>JACEII010000045.1:2496850-2508747 GCA_014332785.1 Antheraea mylitta
ATTAAAATCTAGAATCTAAACCCGTATTACTCTGAAAGTACTGAACCAATTTTAACGAAATTTAACACAGTGATAACTGATATTACAAGGCTACATCCTGGATACTCTTTGTCCCATAAAACGCAAGGGGTTCTCCAGGATAACGAAAAACAAAAATTTGTAGTTAACGTAACTAGACTTTTTTGCGACACCTTAGTACAAGAGCCGGCAACGTTAAAAGAACAAGAATTTTAAAATACCTGGTTCTTTAATATATCAATATATATTTTTTTGTATCATAAGAGGCAAATGAACAGGTGGGTCACGTGATGTTTAGTGACCACCACCGTCTATAGACACTAGCAACACCAGGGGATTTGCAAGTGCGTTTCCAACCTGTTTATGGGGGAGGGTAAGGGAAGGGAAAGAAGGAAAGGGCAAGAGAGGTGGGCCTCCGGCACTCTCACTGACCGAACGAAACACTACAATGCAAGCAATGTTATTTCACGTCGGTTTTCTGTGAGAGGGCAGTATTAGCCCCAACGAGCCGACCCATTCATACTGAAACCAGTAATAGCTTCAGCGTGGCTCTACCACCTACAGAAATTATCAATATATCAATAGACAGAATTTAGGACACTTGGTAGCGGGTTAACGTTGTATTTTTAATAGGCATTTTGATTTATGATTAATCAATAATAAGTTTAGGAACATTTTTTTCAGTAACTTTTAAACGCAATTAAACAGTCAGACACATTTTTTATAAACAATCATATATATATCCGTTGATATATTTTATAAATAAAAAAAAGAATGTGGTGTCGTGGGACACCAGGTAGGAACGAAGTTCCTTCGGCTAATGTAGAATCGACACTATTTGTAAAAAAAAATCGTGCTCAATTTTATGTAATCGTAATTCAAATTATCAATTAAAATAACAAAATATGTCTCTATTTTTGTTTGACAATATAAAATTACATAGAAATAGAAATAATTACAAAAAAGGAGAAAGACAAAGGTATTATACACTACTCGCTTGTGTATACGACTGTCGCGCCTGCGCACGTCTCATTTAACTGTTTTATTCCACGCACTTTTCGTTACAGTTTTATTATTACATTTTTTTCAGTTCGGTCGCGCAGCAAAATCCCTATCTCTTCCAAGCCTGCCGTAAGGAACTTTGTTCCAATAATAAATTTCAAACCAATTTTTTTTTTCATAGCAACGAACAAATTTCATTTTATTAAACATTATTGACCGCCATATACAACGATAAACGTAAACGTATTACTTGGGATTGACGCCATCTCAAATATATGCGTCGTCGACCATCAGGCTATACAAAACCGAAATACCTTGGGTCGGCGAGGTGAAATATCGCGGTGTCACTTTAGATAAACACTTAAATTTCGATTCGCACACATATAGAGTGCGAAACAAAGCCGTTATGGTCTTGGGTCGTCTCTATCGTTTGCTTTGTCATAAGAGTAAAATATCCCCCAGACATAAACTCACTTTATATAAAACTTGCATCCGTCCGATTATGACGTACAGTTGTTCGGTCTTTGCACATGCGTAAAATCGTATTCAAAAGTTGCAGGTTCTCCAGAACCGAGCCCTACGTAAAATCACCGGTGCCCCATGGTACGTCCGGAATAAGGATCTCCACAGGACCTGGAGATGCCTTCTGTCTGAGCGTATATAAAATCACTTATACGTAGTTATTTCGAAAAAGCCGCGAATCATCCCAGCCCGTTAGTGGTATCCGCCGCGAACGATGAACCCGTACCCAATGCTGCGCAGTATAGAAGACGACCGCGACACACTTTTACCGACCCTCCTGATTCAATCACGTCAGTGAATGATCAATACCAGCCTGTCTCTTCAAACAGAGCGTGTTCTCACCCACGCCCGCATAACCGCAGATCACGCCGCTGTGGTCTGGGAATAAATTTCGCTCCCGCACACCAAATTAGGCCCTCCTCGGCAACGGCTGAAGCCTAGATCTGTTCCCTCGGCGTGGAGCCCTTGAGTACGCTGCTCACGCGATACAGTGACACAAGAGTTCTACCCTTATTTTTTGTTATCCTATCCTATCCTATATAGCTTAGAGGAATTTTTCCTACACAAAATACATATAGGAGTTGTTGAGGCATGCATGCTTGGTACACATGCATGTTTCAATAACTTATATACTTATATAAGTTACCGGACTACTAAGGCGAGCGCTTAAGGCACTCAGCCGATTTTATTTTGGCAACCAGCTCAAGGGTGCACGGCACACCTCGGCTTGGCTGTTGCCTGTTGCATGCAAAATCGCGACCTATCTTAACTAACCTAGCTAACTATTCTTATATGTATGAGTTGTTCAAACGTATATGTGTACCAAGCATACACGCTTCAACAACTCCTGTATATATTTATTATCGGAAAATTGAGAGTTTTTTAGTTCGATAAGGGAAAAAAGTAAACCCTTCCACTTTCATGTGTAAGCGTGTAGGCGTGCACGTGTGTGGGGGTGATGTGTAGTGTTGTAGCAGTGATGTATATTTATGTGTCACCGTATCGCGCAAGCAACGCACTCAAGGGATCCCTACCGAGGGATTGAACCTGATGTATAAAACTTGCTTGGTTTGAAGGTGATAGGTACTATGTTGTGAGTGGTACAGAGATTATTTATAAAAATATATTGTAAATATATTTCAAATACGTTTTCGAAACAGTTTATAACTCTTAGACAATAGTTTCAAGCAAGTGACATTTGACACTTTCGGCGCGATGTTTGACGCTTCGATACGGTGTTCATATATTTTTCTTTAATACAATGGAGTATAAAAAGTTTTTAATACAAGTTGAAGATAGTTATGATAAAGTAAGTGGTAGAGATGTTTATTCAGTTTTATGTAGGTTAGTTTTTATTTTAATTGATCGTGGTAGATGACGCTACGAACGGGTACTAGGCTTATTTAAAAAAAAAAAACATGTAATCTGGGTATATGTGTGAGTGAATCCGTGGATAGTTTGGATTCAGAATTGGAAACGGTAGTTGTGGCTACAATCGGGTATCAGTTTTATTTGCGGGGTCGTAGGGCTTTACAGCCTGACTGGGTCACAACCACCATGTACATGGCGAAAAAATCCGTAATAGTGACTCGCTTCTGCGCGTCGCGTTTCGGGATCAGCCTGTGCATATCCAGCTTCCTGTAGGCCGGCATGATAGTGGCGACCAGCGATGGATAGTGTGTCACTCGGTGGTCGCTATTGTTTTTGGATTGTACTGTGCTTACCATCAGGCATAGTGCAGGCATTTTGCCGTGCTACGAGAGAAAAAAAAAACAATTTTTTCGCGTGATAACCAATTTGGTGCAAACGAAGTTGCACGGATCAGCTAGTAATTGAATAAAACAAACCTGTAGATTTTGGTCGATCATTTGAAAGATAATAACCGGTGCGTGCGTGTGATATGCGTTCGAGTGCGGTTCTATTTCAGGCGCGCGATTAGCGCTCCACTCTGCTCGCTCCGACTCTAACGTCTTTTCCATCCATTCCATATAATTTGACTCCATTTTCTATATATTACAAATTAAACGATTATTCAGAACATATTTTTACATACACTCAGTTACATATAAGTATCAAAATATTGTCCATAGAACCCCAATAATGTTATTACATATTATAAAATAAAGTCCTTTGTCATGTCTGTCTGTCTGTTTGCGATAAACTCAAAAACTACTTAACGGATTTTCATGAGGTTTTCACCAGTACATAAAGTAATTCATGAGGAAAGTATATCATTTGCCATTGTTTTTTTTTATTTTCAGGCGATAACATCCGCCGAGCTCGCTAGTTTACAATATACTAGAAGGCCCGCCGGCGTTGTCCGACCTTGATCATAAAATGATTCTAAAATTCAACCCCAGCGTACGATATTCCATAGTTTTGGCTTTTCACTTCTGTCGGCAGTCCTTATGACTGCCTCGACTTTTGTATATTTTATTCATGGCAAACAATCTTCCAGGTTATTACCGGCTTTGTCAAGTATTACATAGTATTACAAGTCTCTTCTATAATGTTTTGAATGAAATATAAAAGCCATAGTACAGAATTCTGCCAAAAACTCAAATGGAATAATATAAAGAAAAAAGATTTAAGAACATATTATGACTCTATATTAATCTACTATTTAATGTCCCATCAATATACATATCAGTAATAAAAATATCAGAAAAATAATAAATCCCCAAAAATTCTAATGACATTTAAAACATAAATAAAACTGAAGAATTATTAAAAAAAGAATAACTAACCTGTAAATATTCGTCTTGTAGTTTCTGCATTACTTCTGGACTTAGTAAAGGTGGCAGTATGGATACATCTATATTTAGTTCTGAATTACTCATTAGCTCATGGCCAGGGTAAGTATTTAAAACCCATGACAACAGAGTAACATACTCGTTACCTTCTATACCATTCTGAACAACCTCTTGAAGCTGAAATAAAGAAGAGAAACCTATTCAATATTCATTTAGAATGTAGTACATGGCATGTAACAGAAATATTATTTAAAAAAAATCAGAAGATGCGTTTTTGTTAAAAATTTCTACTTCACATTATTTGCTAACTTGTAGCTACCTGTAATAGCATAGAATGTCCTAGGAATATTAACAAAAAGCTCAGAATATGGAGATTTTTTTTAACGATTTCCACCTGACACTACTTGTTATCTCGTTGATGCTCAGATAGCATGGAATGTATGGAATCTCTTAGAAATATTATCAAAATAAACTATATGGAGATTTTTTGGTCACAATATTCGCCTCATATTGGTTGTTAACTAATTGATGACTTCATCTGCATTATTTATTATTTCAACAATATATTATTACATGTTGACAGAAAATCATAAAATAGATAAAAGCAAAAATATATTTTTTGCTTACAAAATTTCTTTGTAAACATTGTTATCCGTTTATTTCTACACTCTTGTGCATGCGTACTATAACCTAAAAAAAAATGGCTGTTTGTAAAGTCGGTTTACGGACTATAACGTTATAAGAAAACATTGCTGAAAAATTGCATACACATGAATTAAATTGAATTGTTCTATATATGGATATACGTTACAAGCCAAACGCTTAGGCCGATCGCGCCTCCCTATCGCTTCTTTCGCGCTCTCGCTTGCACGTTCGGCGCAGGTGGGACGTGACAATGAGTCATGCTTTTTTTTTGAGTGATCGAAATATATCCTGTAATTTTTGCGTAATTATATTTGCATATGAAGATCCTTTTGTTATATGTTAGACATAAATGGTGGTGGTTGAAATCAACTTCAGATCTTTTCTTGTTGAATTATCATTGGAGTTGTTTTTAATGTACATGACACTGGCAGAATTGTGGATTTTTCCACAGAGGCCAAGGACTTAATAAAAAAAAAAGAATGAAAAATAATGAAATTTGAAACTCACACTAGCAGACAGACATGTATGATACATGTTGACATACTTGTTCACTATATCATAGTGTGGGGGAAAACAAGGCACACATAATGTTTTAACCACTCTTAAATCTTCTAGGATGAGTTGCCTCGTTAGTTCTAAGTAACGTATAAGCCATAACTTATTATCTTTACGTTCATCTATAAGTGTTCCCTCCACACGTTGAGAGACTGCATGTATCAGTACATCAAAAGCTTTCTTGCGCCAGTTTTTGGGTCGCCCAGGAGGCATAAAGCCCGACTGACTTTCTTGCTGTAAAAATAAATAATAAGAATGTTATCTAATTTTCTTCTTCTAAAATAAACATAGCTTTATTTCTTAAAAAAAAATCACAACTTCTGTAAAATATCTGAACCTATGTTAACTCCATAATCATGGCAATTGGATGAAAATGAAATTCAAGAAAATTAGAAAGTCTTACTAAACAATTTTTTTTTCGAACTACGCTATTTGACTTACTGGCCTTCACAGCTTCACTGGACTACCTAAACAATTTCATTATTGGACATAAATACACTATACATCAAATACAGGTGGATATGGGAATACGTCAAATTACCAATAACCCCCTATAATCTATATAAAAGTAGAGAATTTTCTTTGAAAAGTAATAGAAAGTACTAAACTTTTATGAATCAAACAAATATAAATATATACATCCAATATCAGTCTATTAAAATTCTATCAATTTTACAATTTTTTGAAGTTGAGACTAAAATGTGTAGATGATAGATTAAGCAAACAATAGATATAAACAGTAATATGGAGCCCTTCAAGTATTACATTACTGGATTTTTTGTAATTTCTGACTGCCCCTTCTCTGGTCAGCAAAAGTAAGCAATATTGTTATCCCCTTACGTAAACAATTATATAAGTATTTTTTTATCTGTTCTGGTTTCCATATCAATTCATGGTCAGCAATTAACAAGTCTAGAAATAAGGAATTTATAGTCTATAGAGGTATCAATTAATATTGGTTTACTACTGGGACAATGGTAACCCAGTGGATAAAACTGTGCCTATCAAATATGAATGTAGTCCGGTGAAGCTGTTAAGACCTTGCTAGGTTAATAGCATAGTCAGTTCGAAAAAAAAACCTTAAATATCAAGGCTGCACATCCAGATCCCTCATGCTTTATGTCATCACAAATTAAAGACTGTAATACTTGAATGGTCCCTATAATACAAGTTACCTGTATTGCCATTTGATCTCTTTTCTCTTCCCTTTCAATAATTCTCAGAGCAGTTACAATCACAGTGGGTTCCTTACGGACAGTATTTAATGTTCTTTCTAGAATAAGTTTTATTTGCTTTTCTAGCATATTTGATACAATTTCAACATCCTCAAAATATGCTTTCAGCATTATTTTATCATGAGAGGACTGGTTAGGTAATCTGTGAAGTTCATACAATAAATCATCTCTAGAGTTTTCCAAATCATTTAGGCACTGGAAAAGAAATTTTGAATGAAAAAATGAAATATTTCATTTCAATGTTATGAGATTATACAACTTTTAATTGAATTTCGACTTAGCAGTGTATATGGTAAATATTGAACACAATAAATATAAATTTAATAAAAAATAACCTAGCCAGTACTTTTTTTTTAAATAGGTCTGTTGATGTTGATGAAATTAGCTAATTTGAAATGAAGTAGACAAATATGTGAATGAGACAAAATAATAAGTACAACATGTATTCTTATAAACCAGAAGGAGCAAAATAAAACAAACTAAAAAAAATTAAGCAAACTACTAGCCTACCATAATAAAGTGATGATAAATGGATGAGTGTTGCTAGAGGTAAAATAGGATTAATAATTATAATTATAAAGTAATCTTAAATTATAAATCTCATTAAACACATATCATGGGTTATCATTAGAAACAATTAATTTATAACTATCTAAAGCAGTGTTTCTCAAGTGGTGTCTCCCTTTCGCTTTGGGTTATTTAAATGCAATGTTAGATTTGGGGACAAATTTAAGAAAAAAGGCAAATTATTAAAAAAAATCTCTAAATAATTATTAGGTATAACCAAAATATCAATTGGGTAATTAGTTGGTAAATCAAGTAAGTTTTTCGTTATATGTTTTGAAATTTTACTTACTATGTTTTGCTAACAATTTCATAGTGATTTCTTCATAAACTTATCATTTATATTTCTTAAGGGAACAAAACAATTTTTAAAGGTTTTAAATGATGTATGGGAGTGCATAAAAATTTTAGAAATGTTAAGATGGGGCATGGCCTGAAAAGTTTGGGAAATACTGACCTAAAGAAGTGTAGTTACAAATTTAATTACTATTCTGCTTTACATTACAGCCAATGTAACTATACTTAAATGTAAAGCCTAAAACCATAGAAATATATGACATCAGTTTTTAATTCACTAAACTGAGGCTGTAGTTAGAGTGAAGGGTACACATATCTCTTCCAAAATGTATAATACCTGATGAGCATGGAGCAGTTTTCCTTCCCCTATCCACTGTTTAGTTTTTGCTACACTTTCAGGTACAGTGAAGATGTGTTTAAGACTATCCATGGCTGTCACATATTGAGAATGACGTGAATCTTCCTCCCTCACTGCTTGGAGAGAGGCTACTAGAGGTGGAACACCTCTCAGTAATTCTTCCAGTTCATCCATTCTGAAAAAAAAAAAAAAAAATTTTTTTAGGAAAACTTATGTTTATATCTGCTGCTATGTAAACTCCTTATTATTTGTAAAATCCTAACCTAGGTTAAAAATGTGTTTATTAATATATAACCCAAGTAAAAGCCAACCATTTTACATAGTGGACTGGAAAAATAAGATACATTCTAATTTTGTTCTATCAATAGCATTCTATAAATAATAATTTAAGAAAAAAGGTGGTTTTATTTATTATACTATATTATTATTTACTTACACTGTAAGTCAATAGTGTAGCCAATTCAACATAACAAATGTATTTAAAATTATTATAATTAATTGGTACATTTCAGAGTTTAAATCCACCAAAAACAAATCAAGCTTTTTGACAATCACACTTTTGTATTAATTAATTGCTATAAAGTAAACAAAAACTTAGATACTTTAAATTTATTTGTTGGACATCCTCAAGGCACTCATGCAGCTGCTTTAGACCCACACTTACACCATCCAATTTACCCTGCACTGCAGACTTTAATTGTGCTTCAATGGAAGCTTTTTTGTGAGTTATTCTTTTTTTATATTGTTCCACCTGAAAAAAAAAACAAATATAAAGGATCGAGCATGCCAGGTTTGAACATATTAATTATATATATTAAAGTTGAGAATTCTCAAATACAAAACAAGGCATGATATAACAGGGGTTAGTGAATGAAATCATTACAAACAAATTGCCACAATTTTGACATGTATGTTTTCAAAATCCCTATTGACTAGATCAAAGATTGTCTTCCTTTATTTAACGCCCTGTTTCTTTGTTCGCCAAATTTCAAACTGTAAACTTGATATTGAAAACCCACCCCCGTGCAGGGGACCTCCACTCCTTGCTAAAATCTACATTACACCTCTGATACAGTTCAATGAATTTTATGTAGTTGAATAATAATAACTCCAATGTCGTTATCTTTATCTAGAATCCTACTGTAAGTTTAAAATGAAGTTGCTGTTATATGAAAAAACGAAAGAAGAACACTAAATGTTAAAATGAAACTTACTTTTTCTAACTGACCAGGTCTTTGCATCATATTCATAACCATCTTTTCTGCGGCTGTTTTTGCTTCATCTTCTATTTCGTCCATAGAACTCATGTTTTCATTTATTACTTCTTCACTCACAAACAATGTATTTACTCGGACTTAGCTCACTAGATTCTAGAACCCTAACACCACAGCTTAATTAACACAGATCTAGGAAACATAGATAATATACTATATACTAAGACTAGAAATATTCACTTAACATCGATATATCGAACTTGTATGATGTTTACCATACGATGTATCGAATTGATTTAATATATAGATAAATATTTATTGTAATCGATATATTGATATATTTATTTATAGAAACGTCAAATATTTTCCTTTTTGTTTTTTTTTTGTCGAATCTGTTGATAAAAAAACTTTAATACTCTTGTAATGACTTCAATTTGAGATATAGTTCATTAAGATAATGATCTAATCTATCCTAATTTAATTTCCTAATCTATCCAGTCAGATCGATTGACCATTCACTCTCGATGTACCTAGTTTATTGGTTCAGTATTTTTATTTTCACTCAATCTTACTCTTCTTCTGTTACTTGGTTGGTGATAACGCGATTAAATCATGGCTTTGATTATTTATCTAAGACAAAAGTCGATGTAAGGTTTTGCTTGCTACTACAATTAATTACTCTAAAATAACTGAGTTGACACATCACTTGATTGCTAGTTCAAAGTATAATATTATATTTATATTGCGTTTATAAACCTGACCTCTACCCGTTTGTAACAGTATTTTATATTGAAGATATAGCATAATGATCTTCAGTGTATTTTTCATTTAGTTTTTGAATTTGTAAACAAATTAATATAATAGTGATGTAACACTATAGACATAATATAAAATTATGAGAATCAGAATCGAATAAATAAGACAGTCCGCGCGGTATTCTAGCGGGACGGACGTGTTTGCGCTCGCTCCGTGTCGTTAGAATCTATCGCGGTGGGGTAGGCGAACTTATGAATTTAATTAGCTTACCTGCGTTGTTTATAGTTTATTTGGGATTGTTTAGGGTTGGTTCTTGGTGTTGTTTCGATCTTTCTTACTGACCTGGCGTGCTTACGGATTGCTGAACTAGTTTCGAACCCGACTTGGCTTGTTTTTTGGACTTTGGCGTTGATTTCTTTCCTTCTGGCTTGGCATTGTTTTCTCGAACTGTTTCTTTTATTTCTTTGACTTGGCACGTTGTTTGGACTTGTGTTTTCTGCGTCTTGGTCACTGTGTGGCCGTCTGGTCACCGGTGAGCCATGAACGCAAAAAAAGTATCCAAATCCTCTCGTGTGAGGTGTGTCAGAGGAGCAGAGAATATTGTTGACTCTTCTGACACGGAGGTGGAGGACGGTGCGGCTCCTAAAGTGAGCTCGCGTGGCAGGGGGTCTGCTCGGATGCGAGGGAGTGGTCGGGGGGTAATGGGGGAAGCTGACGGGTCGTTTGACCGGGCCCTCACTGGCGCTCTGAGCGCTGCAGAGTCTGCCCCGGGCTCTGCCGCTGGCTCCACGGCTGTTTCGGCTGCCGGCTCGGTTGCCGGCTCTTTGCCGAGCTCCGACTCGGAGAGAGAGGGGGTACCCCTAAAGGAGGTACCCCCAGTGGATGTATATGCTTTGGACGCTCAACGTCTTAAGGCTCTTGCCGGCTCAAGCGTAGCGTGTATATTCGAGACGGCAAAGAAGTCTAATAAAATAAGTACCAGGTGCATCAAAGCACTGAAGGATGCTGCCAGGACCCTCCAAGAGGTGGTGGAGTCCCTGGTGGACCGCACGGAAGGGGAGGAGAACCGCAAACTCCAAAGGGAGTCAAAGACCCTCCGCCGTCGGATCGAAGATTTGGAGGCGGAGAACCTGGCGTGGCGGAGGGAGGCTAACGCCAAAAAGGTGATGCCTCCTCCTCCTCCCCCCATGCCGGCACCTGTGCAGCCTGAGTGGCGGCAGGCCCTCACCGAGGCGGTCGACACTCTCCGCACGTCGTTCGGCAACATGCTGAACGCACGTGTGGAGAATCTGGAGAGGCGTCTTCCCCCAGAGCCGTCCCTTCGTCCGTCCCTGGCCGGAGACAAGAAGAAAGGTGGAGGGACTAGTGCGGCAAAGCCGGTTGCGAATGCGCCCCCGGTCCCTGTAATCGCCCCATTGGGGATTAACTGGGCCGCATTACCGGTCTCAGCGGTGGAGAATGGTGAGGTAGCGTGGTCCACAGTGGTGGGTCGAAAGAAGAAGGCGGTAAGGGCCCCGGCGGCTACACCTAAGGCCTCAACCGCGGTTTCCACGGCGCCCAGAACCCCACTAAAGCCAGCGGGGCAGAAGTTACCTCCCGCCCCCCAATCGGCTGCGGTCATCGTGACTTTGCAGGATGCCGCAGCCAGTAAGGGGGTTGGTTACAGGGAGGTAATGCTAAAGGCGCGTGAGCACATCGCCCTGCCCGATATGGGTATCGGCGACGTGCGGGTGAGGCCGACGGCCACAGGGGCCCGGAAAATCGAACTGCCGGGCCAGAGCAAGGAGAAGGCCGCTGAACTGGCCCAGAAGCTCGAGGTGGCGTTGGCTGGAGTTGCCATGGTCGCGGTCCCGATAAAAAAAAACAGACATCCGAATTGTCGGCCTCGACGATTCGGTGTCCCGGACGGAGATAATGACGGTCGTGGCAGCAAAGGCCAACTGCAGGCTGGAGGACCTTAAGGTCGGGGAGATACAGA
>JACEII010000045.1:2523747-2574384 GCA_014332785.1 Antheraea mylitta
CTCAGGTGTGCCACAGGGCTCCATACTCGCGCCCACGCTCTTCAATCTGTTCATCAGTGACCTACCTCGGTCTCGGGGGGTCGAGATAGGTTGTTACGCTGACGATACCGTTATTTACACTTCCGGCTGGCGGTCGGACTTTCTTAGGAAGCGCATCGAAAAAGCCGTTCATACTCTCGGTGAATGGTTTCGTCGATGGCGCATAGAAGTTAATCCCGATAAGAGTGCCGCAATACTCTTCGATGCCACGAAACGCGTTAATAAATTTGAGCCCATCAGGCTATACGGAATCGATATTCCTTGGGTCGAAGAGGTCAAATATCTCGGTGTCACATTAGATAAACATTTAAAGTTCAATTCACATACAGACAGAGTGCGAAACAAAGCCGCTATGGTCTTGGGTCGCCTCCATCCGTTGCTTTGTCATAAGAGTAAGATGTCCCGCAGACACAAGCTCACTTTGTATAAGACGTGTATCCGTCCCGTGATGACATATAGCTGCCCCGTTTTTGCGCATATGTCCAAAGATAACTTTCATAAGCTGCAGGTTCTCCAAAATCGTGTTTTACGTAAAGTGACCGGTGCTCCGTGGTACATTCGGAGAGTCGATCTCCATAGAGACCTAGAGATTCCTTCTATCTGGGCGTACGTAAAATCACTTACGATTAGTTATTTTGAAAAAGCTGCGAATCATCCCAATCCGTTAGTGGTATCCGCCGCAAACTATGAACCCGTACTTAACGCTGCGCGTTATAAAAGACGTCCGCGATGCATTTTTACCGACCCTCCTGATTTAATCACGTCAGCGAACGATCAGTACCAGCCTGTCCCTCGAAACAGAGCGTGCTCACGTCCACGCCCGCGTAACCACAGATCACGCCGCCGTGGTCTGGGGGTTAATTTCGCTCCCGCACACCCGATTAGGCCTCCCACGGCAGCGGCTCAAGCCTAGGTTCGATCCCTCGGTAGGGAGCCCTTGAGTGCGTTGCTTGCGCGATACGGTGACACACAAATATACATCACTGCTACAACACTACACGATCACTCCCACACACGTGCACGCCTACACGCTTACACATGAAAGTGGAAGGGTTTACTTTTTTACCTTATCGAACTGAAAAACTCTCAATTTTCCGATAATAAATATATGGAGGAGTTGTTGAGGCGTGTATGCTTGTTACACATATACGTTTCAACAACTCATACATATATGAATAGTTAGCTAGGTTAGCTAAGATAGGTCGCGATTTTGCATGCAACAGGCAACAGCCAAGCCGAGGTGTGCCGTGCACCCTTGAGCTGGTTGCCAAAATAAAATCGGCTGAGTGCCTCAAGCGCTCGCCTTAGTAGTCCGGTGAAGCTGTTAAGACCTTACTGGGTCAATAGCGTAGACATTTCGAAAAAAAAAAAAACCAAGTTCGTGGTAACGCATAAAATAATCAGCATTTTTTTTTTAGCAAGGTTAAAATATTCTTACGGGAATCTAAATTGGCAATTATTTATCATTAAGTTGTCTCAATTTATAGACACATGTAATATAATACGTTTTGATATGTCTCTGAGCATCCATAGATACATGGCGGTCAAAATGTTTGGCGAAAAATATACATTATGTCTTAATAATAAGTAGTGAAATAATTGTTACAGAGACCTTTTCAAAAATTCCATATATATATCATTACATTAATGAAAGAGTTGTAGAGCTAAGTTTTTTTATATTATTTGTTTTGTAGTACCTGTACTAGGCCTAGCCTGTATCACAGGTATTACCAGTTTCTATTTTCATACAACTGTACTACTGCACTGTAATGTGATGTAGTGTTATGTTATTATTTCATTACAAATAGATTTTCTGTCTGATCGTACGTTAACGTCAGAAGCCACTGTGTAAGGTTTGATTTCAAATTATATTTAGGCTTACATGTTAAGTCAAAAAGTCTATTAATTCGGTTATACAAATAAGGACCTAAATAGTACTGAAATTTTCTTAAGAAAATTGTGTTATGGTTTGGAACATCATAAACATTATTTTTTCTCAAACTAGTATTGGGATTTGTATTATAGGGTTTGGCATGTTGACGCATTATAATTTCTCTAATAAAAGGTTGTCTGACCATCAGAACGCGTCATTCAGTATACAATTCTGTTGTGGAAAACCTATAGGGCTTGAAAGAGATTACCTTAAATAAAGCTCTTTGTGATCTTTCTAAACGAAGCATTAGAGTCTTACGAGCCCCTCCCCAGGCCGTGATACAGTATGTTAAGAGAGATTGGGCTAATGCATAGTAGATGGACCATATTAATTCAGCGTCACAAACATGTCGTAGGATTTTAAATACATAAATCAATTTTCTAATTCTTCCACATAGTGCATTAATTTGATGTGTCCATGTAAGTGTCTCATCAAGTATTATACCTAAATATTTAATACTCTTAACACGTTCTAGATTCCCGCAGTGGCAAGTCTGGTTAGATGAGATATTAGTAATATTGCAGCAGTGTGCCTTAAAGGTAATTTCATGGTCATGCGGTATTTGGGCGTGATTTATAGCAAAAGTTAAATATTTGGTTTTTAATGTGTTTAGTGTAAGATTGTTACACCTGAGCCAATTTGAAACAATTCTTAAACCTTGCTCAGCATGGTTCTTAGTCTCTTCCCAGTTTTTTCCATAAAAAATTAATGCAGTATCATCTGCGTAGGAGAATATTCTGCAATTGGTTAATGTGAGGCTGCATAGTTCATTTATATATATAAGGAAGAGAGTAGGGCCTAACACACTGCCTTGTGGTACACCATATCTAATATTCATGTCGGAACTGTAACAGTCACCAACTTTTACCTTTTGTGTTCTATTAGTTAGATAATCCGTGAATAAATCAAGAACAATACCCCTAATTCCTATCTTTTTTAACTTTTTTAAGAGTAGTGTAATATCTACAGTATCAAAGGCCTTTGCCAGATCAACAAAAACTCCTATGCATTTCATTTTTTTATCTATGATGGTAGTAACAATCTCTGTGAGTTTTGCAACAGCATCTTCAGTGGATTTTCCACTTCTGAATCCAAACTGATTCTCTGAGAGGATGTTATATTTGCTAAAAAATGAAACCAATTGCTTATTCAAGATTTTTGATAAACACGGCAACACTGAAATCGGTCTGTAGTTACTA
The DNA here is from genome assembly GCA_014332785.1 of Antheraea mylitta. Taxonomy (NCBI): domain Eukaryota; kingdom Metazoa; phylum Arthropoda; class Insecta; order Lepidoptera; family Saturniidae; genus Antheraea; species Antheraea mylitta. Next base: position 2,526,919 of record JACEII010000045.1, read on the forward strand.
ATACAATTCCTATCACCCATTTTAAAGATTGGGTGTATGAGAGCTGTTTTGAGTGCACTAGGGAAAGCTCCTTGTCTTAGACAATTATTACAGATGTGTGTGATTACTGGTACTAATTTGAGTCGCATGAGTTTGAGTAATTTAGTAGGGATACCGTCACTACCAGTTGCACAGTCATTTTTTAAGTTGAAGATGATACATTCCACCTCGCTCTCGTCGGTATCTAGCAAATACATCGAACTAGCAAATACATCGAATTAGGAGGTGAATTAGAGAATGGTGCGGTCGTGGGTGCATTAATAATCAAGTCGTTTACAATGTTTTCAGCCAATATTCCACCAATACTAGAGAAGTAGTAATTGGCTTTATTTATAGAACCCTCAGGAGTTGAGTCTAACGTTAGCAGTTCGGTTGAATACTCTTTATGGAACTTAGTGTTAGTAATTAATTTTATGGTTTGCCAAGTTTTTTTTATATCTCTTCTATTTTTCAGTAGTTCCTTGCGTTCATAGTTTCTTTTTAGGTGTTTTAGTAAGTCATTACAAAAATTCTTATATATAGTATATGTTAATTTAAGTACATTATTATGAGAGTTTCTTTTGAGTTTCAAATTCATACGGTCCCGATTTCTAATACATCTTATCAATCCTGGTGTTATCCATGGTTTAACATTACAGTTGCGTCTAGAAATTTTAAGCTGAGTTGTACTAATAGATATATAACTTTTAAGAGTATTCACAAACATATTAACCGAACAATTTGCGTCTGTAGAATTAAAAACATTATGAAAATCTTCTTGTTCTACTTGGGTTGTAAGATTGTTATAATCAATTTGATTAAAGAACAAACGTCTCTTTTGTTCAGGCATATAGCCAAGGCTAATAATCGCTAATACAGCTGCATGATCCGTCAGTGGTGCATTTAAAACTAATGTCAAAAATGGTTGTTTAGTTTTGACCATACAGTGATCAATACAGCGATTATCACGAGTCGCGTATGTGTGTGCAGGTAGTAAGCCATGTGACGATAGTAAGTTTAAGTACTCCAATGCATTTGTTTCATGTTGTTCCTCTTTTATATCAATATTTAGATCGCCCATTATCAAAATGTTAATGAAGTGTCTGTGAGTAATTAATAATTTGTCTAAATCTCTCAAAAAGTTTGATAGATTTCTTATGCACGGAGATCTGTAGATTGCAATAATTAAGGTGTTATTGTTTATCTTTATAAGAAATGTAGTTGAGTCTGATATTTCAGCTTCCTCTATGTTTAAGTGGAGGTTTTCTTTAGTAAATAAAACGATCCCATCGTTTTGATTGCGATTAACCGTGGAAATATGCGTTGTATAATTTTCAATTGTAGGGAATACTGAGGTTTTCATATTCCAAGTTTCGGTTAATATGTGAATATCACAATCAAAATGTAGCCGTGATAACAACACTTCATAGTCCAGTATATTACGGGTAATACTTCGAATATTTTGTGTTATTATTTTTAGACTCGTTAAAAAAGGTCCATTAAGATAAGTTAAACATTGTTCAGGGCTACAATAGTGAGATTGTCCAGGTTGAATTCTGTCAATATTCTGTATGTTATACAGGCATGAAAGTTATGAAATTTAATGATAACGTGTCTATTATACAGTACAGATAGATAAATATAACAAACCCTTACTGATAATAGAATTACACAATGATAACAAACACTGTCCAACACCGAAACACTAAAGTTAAGTAAGAGAAGAGATAAGTGGTTCTTATAGTAATGACAGCAATATAATAATGAGGTGTATAGATTACCATCGCTATTTGTAATGTTACGGTTAAAGTATTTATTAAAATTATCAAATCTAAAAAAATGTAGCATTGGTAAATATTTTGCGATGAACATTGCAGGAGGGTAACTCAGATATTTAAAAAATCCAGTGAACAATCTCTTGCCAAATATAACCTCATGAAGATTAATAATTAATAAAAATATTTTATAATATAAGAAAAACGTAATCACAACACGGGTTTATACAGGGTCGGTCTACAGTTTCTAACTTAGCAATTTTTAATGATTATTTGACAGAGTCTATGGAGAAAGGATTTCAAATTGATGTTATTTATACAGACTTTAGTAAAGCTTTTGATCGTGTTGATCATGACATTCTTCTCCATAAATTATTTGAAATCGGTATCAGGGGTGACCTACTAAGATGGTTATCGTCATATCTTGAAAACAGATCTCAAGCGGTCGTTGTCAATAATTATATTTCGAGCTGGGTACCTATACCCAGTGGCATACCACAGGGTTCCCTCTTAGGTCCTCTACTTTTCACTGTATTTACTAACGACATTAATAAGTGTATAAAATACGCCCGCTTGTTATGTTTTGCCTGGATGTGTATTGCACGAAAAACAAGCTCGATTTGAATCCATCGAAATGTTTCTCGGTTACCTTCACCCGTAAGACCAAGTTCCATAATTCTAAGTACTACCTGAAAGGCTTAGACCTACAAAGAGAAAATATCATTCGTGATCTAGGTGTTCTTCCCGATTCCAAATTACTTTTTGACAGCCATATAGACAATGTTGTACAAAAAGCCTTCAGGGCGTTAGGTTTTGTCATGCGTAATGCTAAATACTTTAATAACATAAAGACCTTGAAGATATTATATTGTGTTTACGTCCGTAGTAACTTGGAATATGCATCGCAAATCTGGAATCCTCGATATAAATTATATATAAATCGTATTGAAAATATACAGAGAAAGTTTATAAAATATTTATGTCACCGTTTACATGATACCTACGATCCCATTAATTACGAGGGATATTGTCGTAAGCACCACCTGTTGCCTCTTGTGAAGCGAAGAGAAATAGCTGATGTTACGTACCTGCTCAAAATTGCGTCTAATATTGTCGATTGTCCCGAATTACTATCCAAATTATCTATCAATGTCCCAAACAAAAACTTACGTACGAACCCCCCTCTTTCACTGCCCACTGTTTCCACTAATTATCGGCAGAATTCATATTTATGGCGAGCTAATCATTCCTTCAACACCATAAGCGAGATCGGTGATTTTGACCTATTTAATACTTCCGTAGATAAAGCGACAACGTTTTTAACAAGGATGTTCTTTAATGATGGCGATTGCAAGTAGTAATAGACTGTTTTGTTATAATGTTTACTTAATACTGTATAATGCAAGAAATTGTATTCTGTTTTATATCAGCGAAGACTTATAAATGGCTTCATGTTTTCTATTCTTTTAACTATGTATTGTATATTATAGCTGTTAGTTTTCCTAATAAATAAATAAATAAAAAGAAATATTATTTTTATATATATATTTTATATATATTATACTTAAAACTATTCTAATTATGTATTTTATCGTTTCTCGTTTTTAGCTACTCCACACATGCATTTTAACAGTTGCATTTCTGCCGCGTGCATTATTCTCTAATCCGTTTCTTACATACCCCAGTACTCAGATGCATACATTATGACAGGTTTTATAACAGTTTTATACACCTTCCCCTTTAATTTCAAGAGCATTCGTGGATCGCAATATACCCCAGACATCTTTCGCTACTTCCTGCATCTTGCATCAATTACCCTATTCCTTGCGTCGTTTTGGATTAATGAACCGACGTACCGGAATTTGGAGCAGGCTGATAATTATAATCTTAGTTGTCAAACACCTGAAGATATTATAAAGAAACGCATATTTTTAAAAACTCTTACTGAAAAATATTGGTACATGTAATTAATTATCTTTATATATAAATTTCTTCGGTACGTGTTTATGTCACTGAACTCTTCCTAAACGGCTGGACCGATTTTAATGAAATTTTGTGTGCGTGTTTCAGTGGATCCATGGTAAATGGTTTAGATTTACAATTTGACCCGGTAGGTGGCGCTGCGGTTGCTAACTTTGACTTTATCATTTCAACCTTGGAGATATCAAAACATTTTTTTAATGATTATTCGAAGATTAAGAAGATAAAAAATGTCTGAAATTTTATATAGAAGATTTGGCTCGTATGGTTTTATATTAACTTCAACAAGGAATAAAATTCACTAAAGAAGAACCACATATATTGACAATTTCAGAATTGGCAGTATGGATTAATGCCTTCGCCTGTTCCAGTGTTGCCGCTTAAGAAATAAAAAGTCTCCAGACGGTTATTAAAAAGTCGCTAGATTTTGAAACATACATAATTAAAAAATCCGCCAGAAGTCGCTAAATGTTTCATAATATGACATGGTAAAAAATATGGTGAAAAACTATACTGCTGATACTTCACTGTCATAAAACGAACAAAAGGCTTTAGTTGGATTAGTTATAACAAGTTTTAGTCGCGTTATAACTCTTCTTGCTGTTTTCATTCTGGTCGACCCCGAGATAGAACGTCATTCTGGTAGGGAAATTCTAAAAATAACATCAGCAATTCATATTGTTACTAGTAATTACAATTAAATTAGTACCAAAATACTTAAATATTTTCAATATTCAATTAGTCGCTAATTTTTTTTAAGTCGCTAGATTGAAAAAAAACGTCGTTAAACATGTCCAAAATCCGCTAGATCTAGCGACAAAGTCGCTAAAACGGCAACAGTGGCCTAGGCCTGTCCTATTGGACGAATACTATTACCACAGACTAGTCGTACAGGTTATTACTATTTTAAGTATTTACACTGTTTACTACTACTGATGTTCTACAAAATGCTGTTGTGTACATAGTATAAAAATATTACGTGTACTTTTATCAGATATTTTCAGCTTTTTTATGTTTATCATGTGGTCCGCAGTAACTTTAGTCATATTGTCTGTATTCGCATATTTATTAACCGATAAATTAATACCTAGAATAAAAGTTTTGCTTTTAAAAGCCGGTCTATGTGGAATTGACCTCTGTAAAACTGATAAGAAGAAAATGTAAGACAATATTTTAAAAACAGTGAAATAGTGTCACGTATTCACTTTCATGTGGAGTTAATTTGTTTTTTTTTTTCTTTTTTAGTCCTGAAGCTGTAGGTGTTGTCTCAGGATGTGTGTTTTTGGTGACAAGTTTTTTACTTATACCAATTGTATTTGGAAATGGGTTGATGGATACACAAAATTTTCCTCACAATGATGTAAATAACCTCGTATATTTTTAAATCAATTACTATTAATGTAACTTCTCTGAGTATTAATCAGGTCCTTACACTAAGATGCAAGGCATCTAGCAATCATATAAGGATATGATTCTCTATTTTCAAATTAGAAATTTACCTTTGATATACTTATAATAATAATTCTAGAGCTATTTTTTGATTTGATCAACATGCTTAAGTAATAAGATTAGTTAATCGAATTTTACTTGTGTTATAGTTTGCAGAGTTATTAGCAGCATTGTTATCAATATGCTGTATGCTGCTTCTCGGTTTTGCTGATAATGTTCTGGACTTGAGATGGAGATATAAAATATTACTACCAACTATTGCATCACTACCACTCCTTGTAGTTTATTATGTCAACTTTAATTCAACTACATTTGCTGTGCCTATACCCTTGAGGCAATGGCTAGGAACCTCAGTCAATATTGGTAAGTCAGAATTGTTCAAATAAATTATTGTAATCTGTATAATAATGTTAAAATTCTATTTTATTTCCACTTTCATTTGTAAAATTATGATAGTATACCTATACTAATATTATAAAGAGGTAAAGTTTGTAACATTGTAGGGGGTAATCTCAGGAACTACTGGTCCGATTTGAAAAATTCTTTCAGTGTTGTATATTTCATGTATCGAGGAAGTTTATGGGCTATATACTATCATGCTAAGACCAATAGGAGTGGAGCAAATGTTTCAAAATCAGGATTTTCTTCTCTTGAGAACTTCCGCTGCATGTTAACATTAGCCCAAAGTAATTATTACTATGCAGACAAAGTCGCGGGGAAGGGCTAGTGCATAATAACATTGGTTCTTATCAAATTTTTCATAGAGTTGTTTTATATTGCAAATAGAATATATTGTTTCAGGTTTTTTTTATTATCTGTATATGACAGCACTGGCTGTTTTCTGCACCAATGCTATAAATATTTTAGCTGGTATCAATGGGCTTGAAGCAGGGCAATCTGTAATTATTGGTTTGTCGATTGTCATATTTAATATCATTGAGTTACATGGAGATCAACATAAAAACCATAGTTTTTCATTACAAATCATGATACCCTATTTGGCAACTACCTTAGCACTGCTAAAGCATAACTGGTAAGTTTATTAAAATTTCTGCATATTTTTTTTAAGTTTCCATTTCTACATTATTTAATAGTTTCTAATTACTGATGGTTTATCTATCATTTTCTTGGTGAGAAAATATAAGATATAGGTTTTTAATGATACTTGAGGGTTTTCAATTGTTTTATTGTAGCACAGCAAAGTGACTGCACTGTGCCTGATGGTGAGCACAGTAAAATCCAAAAACAATGGTGACCACCGAGAGACTGGCCTCATAAAGCTTATTATATTGAGAATAAACATAGCCTTTGTATTAACTAAAGTGATAAGAGTATGAACTCATCAAGTTTAATTTAAATACATCTAGGATTTTTGTGTAATATATATACAGTTGGTTTTGCAAAAATGTCCATTCACTTGTGTATGTCAATAAATTCCTAATGAAACTTTAAAATACCTTGTTGTATACAGAAATGAGGATTACAGTTTTATTGAACAGTTAATGAGAATAAATTTTAGCTTATAGCAATGTTCTTGTTGAAAAAAAAATCTTTTACAGGTATCCTTCAGAGATTTTTGTTGGTGATACATTTTGTTATGCATCTGGAATGACTTTTGCTGTTGTGGGGATTCTCGGTCATTTTAGCAAAACTGTTTTATTGTTCTTTTTACCACAACTCATGAATGTCATTTATTCTGTACCTCAGTTATTACGTATTATACCATGTCCAAGACACCGGTTACCTAAGTATAATGCTGAGACAGATACAGTTCAAGCAAGTAGTGTAATTATTGCAAAAAAAGACATTAATCCATTAATTCATTCAATGTTGAATGTTTGCAGTTCTCTGTATATAATTGATAAGATTGAAGATAATGAAAGCGTAAAAGTTAATAATCTGACAGTAATTAATTTCTTCTTAATACACCTAGGTCCTATGCCTGAACTTAGGTTAACTAAAAGCCTCTTAATTTTCCAAATATTTTGCAGTTGTATAGCTTTTATTATAAGATATCCTTTGGCATCATATATTTATGATACATAATTTTATAATAGATGTTCTAAGAGCATGTACCTAATGTTATGTGATTGTTGTTATGCTATTTTTAAGTAAATATGACAAAGTTAACAGTTAAGTTAGAAGTCACAGGTTCAATTGCCACAATTGCAGATTTTTGTACATTGAAAATGAGTGTTATTTTATGTATTTAAAGCCACTTGTTTGCACTAGACCAAAAGTTGTACTGTAAACTGTTATGATTTAACAGTATGCTTTTAAACAAAGTTTTGTACTTTTGAACAAAAATGTCTTATAATCGATCATATCACAGATGTTGATTATTAAAATGAATAGATAGATAAATAATACAGTAATATATCTATTCTATATTTTTTCTTAGATACAAAAGGCTGTGAGAACAGATCATGAGGGTTCACACTTTCATTTCTTGTTCCTACACTTTCCACAACGATGTAGGTTTAAAAAAAACGAAAGTTCAATTTTTGGTATGTCTATATAATACAGTGTATAATAAATTTTATATACAGTTTATAATTTGTTTCAATTAATAGTGTTCTTTTAAAACTTGTGTTATTTTATCTTTTAAGTTCAATGTTCAATCTTTTAAGAATGTTTTGTAAATATCCATAATTTTTTATTTTGACAAATATGCATTATACTAACATAAGCACTCATTTCAAATATTAGTAAATATAAATTAACACTTAAAAAATATCTAATTGCATGAGCTTGACACTTTGAGCAGTGTGCAAGAATTTTAAAGCCAGATGTTTTTTAAGGAATGTTTGTAAAATGTTCATTAACTGAATAGAATAATTCTGAATTATTTTTATGGATTATTATGATATATTAATATGAAGCAGATAATAATTTAATATTTTATAAAATACCTTCATATACATATGTTCTTCATAATTACTTATTAATTTAACCAAATATCATACAATATGTTATCTTCTGTATCATTTTCATTTATTACTCTAAGAGTTTTAAGAGTTTGTAAATAAAATGTTAATTCTGAAGTAACTACTCCATGTTGAGGGCTCCCATTTGCCACAATATTCATTTTCACCAATTGTTCTCTTAATTTGTCTTTAAAATTATCATGTACTCTTTTATATATGAATCTTATTTGTTCATTGGGTAATATATCAATTAATGCTTCATGTAATTTCACTAAGTGTTTAGAAATATTACGGAATGTTTGTGAGGGAACAGGAGGTTTTGCATCCCATCCAATCAATTGAGAACTTAGCATATTGCTTACTATGATACATATTTTATTTTCTATTTCTTGCTTATGACTAATTATATCACTTTCTATATTATCAAAACCATTAAGTGATAACTCTTTAGAATGTTGTTTTTCTAATAATGCTTTTACAATTGGTAAGAACCATAAAATAACCTGTAGAGATCTAGATACTAGAGCTAAGTTAGAGGTTGAGATTGTTTTTAATCCAGCACTTTGTATTGCACCTGCGCCCAAAACCAACTGACAGCAACGAGAATTGAATAATCTTATTAGTTCCAGCATACAGTGAACTAAGTACTGAACAATTATAGGTGATTGTTTTGTTGCATCACAATACTCCAATAATATTTTTATTAAAAGCTGAACTGTGGCAACAACAGCATAGCTTTCTTTATTTATAATGAGATATTTTCCATCTGGTTTCCCCGATTCGTAATGCAGCCTTGAGGGTATTTCATCTGCATTACAAATGTTGTTTATAACACTCTGTAACTCATAAGGTACTTCAGCAGATTTCCATCTTTCAGTATTAAGACTACTTGATAATTGTAATCTTCGTTGAGTGTGTAAACTTTGTATGTATTTCATTGCAAAACTTCTTAATGCCAATTTCATTGCATTACTATAATGTCCAGTAATATTTTCACATTCACTACAGAATTCCTCAATTAAATTTGATAATGTAGATAACTGAGACATGTCAGACAATACAAACTCTTTATCATTCTTTGCCATTATTAAATTTGCACATCTCTCATTACAGTAATCAGAAAGGTAAACAATCATTTTTTTCAACTTTTCTTCCATTAAAGTGAGTTCATCCTGTGTCCACATTTCTTCAATGTCACTTCCAGTTACATCTCCCATCTGACTGATTTCTATTATTAAATTGGTTAGTGATAAAATTCTTATAAACAATTTGATTAAATTTGGAGTTACTTTCTGTAGGAAAATAATACTTTCATTATATAATAACCATGTATTATCTGAATTTGAACCTCTTAAAACAATTTCTGTGTTGGCATCCCTTTCAGATATTATTTCAATTACGCATTGTTTAATCGTAGCTTGAATTGAAGTCATTGCTTCAACTTTAAAAGTCTCTAGAAAGTCAAATTCTTTTATACGAAGGATTCCTGACACAATGGACACTATTTTATCCCTCTCAGGTATATCAGAATGATCATTTGAAGGTCTATTTAAATCTGATACAATGAATCTTTGGAATTCATTGCTCAACATCTTATGAATTAATCTTTTCATTTCTGTCAATTGTGAAGATAAGTGTCTGAAAGCTTGAATGCCTGAAAGACGTGTTGACAAAACTTTCTGGGTAGAACTAATTAAGTCTAATGCAGCTACATAGTCTGAAGTGCTCAACAAAAGTTGTATCATAGGTTGTGTTTGTTGTACTGTACTCATCAACTTCAAAATTTCATGTACATTACTTACATTAGAACTAATCCTTGTTAAACTTATTAAATTTAGGGGACACTCAGTCAGATTAGTTTTCACTTGCTTTATATTATCTCTTGTATGTCTGACAGTGTATATTGCCTTTCCCATCTGTTCCATAATAGTGTCATGTGACAGCATGGCATGAAAAAAAGCATCTGATTTTTGAGCCACTTGTTTAGATATTTTCATTTCTATGACATCAAGGTATGTACTTAGTGTTTCTTGTAGTGACCTTATAGCGGAGCTTGGTTCTTCATTATTAACAAGACTAGGAAAAACCTTACTAAAAACTGTTGGATCGTTTAAAGGTAAGGACTGTTCATAAAAAAATTCAGGTATATCACAGACATTTTCTACGACTGGTGTTTTTACTTTCTCAGGAATACTTTCCTTTAATCTACAATGTCTGCGGTATTTTTTAGCTATTCTCTTACAGTAAGATTCGAAATGTGCTAATGTAATAACTGGTAAATATGGACTGGGTTGAATATCGACCTTATCTATAAAACTATCACCCCATGTTTTAGTGAAGAAGTTATTTTGTTTACCTCTATTAGGATCGTTTAATACTGCTGGTAGATTTTGTGATGATGAATAAAAAGTCCAATCATCATTGGGGCCTTTCGCATAAGTATGATATTCCCTAATATGATACTTAAAGCCGGCTTTCCGTAAATCTCCAAATTGAAGAGCAGCACACATACCATTCTGTCCATATTGACATAAAATAAGTGATCCTTCTTTTATTGTATGCTTTTCTAGGACGTGCCTGAAAAGTAAATATAAGTAACAATATCAATACATATATAATAGGATATGAACCTGCTCTACAACTATGTTTAACTAACCTTTCAAAATCGGTAGAATTTGTGAATAAAAGCCTTGGGCAGTGTATACAGTTTTGCCATGCTGGCTTCATACATTGAGTAGAATTCTTCTCCATAACATTTTTGGCTTTAATATGGTTAAAATTAAATAAAATTTAGATTAACTATGTAGCCATAAGTACGTGATATACATTTTCTTCAGAAATAATATATAAATGAATAATAAAGTTATAATACACTGTCTGACACTCGCTGATGACAATTGACAATTAGCAGTTGTCTTTGACAAATGACAAGTTGTCACCGACAGTAAGCATAGACCAGTGTTGCCGCTTAAGAGATAAAAAGTCTCCAGACGTAGATTAAATAGTCGCTAGATTTTGAAAAATACATGGCTAAAAAAACCCCAAAAAGTCGATAAATATTTGTAGTCTGGTGAAGCTGTAAAGGTCTCGCAAGGCCAATAGCGTAGTCAGTTGGGAAAAAAACGATAAATATTTCATGATAAAAAAATAGGGTGAAAATACAAGATTGCGAATAATTTCACTGTGATAGAACGAGTAAAAAGCTTTAGTTGCTACCCTATTCTATATAGTTTACAGGAATTTTTCCGACACAAAGTACATATAGAAGTTGTTGAGGCACGCATGCTTGGTACACATGCATGTTTCAATAACTTACATACGTATATATAGATAGCTTAGGTTAGCTCAGATAGCGTCCAAGCATTCCAAATTGGCTGAGTGCCTTCAGCGCTCGCCTCGGTAGTTCGGTGAAGCTGTAAAGACCTTTCCAGGTCAACAGCGTTGTCATTTCGAAAAAAAAAACCTTATTTTATAGGGTCTAAGGTCGAGCGCGCACTACTTGCGGTTGCGGTTTTTATTCCAGATGGGTAAGAATTCCGCAACAAAACCCCGCGCATTAATGGTAGATTTTCCGCAAATGACGTCATTTGTTTTACGATCTTCGTGGAAGAAATACTGACGCATCTATCATCACGCAACACGATAGTTAGTAGAGCTTGACGATAGTAAGTTTTATCATATCATAGGAGGCAAACGAACAAAATCAAAATATCCTTTATTCAGTTTAGGCCCTCAGAAGGCGCTTATGAAAGTCAATGCTACCACCGGTTCGGAAAACAACTTCGAGAAGAACCGGCAAGAAACTCGATCTGGTTAATCTGTTCATCTGTACTAATATTATAAAGAGATAAAGTTTGTGACGTTGTAGGGGATAATCTCAGGAACTACTGGTCCGATTTTAATAATTTTTTATTGTTATATAGCTCATTCACCGAGAATGGTTATAGGCTATATATCATCACGCTGAGACGAATAGGAGCGGAGCACAGATGAACAATGTTTCAAAATCTGGATGTTTTTTCTTTTTGAGAATTGCTGCGTGTTAGTGTATCTATTCCACGCGAACGAAGTCGCGGGCAGAGGCTAGTATAGCTATATAGAAGTCAGAGTGACAGTCGTGGTTATTTCAAAAAGATTTAGATGCAGGTAAGAGAGTTGTAATCAAAGTCCGCTGATTGTCTTGAGATTAGCAATTACATGCTTGACAAAATTATCGAACGATTTGATTGTAGACTCCTTTTGCATCAAGCCCAAAATATCAAATGGACATGTACGGAGATTATCACAGAGCATTATGTGCCCTAGTCTCTTCGTACTAAACCTAGGGTAATATTGAAGCAAGTGTTCAAAATTTTGCACAGACATATTATCGCAGGGCAGGTATTGTCGTCAATAATCTTAAAGCCATTAAGGTACTGCTTAAAATAACCATGCCCAGTTAATATAGGTACGTATATAGGTAGCATTAGAAAGTAAGGTTTTTTTTAATTGTTTGCAGATATAGAATATTAATACCTTCTGTTCGTTACTCCGTGATTAATACTTTTTGGTTTTATTTTTTTAAAGCAAGCTCATTTTGAAATGTAACGACACAATATAATGCATATTTCTACTACACATTTGCCAATCATCATGGGATTATAATATTACTGTTGATGAGTTGTACAAGTAAAAATTAAAATATTTATTTAATTTTTTTTATCTTTTTTTTTTTTGTAGAAGCACGACAAAGTGACTGCACTAAGCCTGATGTTAAGCATAGTACAATCCAAAAACATCGGCAACCAACGAGAGACAGATTATCCATCGCCGGTCGCCGTTGTCATGCCGGCCATAATGACGAAAGTCGCCCGGTACTGGATATGCACAGGCTGATCCCGAAACGCGACGCGCAGAAGCGAGTTACTATGACGGGCTTTTTCGCCATATGCATGGAGGTTGCGACCCAGTCAGGCTGTAAAACCCTACCACCCCGCTCTCGCCATTGTCTCGTTCGTTGATCAGCAGGGTGCACCACGTGCAGGTGAGGTTGACTTGGGTGTCTCACGTCTTAAGATGTTATTCGACACCCCTTACACCCCATTTGCATTGGCTAGAGTATTAACAGTAATATTTATTAATTAACCATAAGAGATATGAGCACTATAGCATCTGTGAGGCGACCGTCGAAGTTATTAGGCCTAGCTATGATGGCACACACTTTAGGTTTATGCAGGTGCTGTCAGGACGTCTGTTTCGGAAGCTATCTTTGTCCGATAAGTCCGGGATATTACATCAGAGTGCCACCACTGTAGTTTCATGATAGAGAAGGCGCAGCAGAGGCTCGTCGACTGTTCTACATGAGACTCAGCGTTACGCCGCGCCGTGAACTTATCGCGCCTATACGTCCTGAACTTTCCTTGCCAAGCGTTATCGAGTAGATGCTTGAGAGCATTATAAGATTGCGGAGTTGCGATCCGTCAGCCGCGCTGGACGCACGCATTTGCGCGCCAGATGGTTGTTTCGACAACGTAGTACTGTCGAGTGAGTCATCACTCGACACTATTGTATTTTGGAACTACGATTACTTTCAAGAAATGCACCTGTATGTCTACCTTGTTCTATTACTCTTTTGAAATTCGATTAGTTCCGTGAAACGCAGCTGTGCGAAGTGTAAATCTTTTTTTATAGTTTTGTGCTACTTTTAGTCCGGATTCTGGAGTCCATTAAATTCAAAAGAAACGCCTCCCTGCCCCTCTGGCAGGGAGGTTTTTAATGTCTTCCCTTGCCCCGCTTCCCTCCTTAGGCCCGGGTATGGCCTCTCATAGTGAGATTCGGCTTTTAGAAGCTGAACTCGCTAGGTTTCGTGGCTTCCTTGTAAGTAACTGTCCCTCCCTAATAGAGAACTATGACGCGTTTACGAAGAAGTGTCGCGCCGAGCACACTTTCGCGATGCCCGCTCTCTCGGTCCTAGTTAGGATCGAGGAATCAAACGACTTCGAGCTGACGAATCGTCACTCCACTAGTGACGATACGTCCGGCTCTGACTCCAACATGGAGCAGGATCCCCCCGCTGACGACGACTTCACCGAAGTCACGCGGCGTCGAAAACTGCGCAATAAGCGCCAAAATCCCTCCTCGTCCGAGAATGAAGGCGCTATGCCTTCTAAACTCGCAAACGTCGACGGCGCGAAAGGGCCAACGGCGACTCCCGCACCCCCTAGACCAGTCTCGCTCAAAGCTGCGACTCCCGCAATCACGGGTAAGAAGCATCAATCTCCACCTCCTGTCACGATCCAGGACAGAGCGTCCTGAGTCGAAATCTCCAGTCTGCTGCAAGCAGCAAACATTCCTTTTACCTCTGCCATGAGTACCCTCGTGGGTATTTAGGTAAAGGTAGCTACCCCTACTATTCACCGCAAACTTACGCGTTTCCTGCGCGATAATGAGTTTGCTTTTTCACCTATGCGCTCGAAGAAGAGCGTATGCTGCGTATTGTCATCCGCATAGTCCCTTCGGAAATCCCAGTCGATGACATATACGAAGACCTCAGGGAATAGAAGTTCACTGTCAAAGAGGTGTACCGTATGCGCTACCCGCGCACTAGAATGCCCTACGATATGGTGTTGGTCATTCTCGACCGCATCGTGGAGGGTAAGAAATATTTAATCTCTCGACCCTCTGCGGCCTCTCCGGCGTCACCGTAGAGCCGCCGCGCAAAACGTCCGTACCCTCGCAGTGTCACAACTGCCAGGTGTACGGACACTCCGCACTTAATTGTTATCTGAAACCCAGGTGCGTTAAGTGTCTCGGCGACCACTCCACTAAAGAGTGTCCTCGCACAAAAGACTCGCCCGATCCTCCGAGTTGTGTCTTGTGCCGCAGCGTGGGCCATACCGCGAATTATCGCAGGTGTCCCCGCGCCCCTCGTACAAAACAGCCCCGCTACGCTAGGCAGGTCTCGCCGTTTAAGGCGCCTGCGGCGTCAACCCATCCCCGACCTCGGCCTCTCAACTCTAGAGAGGCCTTCCCTAACTTGCTGAGCACATCTCGTGCACCGGTAGTGTCCGCACCCGCGCCTAGCGCGCTCCTCCGTCCCGCACGGGCCCCTCAGGCCCCGTGGGCTCCCAAGATCGCGCCCCAGTCTGCTCCTCGTCCTCAGGCGGCTAAGCCTTCACAGGCCGACCCCGCCCTCTCCTTCAAATTATCTGGTATGGACTGGTCAGCCCAGCTCTTAGTCTTCCACGACATCTCGGAGATCTCTACGTACGATGAAGTAGAAACGATCCAAAACAGGGCCCTGTTCGTGCGGTTGCGAAGTTTCCCGCCATCGCGATTACCATTCAAAGGCTCGCGTGCGCCACCGTCTCGAAATAATAATATTTTTTCTCAATATAAGATAGAGTAAACTCGCGTCTTTGTATCTATCTTCCCCTAAAATCGATAAACAATGTCGTTATCTCTATTTTTAGATACCGGCGCCGGCGCCGTTCGTTTAATCGGTAAATTCGATCTTTTCAATTCACGTGGTTGGCCACGTAACGGACCCCTCCCTCTTGTGTCACAAGGCAGGGCCCTCACGTTTTACTCCTGCACATACGTCGCGTCATCTCGGCAGCATCTTTGCTCGAGATTACCCGGGTGATCACAAAGATATTGCTATCGCGATACAGTACACAACACACCGATTATACACACACAGATATTCAGACATGCACCTATACACAAAATGGTGGAAGGGTTTACTTTTTTTTCCCTTATTCGAACTGAATCGAGTAGTTTAGTTTGTTTCTTTCCGATTTACATGTTGTGTTTTTGAATCATGCAATTTTAATTGTATGATTCAAAAATGAACACATGTATAGCTTAGCATAGTTTAGCTAGGTCAGACCGGTTATTTCCGGTAACAGCCCAAGCCGAGGTGTGCCGTGCACCCTTGAGCATGTTACTTAAACAAAATCGGCTGAGTGCCTTAAGCGCTCGCCTTAGTAGTCCGGTGAAGCTGTGAAGGCCTAGTAAGGCCAATAGCGTAGTCAGTTCGAAAAAAAAAAAAATTATTAGATTGCAAAAGACATGACGGAGACTGTGAGGGAGTGATCCTCCGGCCGCTATATACTTTGACTATTGAGGCCACAAGTCAGAGCCCTTGACCCTTTTAAGGGGCTGACAACGGCCCGGTCCGAACGGAACTACTGGGCAAGCAGTTTTTCTTCTCTGGCAAAAAGGTGTGAGAAGTATACCGAGGAGTCTGTAAGAGTCTGACATACCACAGATGTCCGGCGCGGCGTGGCGTTGAGGTGGGGGAGTTTATATGTAGTTGCGTTGTAGATTAGGTATTTTTGAGAATTTTCAATTTATCAAATATCTTATAAAAAACAATTATTATTATGTAATTAAATGTGAAATAGTTCTTTTCTTTTCAAATTTGGACTATTAGACGATCATAGGTACCTAAACTACACGTATAAAATGACACCAAAAAATACTCGGTGTCTTATCTGAAAAAAATTTTTACATTGGTTTGCTTTATTCAAAGACGTTATACTGATTTTATTAACACTATATCAGTTTTGAGGTTTGTTTTTTTTTTTTTTTAAGTTGACTCGAAAATGTTTGTTACCTTTCTTTCTTCTCGTTATGTGAGTTACGGACGAATGTACAACCTATATTTTTTTTTATTTCTCGACACTTTATCTCGTCTCAAATAAGGCTAAAATTTTTGAAAATTCTCTCTGCTAGAAGTTTCAACTAAAACCCGTAGATATAACATCTAAGTATAAAACACTTTTTTAATTAGTTGGTCCATAAAACTAATATAACAAACATTTCACTAATCTTACAATCAATGTCTAGAAATTGTACAATAACATTTAATTTAAAATATTTTAAAATTCACGGAATAGTCCAGATTCCAATACGATGTAAGCAATTTATTATCTATCATGCCATGATATTAAATGTATCTTTCAATTAATATGTAATGATATTAAAACACTCACTAACGAGGATTAAGTATTATTACTGCAGCAAAGTTTGGTATCGTTTGCTGAAAACCGTTAAGTAGAAATAAAACTTAGAGGGAATGTATTTTACATTTCTGGGTTGGAACCAACTTGCTTATAGAGAATACTAAAAAAGTTTATTCATCTAAAAAACCGTAACACATATCTATTTAACCTTTATCGTCCTGTATGACGAAAGACAGAAATCGATTATGTTGTGGAATAGGATATAGGATACACAAATCATAACCAACTTTTATTTTCCGCTCAGAGAAGTCGGCAGCTATCTACTAACTACATAACTATAATAATGTAGATCTTATTATTTGTAATATATGTCTGCAAGTAAAATAAAAATAAATTCTTCGATATGTTTAATTTCATATAACTACAAACAACATCATTATTATTTTAACAAGTTACACTTTTGTCGTAATTTCCATGAAAAACATTAAGATTCAGCTATTATTTAGTCCAAACTTATGGATACATTAGATGTTTTCTAGAATCAATTATTCTTTTTGGCAGTGATAACAAGCACAAGACACAGCAGACTTGAATACTAAATTTCTTTCTCCGTCTAAACACAACACTTTTATTGGTATCTGAAAAAAGAAAAAGATTACAATTGGTGATATGTTTTTTTTCTTTCTTTTATAACATAGAAGGCAAACGAACAGGTGGGTCACCTGATGTTAAGTGATCACCATCGTCCATAGACACTTGCATACGAGTCGCAAGTGCGTTGCCAGCCTGTGTTGGGGGTTGCGGGAGAGGAAGGGAAGTGGAGATGGGAAGGTGAAGAGACGTGAGCCTCCGGCGTTCTCACTGACCGAACGAAACGCAACAATGTAAGCACAGTTACTTCACGTCGGTTTTCTGTGAGAGGGTGGCACTACACCGGGTGAGCCGACCTATTCAAACTGAAGCCAGTAATAGCTTTTTGCGTGGCTCTACTACCTACTACACCCTTTTACATTTAGTAAATTTATGCTTATTAATACGAGTGCAAGTCCAGTGATCGAATCTCAACCATCAAGAAAATTTACTTTTTTACCAATTTTGATAACACTAAAACTCATCAGTCGTTCTAGCACAAAAAAGAAAGACGAAAATCGGCTGAGAAACATAAGAAAGAGATGTTCTTAACTGTTCTCCAATTGCCGATTGAAACATACTAGTGGGCGCCCAGTGGTCGGTCGACATTCGCCCATAGTTAATTGATTTTTTAAAGTTTGAACTTTATTAGGGTTCTTTTATCAAAGGGTATAATTGTATAATCAAAGATTTTCATCATGGCTACTCAGTATTTGTCATTTGCCATGATCTTTAATTATATAAACATAAAAAAATCTATGTGTAAATAGAAATTGAAATTAGTTATAACAAACATAACTTTACGAAAATAAAGAAATTTATCGCAACCCATGACACAATTTTCAATTAATTTTACACGACACCATGGGTGGGTGGTATTACTGGATGACATTGAATTAAATGTAGTCTGTTCATTATGAGAAATAGTGATATGTTCAGTATCATCGTTTGGAAAAGTAATGGAAGCACAATACAATCAAATGGTCAATGTTTTAATACTACCATTAGCTTTTGAAAATAAATTCTTTAATATATAACTGCGGAGGTTTAAGTCATGGATTACTTTTGTTCATAAAAATTCTTATTTTGATTATACAAAGTATTGTTTGGCTCATTTTTTTTATTAATTCATCATTTGAAGTGAGTTCACCATAAAAAATAATATACATTACAATAATAGTTATATTTTATAATATCATTGTTGAATGTAGTATGAAAAATGGTAATTGGAACGTAAGAGTTAAAAAATACATAAAGTCGAGCATAGCAAACTCCTTCACAACCTCTTTTGAACTTCGTAATTATTGACGACTGTCAAAATATCTTTATTATTTACATGTGTCTATATGTTGTGTAAAATTCGAGTAGTAGTGTGAGTAGTGCATATTTTTATTAATTTAATGTACTTCTAATGCATTTTATATAAAATAAACAGCTTTCTGCACTTCTCCGGCATATAAACTATAACTATGCCAAATTTCAAGTTCACCCGTTGACGGCAAATAGGTTAAAAAGGGGTACAATTTTTTCCCGTGTTTCCGCATGTATTTATAATTATTTATTGAAATCATATTTGTTGATATGAATAATGAAGTTGATATATTGCGGCGCTACACAGCGGCCAGTTAGAGTAAAATTGACAACATAAAGATATTCGCCATAAAAAAACACAAATTTTATAGTGATCGGTTAAGCGGTTAAGGCATTTATCAATATCAGATAAACCAATATATTTATATTGGTAAAGAAGTAAATAGAGAAAAGAGAGAACAGAAGACATCATGTAGAGGAGAGAGAAGAGGAACAAAAAAAGATATAAAACTAGAATGTGTTCAAAGCTTACGTCTTCAGTTTCCATCATATTACAGCATTGTCCTAATGAAGTAACGGGATGCCGTTTAAAGCCCAGCATTATGCTAGGAAGAGACCAGGATTCACAATATCCGCGGCAGGCGTTTGTTGTCATTTTAAATTCAATGCAATCTGGTATACTTATATTCCTTGTGTGTCCTGTAGATTTTTAAACAGTATAGTAATAAACAAATGCATATGTATTTTATGATTATAGAATACGCTATTGAGTTAAATCAAACCCGATAATATATTACAATGTGGTCGATAATGAGTTCTTGACACCAAGAATAAATTGGCGTAATAACAGGCCAACAAACCGACGACTTCATGATTAATCTCCTAATTAGGGTTTTTATTAAAGCAAGTATTCAATACGTATTTAACTTTTTTGTAATAACACCGGATAAATTTAGAAGGACACTGGCTCTCAAGAGCAGCTGCCGGAAAACACCAACAGGTGTTTAACGCCAGATCTTCAGGGTGAGGGTGGTAGCTAGCCAGGTAGTATTTATTACAAAAAGCTCTATAAGCACGCAATAACACCAGTTTATTTAACGTACAATCGATAAATATTCACTGCCATCTTTTTTCATTCGTTGGTGATGTTTTCCTACACCGTAACGTCGTGAATATTTTAGAATTGAAACTCTTGTTCAAAGAAATATTCTAAGAACTGCTACTGATATGATTTCGTCACTTTAAATATTATCTATACTAATATTATAAAGAGGTAAAGTTTGTGACATTATAGGAGGTAATCTATGGATCTACTAAACCGATTTTGAAAATTCTTTTACCAATAGAAAGTCGCGTTATTTGTGAGTGTCATAGGCTATAAATTAATTAACCCGAAAAATGAGACTTTTTGTGGTAGATGGTTTTACAAAGTAAGTTGTATAAAAACGGTCGAACGAAAACGTTTATTACGAACGCTGCCTTAACTATAAGCGCCCAACGAAGTGGGCACGGGTCATCTAGTAAAAAATAAAATAAAGAGTGAACGAAAAACAAACTATACTTTATATTACGTACCTATCCTGTGACAACCAGGTTTTCTCCATGATTCAGCAGCAAATATTTGAATGAGGAAAGTAAAGAATATTATAAACCTTAAAAGCATCGTGATCCGATGTAATGTAGCTCGTAGCTGTGAATGTTAAAATGAAACAACGATTCCCTTTTTATACTCCTGAGTATGCATAAGTTGATGGTAATAAATGCAAATAGGGTGCTGAATCCACTTGTTTAGTATAAAATTGTATTATAAGGGGTGATAAAACAGAGTCGTATAAACTTTTGAAATTAGATTTATCTAGTTTGCTTATATTATAAAAACACCAATTCAAAATAGACTGAAACTGGACTAGACTAGAGAAGGTGTCACGGTGAATGCAAACATTCTCGGTTAAACCAAGATGAAGTTCGAGAGCACTGTAGAATTTGAGTGAGTAGGTGTCCCACGTAACTTTTCTGCGCTACCCGGATTCCAAGGATACCTATGGTGGCTTTTCTAGCGTAAAAAGTAAATAAGAGATTCTAATAGAATCTAGTATCAAGCAGGTTTGTTTTGACAGCGACGCTTAAGAGTCAGTCTTCTTTTTGACGTGACAGTAAGTACATTCGAACTGGTGTAGTGGTCTGGAACAGGCAATAAAAGTATGAAATCTTCCTCAGATGTCGATCGATGGACAGCATCTAGATAATAGTGGTTCATACTTGACTTATAATGTGGAGGAATGTAAGAAATTGGATTAAATTAAGATTAACTCGAGGATGATAATACAGTCTCACAGTATTTTGACAAATTGCTACTTCTTGCTTAACATTCGCTAAACCAAATAAGATAGGCCTAGAAACATAGTTGACTTTAGATTTATAGGTATTGAACCCACGACCTCATCTTAAGTTAGATGAAAGAGGACATTTCCTTTTTTTTTGCATTTTACGATTAAATATAGAACTTCTTCTAATCTTAAAAAGAATAATACGCAACGTATACCGATGATGCTGAAGGCTATTTTTTTATATTATTATTTAGTAGCAAATAGGCATGTAATCCACCTGATTTAAAATTGCCACTGCAGCCTATGGCTGTTGATAACTTTAAATAGAACCGTAATCCGAATGAAACTTGCCAATTATAGATTCTTACTCCACAGGACAGTGTTGGGACGCTTCTTTTGAATTTTTTTAGTAACCCCATCGAATTACAACAAAATAGCGCAAGCATTATTGTTAATTAGAAATTTCAAACTTAATTAATTGAGCAACGCATGCAAATTTAATTATTTTAGTTAAATCTCGTGATAATTAGAACATAAAACCTTATGATATTTATCTATCTTTTCACAGTAATTTAAATGTTTCCGACTTCTGCGTTGAAATACATTCAAGAATTACGTCGACAAACACCATTAAAAGAATATGAGGCGTAAAGTGAAGAGTTAGTGAACTGCGAAGTAGCGATGAATAATAAACGTTGACTTTATTTACGTACAAAGTTATCGGTAATTTTTATTAAATATATAGATATCTTATATAGTCATACCAAAACATAAATGTTTTACCTACAGGTAAATTCAGAGTTGCATGCAATTTATCAATTCTGTCTGAAAATTGAAAGATAAGTAGTACAGAGTCGCTTACGACGGTTTTTTTTATCAAAGTTTATATACTCATGAGTGCTGAGTGGTTTTTAGAATTTGCGTGAGGCACACAAACTAACGTTATCGTCGGTTTTCATTCCGAACTAGTTTGTGCTCGCGAACTCGCTCGTTGTAATGTAGATTTGATCTATCTCCCGGGTACGGTACCTTTTTAAATGTGTAACATCTATAGGCCAGGGTAAACTTGATTGTTGGCGTGGCGAGTGTGTGAACGTTGCGACGCAATGCCATGTACAAGCGACTATGTGCAATCTCTCTTGCCGCACTGAGCTCGTATATCTATGCTAATGTATACAGAGTTGTTTACTACGTTACAAATTTATATGTTTCACATCTGCCAGGCGTCCCGTAACTGCTTACAATTTTTGTACAATAGGTACCCGTGTCCATAATCTATACCCTGGACAACATATGACCAAAATTTTATGATGATCGGCGTACTTAAGGCCTAAAAGCATAACAAGCAAACTAACATTTACAGTTATAGTATTAGTTAGGATTTCAAAATTTATTAACCTTATTGTCATTAATTTATTTGTACGATAATAATGTTATAATGTGTTGTTTTAAAAAGTAATCAAATAATTTCTATATACAGCATCTAATTAGTACTAATGTATATAATCAAAGACTAAGTATAAATGTAGAATTCTATCGGCTTTGTGTACTGTTATTGTTGCTAGGTTACGTGCATAAAAGAACATTCCTTGTTCAAAACAATGGTCATTGAATACAAAGTACTAAATCTTTATAAAACTAAACAATATGATGAATGTCTCAAATTGTGTGACAAAGCTCTACGGGATAAAGAAGACCGCATGATTGAATTTATTCGGATGCGGGTGATGACTATTAATGCCAAGCTAGTTGGAAATGGTTATGAAGAAGTTGACTACTTGCCCCAACAGGATGATTTAGTTTCTACTGGTGTCGCTAAGACTCCAAGACCAGGTACATCGTTCCAAAGGAAAGTCAAGTCTTCTCAAAATTTTGAACCTAAGGTAATTTCTGCATGCCATGTTTTTTGCGCCATAGAGTGACTGCACAGTACTTTTTTGTAAGCAAAGTGTAATTTAAAAATGAGGGCGACCACCGAAAGATATATGCAGCTACTATGCAATTAGCTATACTCGATAAGTTGCAGGTTATCTGTTACTCTATCATATCACCTGATTATTGAGTGTAGACAGGTTGATCACAGAAGTTAACACGACTGAGCATGTTATATGACGGGTATGGTGATTGTAATCCGACCGGGCACAACTCCAGTGACTTGCTTTCTGGCAAAGATGCATATGAGGCTTAACAATTTAGTTTATATTTCGATATTTTAGAAACATGATGGAGTATCAGCAACACCTCGAACGCGTACTGGTACTAGTACAATTCGTGCTCGGACAGCGAGGTCAGCGTTACACACAGCATCAACAATGTCAAGGGCGGCTACAGCTATTGCGGGTGGAGCTCCGTTCACGCTTAGTAACTCTCTTACTCTAAGGTTTCTGAGTAAAGATGATAAATTGTTTGTTCCTGCTGCTAAAATGCTTTTTGAATATATATACTATTGTGAAGGCGATGTACGAAAGGTGAGTGTATATTACTTAGTATAAACTATTATTACATGACTTGATTTTCGATTGTTTATAAGAAAGCTGTTTAAAACAAACTGTGACAATTCTTTTCCTTTTAATATAAGATATTTATGTGCAAAATATATAAGTACATTTTAAGTTTCGTGCTAATGACATGATTAAGTACTTCTCTTTATAATGTCAGTGCAAGACTGCAAGAAGTGAGGTATTTTAATCCTAGGTACCTTTTTATTTTACTCTTATTTTTTGGCTAAAAATCTTCTAGATTATTACTGCTCTTGTCGAGTAGGTAATAGTATTACGAATATCTTATAATAAATTCAATGTTCTAACAAGCTGGTGGCTCCGTTGTTAGATTTTTCCATAGAGTTTTTATGGCATGTCAATTCATACTCCTTGGTATTATTTCCCATCCACTTCACTTGTGCACGATAACCGAACTATACTTCGTAAAATACTACCAACATAACAAAGTAAAAGTCAAATAACACGAGATTATGAAAAAAAAAACTACATGACAGACTAATATCTTGCTAATAACTGCTATATACCTACTCTTATAAACCATCAATTAATGTGATATGTACTTAAATTTTATTTTAATTAATCATTTTAAGAAAAAGTCTCATAGTATTTAGTTTCATTAATTAGTATAGTAATAACAAGGAGGAAAAATGAAAAAGCAAAAGTATGTTTCAAAATAAATACCTTTATCTTGAATTAAATTACCTATAATTGAAAGATGAAATGATATTCAAAATTATATGGATAATATGTAATAATAGCAAACCAATCAATAAACCAAAATTACAAGGTGCTAATTTAAATCTATTAGTATAACGAAAATGTATGCCGTTTCAAATTTTTACATTAACCTTTACTGAGTCAAAAAAAATTGGTTTTATGACAGTATAAATCACAAACTAGCCGTGGAGGCTAGATTAATATCGGTATTAGGAATAACCATTTGGTAACGCTTTTTTTATTTATATGGAATTAATTTAGGACTGTCGTAAAAAAACCTACAAAATGTAGGATAAGAACCATCGTGCTATAAGTACAGTATCTTACCTTTATCTGGATGTACATAAAATTTATTTTTACTAATATTTTTATATCTTTTAGGCTATGGATGTAGCGTTTCAAGCATTCAAGTTTGATGAAAATATAGATTGGTGGTGGAATTTTTCTTTGGCTCGTTGTTATTACACTCTTGGAATGAACCGAAACGCAGAAGATTGCTTACGTCAAGCACTAAAACAAAATAAACATATTTCTATTTACCTTCGTTTAGTGGCCATGTATGTAGGACTGAATCAGCCTCTTTCAGCATTGGAAGTTTGTAAGCAAGGCTTATCGGTATTTCATGAGTATACTCCACTACTTATTGAACAAGCACGAATTCATGATGAAATGGGGAATACTGCATTGGCTGTTAAAGAATATCGTATTGTTGCTACTCAGGATCCATCTAACATAGAAGCTATAGCCAACATTGCCATGTACAACTTCTACAATGATCAACCAGAAATTGCTTTAAGATATTACAGGTATATATGTCATAACTATGGAGTTATTATTTAAATTTTAATACAGGTTGCTGAAAAACTTTTTGTCGATGATAAGTTATGATGAGTATACATGTGAAACTATTGAAATTAGGAATATACAGTCCTAACCCACCTTTTAACCGCTCTGCATATAGTTGCGTAGAATACAAATTAAGGTATAAATACGCATTATTATATGTATAACATGGTTTTTAGGTTCCTATAATAATTGTTTAACTTTGTATTGTATTTTACTCTTGACTATATTACAAGCTCGCACTTACGGCTATGTTTAGAGCGACCAAAAAGATTGATGAAGAGTGTATCATGTTATATGCAATACTCGTATTAAATGATTTGTGGTTCATCGACATCTTACGAGATTAAAGTAGATTATATGAAACCTGCAACGTAGGAAATAAAAAGATGGTATAACTTTTGAAAAGAATTTAATAATTTGATTGAACCCTCAAAGAGATCTACGAGTATATATACGAAAATTGAAATTTATATATTAAGCATGGTGTTCATTTATGAAAATGTATGTGGGCTCTTTTAAAGGTGTTTAGAACATCAACTGTATAAAAATCAACTTGAAGTCGGTGAAGCTATTATCTTCTTGTGCGATCTTATTGGATTCTCATATTGAACTCATATTATATCTATATTCATTATTATTTTGTTCTTCAGGAGATTACTGGCTACAAACACACCAGGCTCGGAAATATATAATAACCTTGGACTCTGTTGTCTATACTGTAACCAATGGGATCTTACTATACCTTGCTTCAGGCAAGCCCTCTATTTCTCTACGGATCCTGCAACACGTGCAAATATATGGTTCAACCTTGCACACGTTGCTTTGGTAAGAAACCTATAAATAATTTTAAATTACTTATTAAAGAGTACTCTTCTCTGTTGTAAATAATTTTATGGGTAGCAATTATTTCATACCCTCATATTTATTTTATGTTCAGACTATCACACATCTATACTGATATTATAAAGAGGTAGAATTTGTGAGTAACAAACGTTGTAGGGGGTAATCTCAGAAACTACTGGTGCGATTTGAAAAATTCTTACAGTGTTATATAGTTCATTCATCGAGGAAGGTTATAAGGTATATATCATCACGCTAAGACCAATAGGAGCGGAGCACCGATGAATAATGATTCAAAATCGGGATGTTTTTCCTCTTGAGAGCTTCCGCTGCGTGTTAGCGTTAACCCAAAGTAACTATACTACGCGGACAAAGTCGCGGGCAGGGGCTAGTTAACTATAATTATGTTCACTCGATATCAACAACATGATCAGTTAAATATCTAAAATTATGATAGAGCGAATATGAAAACAGAACATTACAACAATTTGTCTCATTTGTTATTTAACGGTAAATCTACAAGTAGGATTACAATACCAAGCCATACTATTAATACATCTGATAAAAAGGATTTACACTTGGGAGTTATATATATCCCACCCGATTCTCACCAAACTTTTAGACTAGAGGCCGTTATTGCAAAATTAACAAACATTTTCATTGAATGTCCGAAGGACCATTATATAATTGCTGGTGATTTCAACCTCGCTAATATAAATTGGACGTCTGAGGGTCCTATAGTACTTAAACAAGGTCTTGTAGATTTGCAAAGCGTCACCCGGAATTTTATTGATACATGTAACATAGCAGGACTCGAGCAGTATAATAATATCAAAAATGTTAGCGGCAACACTTTAGATTTGATTTTTAGCGACACACCAATTGTTGTTAACGGAACCAACTTTCCATTAATTAAAGAGGATGTTTATCATCCATGTTTATATAAAAACGTGTCAGATTGATTATTATCTCGTTTGCGTCTTTGTCCACTAAAAATATACAATTTTCGGGAAGCAGATTATGGAAAAATTAATAGCTTGCTTAAATTACATAACTGGCAAAATATTAATCTCTCAAAGTCAATGGATGAAGCTTTGAATATTTTTTATAGAGAACTGAATAAAATAATAAGTAGTTGTGTACCCTTTACTATAAAATCTTATTCAAGAGCTTTTCCGGTATGGTATTCCAAATCATTAATCTATACTAATATATAAAGCTAAAGAGTTCGTTTGTTTGTTTGTTTGGTTGAACGCGATAATCTCAAGAACTACAGATCTGATTTGAAAGTTTCTTTTAGTGTTAGATAGTTCATTTATCGAGGATGGCTATAGGCTACATATCATAACGTTTAAACCAATAGGAGCTGAGCACTAATGAAGAATGTCTCAAAATCGGGCTATTTTGGAAGCTTTCGATGCGTGTTAATGTCAGTACTATATGCGTTGCCATGGTAACGCGATAACAATCTCTCGCAAATATTTTCATGGTTTATTTTGTGTTCCTATTAAAACAGTTAATTCTACGTTATTTTTGTTTCCAATTTTTAATTATACGTGGTACGTTTATATCGCAAACATTTCTAAAGTTTATTTTGTGGCGCTATTCAAAAAGTTTAGTAGTAATAATATTCATCCAATAAGATAGTCAAAGGAATTAATCTATACTGCCAATTCTGAAGTAGTTAATATAGGTAGTTTTTTTCTATATCCAAGATAATGTAAAGGTATAAGCGCCAAATCCTCTATGTAATATTTCGTAAATTTTTATCTTCTTAATTTTCAAGACAACAGAATTCATGCTTCGCGGTATTATTTATCTTTCATTTCATTTATGCACAATAAACGAACCATATTACATAAAACTCTACCAATTTAACACAATATACAGATAAGTAAGACAAGATTATGAATAAAATATAAAGTCCACTACATGACAGACTAAAATCCCGCCAAAAATTCCTCAAAAACTTTATTCTACGTTAGTTTTGTACCCAATTTTTGATTTGTGATATATTACGTATAATAAAAGTAAAGTGAGTGTATTTTATATTAAAAATATCCGAGATGCTACAAATATCAACATTTTTTTTAATTCTGTGGATATGTCTGTTTTTTTTTTATTTGTTACGGGTAATCTCCGAAACGGCTGGACCTATTTGAACGGTTTTTTTTTTCTTAGAAATGACTACGCTATTGATCTAGCAAGGTCTTAATGGCTTCACCGGACTACAAGTAATATTTGAACGGGAATTTTACGGACAAATAAGTAACTAATTAGCTGTTTTATTTTAAGCTAGCGGGTTCAGCAGACGTTGCCCGCCCTGATAATAAGACAAACTATACCTATACCTTGCCCAATATTTTATATATTGGTGAAAACGGCATGAAGATGCGTTCTGTAGTTTTAGATCTTATCGCGAACAGACATATAGACAGACGTGGAACAGGACTTTTTCTTACACTATGTAGTGATAAGCTGTTATCCGTGCCTTCGTCCATGTGAAATTAATCAAAAATATGTTGTTCACTGTAAACATACACGAGCTGTACTGGACTCCAAGATTTTTTTATACCAAAAGGCAGCAAACAGGCTGACGGCCCACCTGATGGTAAGTGGTTAACGTCGCCTATGAACAACTGTAACACCAAGGGTATCGCTGTTGTAATTGAAAGTCATATGTTTATATGTGATTTAAATTATAGCAAGGTATGATAATAACTTAATTATATCGACACTATGGACATATTATATCTATATAATAAAAGATTTAACACATATTGTTCGAAAATGTATAGCTTAATATTTTCATTACTTTCTTATATAGTGTAAGTGGGCACTAAGGGTCATATATAGCAGTTTAAAGTTCCAGTTATGTGGCTGATGATAAATCTCTTCCCATTCGATTCACTATTCGTATTCACATATATAATGTACAAGTACATGTTACCTGTTACAGTAGATGATGTGCGTGTGATACTTACAAATATTTTTGAAAGAGTATTATTGTAATTTACACTAGATATGTGATCAAAATTTTACATTTATTTAATATATTTTAAAAAAACGCGTGCGGAGCCGCGGGCAACAGCTAGTACATATAATAAAGGACAAATTAAAAGCACACAAGAAATGGAAAAAATACAGTAACCCACGTGACCCTGATGAGTTCTCACTTTTACGTGCTAGACAAAAAGTTGTGCAAAAACAATGTCACGATCATTATCTGTCTCACATGCAACAACTAATTCGCTCTAACCCAAAACAACTATGGTCTTATTTGAAATCATTGCGAACTCATAGTTCAGGGTGTCCTAACAGGTTAACCTTAGGTGAAAAAGAGTATACCTCTGAACATGAAATTTGCAATGGTTTTAACAATTTTTTCGAAAGTGTTTTCACAAATTCTAATTCTCTCTTAGATAACAAAGATTTTTCATCAAACATAGTAACATCAGATGGGATGGATAACTTAGAGTTTAAAGAAGAAAGTGTATGTAAAATTTTAAAATCTCTTATAACCAACAAAGGTCCTGGGAGTGATAATATTCCACCATTTCTTTTTAAAAATTGCGCAGAAAATCTAGCAAAACCAATAACTTTTTTATTTAACCTTTCACTTAATAAATATTGTTGTTTTCCTACAAAATGGAAGGAAGCCCTTATAGTACCAATACATAAAAGTTGAACTAAACTGGGAATTCAAAATTATAGACCTATATCTATTTTAAACACATTAGGCAAAATTTTTGAAAAATTAATTTATAAATACGTTAGTCCTCTAGTTTTTAAATCAATACCAACTCAGCAGCATGGATTTATGAAAAAGTGATCCACGATTATACGATATCTGTGTTCACAGACTATGTACTAACTAGTATGGATAATAAACAGCAAGTTGATGTTATATATACTGATTTCGAGAAAGCGTTTGATCGTGTGAATCATATTATTTTGATGCAAAAACTTTATTTTCTTGGTATACGTGGTAACTTGCACAGATGGTTTCAGTCTTATATTACGAATAGGATGCAAGCTGTAGTAGTGGGTGGTTCTCGTAGTGATTTTATTAAAATACCTTCTGGAGTTCCACAAGGATCAATTCTGGGTCCGCTACTATATAACGCTTACCTATTCGACATTGGAAATTGTTTTAAATACTCAGAATTTATAATGTTTGCTGACGATAAGAAAATTTACTTAAAAGTTAAATCAGAAACTGACTGTATAAACATTCAACGTGATTTTATTACTCTTGAGAATTATTACAAAATGAACAAAATTACAGTTAATGTCGATAAGTGTGTAACTATCAGCTTTTCACGTAAATTAAAAACTATTAACTTTCAGTATTATATAAATAATATTCCTATTAAAAAAGTTGACAAGGTCAGAGACGTGGGTGTTATTCTTGATCATAAGCTGTCTATGAATGATCATATAGATGTAATTGTTAGTAAAGCATATAAACAATTAGGCTTTATAAAACGTATATGCGAACCATTCAAGAATGTAGAATGTATTAAAGTCCTGTACTTTGCGTACGTAAGGAGTATTCTTGAATATGCTTCAGCTATATGGTCACCTTAATAAAATAAACATATAGATAGCATTGAAGCCATCCAAACAAAAAGAGTCAAATTCTTATGCTACAAAGATTTTAAACAATTTACAAACTACGATGACTTATGTGGCTATTTTCGTTTAGACCCTTTATAAGTTAGGCGTCGACAGCATGACATGATGTTTTTGCATGCTATACTATCGGGTTATATTGATTGTCCCGATCTTTTGGGTTCTATATCACTAGGAGTGCCAACATACTGCACAAGAAAACCACCGCTGCTTGCAGTCCCACATGCTAAATCCAATTATGCACAAAATTCAGTACTATGTCCCATTGCTAGAACCTATAATGATATATATGATACGATAGACATATTTCGTTATTCACGGAATATATTTAAAGGTGAAATTATAAAATTAGATCGCACTATTATGTGAACAACAACAATATTTAAAAAGGTATAAGCACGTAAATATGCAAGCACAAGAATAACAACATGCGCATACATACGCTCACTCACAAACAATCCCCCATTCACACACATGACACACACACGCAACACACGCACTCACATATTGTTTTAAGGCCAGTACGGGATGTATGTTTTTTGTTTTATTTATATAGCTATCATTACTAAGTATCAATCACTTTGTTATATTAGAGAAATTCTATTTTGGCTGTAATTATTACATATTATAAGTTATTTTATAAAACCCATGTAAGCTGTTGAATTTCCAAATAAATAAATAAATAGTGTTTATAAATATTGTCCTTATTCTTTTGGTGGTGATAATAGCGACGCGAAGTAACATTATAAGTATAATATATCAGAGTTTTGTTCGAAGTGTTTGGTTCGACTAATTAATGGTATAGTTAGTCTTAGAATGTTAAACTTTTAGAATTTTTTATAATATCGTAAATTCCAGTCCACAGGTGATATGACCCTCACACGCCGCTGCTTACAAGTGAGTCTTGCTACAAACTTTGAGAACGAAGCAGCTCGTCACGCACTAAAGGCGTTAGATTTAATATTATGTGCACGGAATAATTTCAAACTCAAATAAAATAAAAAAATATTCAATTATTAATAGTTAATAAATAATCATAAATTGACATGTCAAGTGACTCCATATTCTGTAACTCATTATATTTCATTGCTGCTAACGTGTCTATAGCGGCTTCAGGATGAGCAAGCTTCTGCGTGGGTGCGACAAATGAGTCACTTAAAGACGGTTCTGGTGGTATCTTAGTAACATGACGATCTTTGACCTGAAATTTCAAAGTACAATTAAGTAACATTTGATAAGTTATATTTGTGAGGTTTACAGATTAAAGTGAAAATAAACTTGGTAAAAAAACTTGTATTACGTATTTTACATCCCATTACTGTATTTTACATGTCTTTTATATGACTTTTCACACTAAATATGATTTATAATAATTCATATTATGTTATGGTTTTTTTTTCGAACTGATTATTGGTCTAGCAAGGCCTTAACAGATTTACCGGGCTACTAAGGCGAGCGTTTAAGGGGCTCAGCACTCAGTCGATGTTCGCATCTTATGGATTCACTGCATATATTGGGCGATGATTAATTACATCAATTCACCAAGTAGTTTTATGTAGTTACAATGACACCAATGGCGACTGCTAAAAAAACTACGACTACCGACAGTTGCCATTGTCTGCCATCACCATAAATACCAACGGTAAAATTTCAAGTTGTAGTTTCAATGCATGTGTTAAATTAAAACATTAACAGATTTGAACTTGTTACAGTTTTATTATGGTAAGATTAACTGCTTATGTGAAGCATTTTAATGTTTATAATAATGGTTTTACCTCCCGTAACGACAGTGCAGATGTTCCAATAGACTCCCATGAATCTGTGCCACTGGGAATGACCAAGGGCTTCGTATAATACGTATTTTTATCTTTAAGCGGAATTCCGTTTCCGAAAGCTATATTGTTGAACATGTCCTTTGCTCGTTTTATCAGAACCGGTTCCTTTGATGTGTAGAACATTAAATGTGCATTATGAATTATCGACAAACATCTTAAAGTCGTACATAGAAATTTCTTGGTTTCGTTATCTGTTTGACATGAAAAAGTTATTAGAAATTCAACAATTTTGTTACATCACAATATCAATAACACGTTACTAATATAATATATTTATGAAATATATTAGTTTTTATACCATATTAAAACATACATCATTAAAATTCTTGAAAAGCTTCTTACAGGTCGAACACGAAATATAGAGAAAAAAGAGATTGCTATTCAATTAGAATAGGAACCAATATACGTGTAATTAATTTACATATAAGTAAATAGTTTATAATTACTCTGCGTTATTTGTTTGATAAAACTTGGGATTTTGATAATATATAGATAAATTGTGACAAGACGAAGCCATTCTAAAAATTAAATACGGTAGTTTGTTGTACCTGTAATAACAAATAAATTAAAAATATTCCTATTTCGCAACCCAGTAAATTATTAAAAGGATTTCAATATTTTTTGAGTTTCTTGCTTATCTATTTTGTTATTATTACTATAGTTCGATACAAATAAATAGTTTCTATAGTACTATTATAATAATACACTATTAGTACAAATATCAGATCGTTTTGATTGCTTTTATTTTTGGTAGGTACATCTTTATTCATCAGTGGGATAGTCTAGGCTACTATGATAATATCCGCCTTTATAAAATAGTAACTTACCATAATTTTTAAAAAGATCATATTTTCCGCATACAATTATTAATTCAGGTACTGTTTTAGGTTCAGAGTAAATTTCATGCATAGCTTCGATGCATACTTCAATAACATTCCATATAAGTTTTATCTTACTTAAATCTACCATTATACAAAAAAAGAACTTTCCATTCACAGGGACTGAAAGCAAAGTTTTCTTGAGTGTTTCCAATTTCCCTCCATACTCCCAAATGTGACATACTGTCTTATCGATTGCTTGCTTTTGGCTTAATTTTCTTGCGAATGAATACTCTAAGACAATGGTCTCTCGAGGTGTGTCGCCTTTGTCTAAAAATGTATGCAACAATGTTGACTTGCCCTGTAATTTTTTACAATACATACAATACATAAATACATCAACCTTTATTTTATATTATTATCACGAAGTGAATACAACAGTGTCTGTCAATAAAGGACAATATTATTCAATGTTAACAACAGATATTTAACAACGATAAGCTCAGTATAGTCCGCGTTAAACTATTCGACCGCTTTGAAGTAGATGCGAAGAACACGAATAAGGTAGCGGAGGGACTAACCCTGAAATTAGCTGTCAAAGCATTTACAAAACTACACAATTGGTGTCATATCTTCATTTCACATACAAAGTCTTTTGAAAGTAGCAATTTGGTGGTTATACTGCTCCAACGCTATCACTTAATATAATAGGTAAATATCTATTTCAATCATAATTAATTAATATCGTATTATATTGCACATATAATATCGACATAACTTATAGAATAGTAAATAGCAATTCTAAATTTCTATAACAATATTTTCAATTTGTTTTGTACTAACCTGTTAACTGTACAATACGCAAGGCCGTACTCAAAGCTATATTCAGAATATATATAATTCTACTTTATGAAAACGATGTAGTGTGATGGGTAATATATAATAACACAATGATTAAAGCATGACGCTCACCACATTTTTACTGCCAATCAAGAATATTGTGCGTGAAGTATCTTCATCTACCTGGGACAGTGTCGTATCCAATAACAAAGCAGCTTTTTCTGGAATAGAAGTCATGTCTATTATTGAACAATAATATTTATGTAATGTAATCCAAAATTTCTCTTTAAGTACGACTATAGCTTTATAGTAAGCATTTAAAAAATACTCAGTGACTACAGCTTATAAGGTATTGTGTACATTTGTACATTCATTGTGTAATTTCTGTTTTGTTTTCAAAGTTCGTAAGTCGTAACATAGCAACCGTAGGTTTCTATATTATACTTCATCTGTATCTTGACAAAAGATTATATTTGTGTGGAATCATCTTTTTTTTTCTAAAATATTCATATATTTTATTCGTTATAGCATTAGCTATTTTCTATTGAAAGTTCCGTCTAGACTGCATAAACAAGCAGACTGGCAAACTTAAAATAAGTTTTTTTGCACCTGTCTGTGTAACTTAATTCTTCTAAACTACGCAACGGATTTTGATACCCTTTACCTATCGTTTAGAGAATTTCTTTCGGAAAATTTACATTGTGTGGGTGTGCGTCTATTATATTTTTATATTTTTTTACGAAGAAAACGTCTATAGAATTCAAGGAAAAGTCGTACTAAAATTAAGTATTGAAAATAGTTTTTAGATGCTTACATTGCTAGCACTGGCCAAACCTTATGAGATACAAGAAAATATTTAAGATATTACGGAATTTATAACTTAAAACCTCCTACTGAAAAGCAATAATATAGAAAAATTAATAATTGTTATTTTTTATATATTTCTAGCTTCCGTCCGCGTGGAATAGTTACTTTGAGCTAACGCTAAAACGCATTGAAATCTCCCAAATCGAAAAAAAAAACATCGTTTTCAAAATATTCTTCATTCGTACGCTAGGGATGTTAAAAAATAATCGATTTTTATTTTATTATAATCGATTTTTTACTATCGATGTTTATATTAATATTAATCGATTTTTAAAAAATCGATTATATAAATTACGCATTTAAATCGATTTTCATAAACATCTATGCGACGGATGAAAAAAAACTCAAAATAAGTTCATTATTATTTACAATTGAAGAATGAGCATAGTGAGATAATATAGTTGTAAAAATTTAAAATGTTTTCTAGCCGCAACACACGCGGCTGGCGAAAGTATTTTATAATGAAAGAGAATAATACCACAGTAATATGCATGTCCTGTTCGATAGAATGAAAAATTTTGTAGTGAAACTACAAATTTAAAAAGAACATAGAATGAAAACATCCCACTACCTTACAAGTAACATGAGTTACTATATCTTATAACGATTGTTGTGGTTCTTATGACAGCCAAATACCGCTCTCTGTAAAATCAAAAATTTCAATAAAACTAAAAAGGCAAGTCATGCGAGTACAATGTACTTCAACATGTTCACTAAAAATGTGTTATGGTAAACTCGACATCGATAAGTTTACAAAACTATAAATTATTTTGAAATTATTCAATAAACAAATTCTTCAATTTTAATTTTCTCAGTCACACTATATTTAATATGAAAATTTAAAAGAGAACTTCATTGTTTTGAATTTTAAAGTTAGAATTAATAATGTTGTCATTTTGTTAGGATGTTTATCATTTCATTTTTATTACGATATAATATTTAATAGTACTGAAAATTTATCAGGTATTTAGTTTCTATATTCTTTACCTTGAAAGTTTAAAGGAACATTCATTTTTATTTTGTTTTGAAGTGGTTATTTTTGATACGTATCATTTTATTTGATTCTTAATCTGATAAATTGTTATTTTGTACCTTTAGGTTTCTTATAGGAATATGGAAAGCATGTATATTTTGAAATGTTATAAAAATCGATTTTTGAAAAAAGAAAAATCGATTTCTTTCTATTAACCTCACATCCCTATCGTACGCCGCTCCTATTAGTGTTAGCGTGATGATATATAGTCTTCCTCGATAAATTAACTATAATAATCTTTCAAATCGGACCAGTTCCTGAGATAAACGCGTTCAAACAAACAAACCCTTCAGCTTTATAATACTAGTATAGATAATAAAATAATCGATTGTATGCGACGTTATTTTGATCAGTACGGTAATCTTCATTCAATTAAATGAACTAATATTTGCTTGGGATTTCATGCACACTAAAATTGCTTTTCACAGCGTATCACTTATATGAATATTTTAAATTGAAAAGATATCACAGATGTAATGCATAATTACATGCAAGCTAAAAAAAATGTGTGTAAATATAATTACGAGTTTTCTTTGACTGTGATGGGCATTTAATTGTTAAAACACCAGTAAGTGGATCTAAACCTTTGCAATAACCCAGTGGTACTCAACCTTTTTTTTAATACTGACCACAAACACGTTTCACTCATGGTGTTGCGGCCTGCAAACTACAAATATTTAGGTATTAAATTAAAAAACGTAATTTCAAATTAATGACGTATTAATATAGTGCAAAATTGTTGACCAATAAAATAAGCTTCGTATCTTATACCTTTAAACGAGTAATTTTTGTATATTTTTATATATTCACGATCTCGGAAACGGCGTCATCTATTTCCGTGAAACTTAGTATTTAGGTAGTTTTGGCGATGATAAATTGATCTAGCTAGATTTTATACATAGAAAACTTCTTTAAGTGAGTTTTCAGGCAATGAAAAAATATAGCTAGAATGTAAAGGTAATTTCATCGCCGCTGTCAAAAAAAAATAGCTCAGATAGAAATCGGCTGCTTCGAAAATCCATGACTCCCCAGTTCGAATCCGAGTTACACCAAAAAGAGATTTTTTTTTTGTTAATTCTTATTTTTTGAGGCAAATCTAACTTTTTATTTAAACGAAAAAAAAAATTAATATAATAGAGAGCTGTCTTTTTTAATACAAAGTGCTAATTAATTTAAAAATATTTTTAAAGAACCGAGCTAGGCTCGGTCGTCCAGATACTAATCCTTATATGATAAGGAACATATTGCAGTCTAGTTATCTGGGATCTATTTGATTTACTCAGAGTTCTTCTAGTTTTTCAAATAGGCATGTAGTTTAAAATATTTAAAAATAAAGTATAATCGGGTGGGCCAATTAAAATGACCTTATCTTATTTTAAATGGTTATAGTCGCCTATGAATAACTGCATTACCAGTCATTTAAGAACTTCACCGGACTAAAACTTTTTAATTTACCTATTTAACTTTTCACTACAGTAAGTCTTACTATTGTATACCTACAAAGATATTTGGGTTTTCACAAATAAACACTATCTTTCTAAACTAATAGTAACATGGAATACATATTTTAAGAATATACAAAACATGATATATTCTTTATATATTTTTTATAAGGTGTCATTTGGTAAGGTTTTAAGTTTCAATTAAAACACAAGAGAAAACTTATAAAATATCACAATGAAAACAAATGATATTAACATAATCTTTTTTTATCAATCAAGGTTATTAATATACATAATGATTATAGTAATACATGGGTAATCATATTTTTTACATCATGTCTTGAACGGCCTACTACCATCTTAGATAAAATATTTATTATGGCAAAAAAATCCTATATGGTTGTCCTACTGCTCTATAAATAATTGTTTTCTGGTTTTAGTTATGTGGGCATTCATTACAAACTTTAGCCCCACAATGGTATACATTAAGTATGCACAAAATAGTTTGACTACTACCTTTTCAGTAAATACTAATACAGTTTACAGGTATTATTGCTGAAGTAACTTTATGATTACATGGTGTACATGTAGTAAGCACAAAAATAGTCTGACTTCTACCTTTTCAGTAAATACTAATACAGTTTACAGGTATTATTGCTGAAATAATTTTATGATTACATGGTGTACATGTAGTAAGCACAAAAATAGTTTGACTTCTACCTTTTCAGTAAATACTAAAACAGTTTACAGGTATTATTGCTGAAGTAATTTTATGATTACATGGTGTACATCTAGTAAGCACAAAAATGGTCTGACTACTACATTTTCAGTAAATATTAATGCAGTTTATTGGTATTATTGGTGAAGTAATTTTATGATAACATGATTAAATAGAATAGTTGAAGTGAGTAATTCCAATTCCCTATTATAAATATTCTAAAGGGTATGTCAGTTTCCAATTTTCTATTTATGTTTAAGCAAATTTTGGTACTCCATTTCTTTATAAAGAATATCCTTATTTAGAGTTTGTAGCACATCTTGGAACCTCTGCCTCAGTGCCATATTTTCCATCCCAGCAATTTCAAGTTGTGTTCGCTGTCTCCTTTGTTTCAGTTCCTCCAATTCTTCTGCCAATTGTTGCAATTTCATTCCCTTTTCATTTGACTGATGTGGAATTTGAGTTGAACTAAGCTTAGATGTCACAATGGGAATTTCATGTTTATGAGTGTACTTAAAGGTGTGCCCTTCTGATGATCCTTCAGGAGTAAATTCATTAGAATAATATACAGATGGTGTAAATTGTCTGCCAGAGCGTTCGGAAGCTTGAAAGGAGGATTCTGAAAACTGATCATCAAAAGAAGAGAGTCTGCTATCTTCTATTTCTACATTTATATTTTCATCATCTAAGTCACTATCGCTTAAAACTCCACCAAATATATCTTCTACTTTTGATGGCATTTGCTTTGTGGTATCAGTTTTTGTGCTGTGCCCTTTCTTTACTTTAACCTTTTCTTGTTTAGGAATAGTGGTTTCAGGTTTATTCGGCACTTCATCATCTTCGGCAATCACTTCCCAAGTAACGCTCACAGCTTCATTGTCTGCTCTCAGAAGCCTTTTAACTTCTTTCTCTATTTCTGGAGCTTCCACGCTTTTCTTCTTTAATGTTTTTCTGAAACGCCTCTTTCTAACATTTTTTGTTGGTGGAGTAATGCCATGGGGCCACAAAAATTTCTTATCTACTTTAAAAGGATCCTTCTTTTTAGGCTTAACTTGTGCTTCGTCCTCTGTAGACGAAGGATCGATATCATTTTTACATAACATTATTTGACAAATGTCCGCAGTTTTATATACGCTTTTTCTGTCAACTGTTTTAAGGGATTCGACTATAGTAGGTAAGTCGTACACCTTTGCATATAAAAGCCAGTGATCAAAGCGTACTTCACCATGTCTCATATCATTGTCTAATTGTATAGAAAGTCTGTTTTTGAAATTATCTCCTGATTGCAGCGCTTCCCTTAAACTTTCGGCTGGTTCTTTGGGCAATCTCATTATGAATTGAGATTCCAACTCAACAGGATAGTCAATATCTGTTTTCTCCCTATTCATTTTTCAATTTTTGTTAACAGCTATAGAATAAGCTTCGTTGCAAATAATATAAATTGCAAGCGTTTATGACCACAGAGTACCTTATATAAATTTATGACTACCTAAATTCAATAGATCACATCACATCACAGACTTGTCACAGACTACTAAGAGGTAGGGATGATCGATATACATCGATGTTTAAGAAACATCGAATATAGTTCGAAGTGTAATGTTATATTTATGTTATGTGTATAAACCTAACCTCTAGCCGTTTGTGACAGTATTTTATACATACAGAAGATGATAATGATCTTTTATATTATAATACATTTCACAATAATAAATATATTTCCTATTTTATTCTTATAAATGCTGTATCATTATAATGAAGTAAGCAGTTATTCGATATGTTATGAAACACTGTGTACTTTAACCATTTCTTTAGTGTATTTTTCATTTAGTTTTTAAATTCGTACACAAATTAATTCAATAGTGATGTGGCACTACAGGCATTAGAAAAAATATCAAGGTTTTCATCAATAAACATCGATCCTGGGATCCGATATTTTACGTCGAATATAAACATCGATAAATTTTCTAAGTGGACACCCCTCGTAGGGATGTGATATAATATCGAATAATGAAATGATTGATTTTTAGACCATGATTCAGATCGATTTAATTTCGATGTTTTTTTTGCGAAGGATCGCTATCCCTAAATCACAGAGTATATTTGTCCTCGTCCACCTTTTTGGCCACTTGACCAACAACCGTAAATTCTGGCCTGTGGTTTGTTCCTGCACATAATATAATCAAGAGTTTAAAAACAAAATATAGTTAAAATATTAGAGTAATCTAAAATTTATTTATATTTAACATATCTATATGATTTACTTAATATATATGGTGATGATCCCACGATTGGGAACCACCAGTGTTGCGAATCAAAAGCAATGTCAGCGAGTTCCGATAACAAATGTGGTGATCACTCACTGGTTGGTGTAAGATTCGATGCCGCTGGTGGGCGCCGACGAGTTGCGATGGTGAAATAGTTATGTGCGACACGAGGCACCAGCCCACGATTCTTTACAAGGTGCACGTGGTTCACATACGATGTGTGCGATCGAATTAGTTGCAGCGTCACGAGCCCTGGGGGCGATCAGCAAACAAGTATTCTTACCATCACGGACACGATATTTCCTAATTACCGATTATGTGGCCGCAACAATATATATTTTATTTATACATGTATTTTCGTTCTATCTATGACCAAAAAATATAAAGAAGATTGCTATACACAAAACTACTAAGAGGAAACTACGTATATTTCTATATCACAGAATAAGAACACTCTTTGTCGTATAATATCATGGATTTATTATACTATACTATATAATATATACTATATTATAGCTGAATTAGCTGAAACAGTCAGAGAAAAAAAAAATTAAGAATTGATTCTTGTTATAAGGCACGTTCGGGTAATACCGAACAAATTTTTGGTCTGCAAAAAAATTCTTGCCATCCGTATACGACACATTAATATAGTATAGTGCTTAATATTAGTTTAGCTTTCTAAAGCACATTATTAATATATGTAAAAATATATCTATGAAAAAATATATATGTGCATAGAAGTCTTCTTTCTTCAAATTTCTCATACGATTTGTTTTAGTATTTATTACTGAAATACAGTATATATAGTCTTCAGTAAACTTTTTCACCGCTCTGAAGACAATTGCGCAGGTGACAAATTTAGGTATTAATACATATATTGTATATGTAACATAGGGATAACTTAAGGATACGTATATGCTAATTTTATATTTATGTTATAATGCTTTAACTTTCTTTTGTATTAAACTTTTGACTAGATTACATGTAAACGCCGACCCTACGACTATATTCAAAGCAGCCAAAAATGATGAAGAATATATTAATATATTTTTTTAGGGTTTTCGTTAATTTCATCTGGCAGCACTCCTTAAGACTGCTAGTTTTTTTGTGACAAGGAAAGGTTTTTGTGTGGGTTTTGTCAAAAATTGTTGCTTCGAATTGCGTTTTAGCTTCAGCAAATACTAAGTGTAATCGCGAATAGTTTATACTTGTTTTGAAGTCAATCAACATAAAGATCGATGATTACATTCAATTGATGTCTAGTGGTAAGAAATTATAATTTTCACCTTTGGTCGTGTCCTCAAACTCGATTGATAAATTTATTTTGTTGTGATAACAAATTATTGATGTTGTTTGTTTCTTTATGATTCCATGGTATTTTTTGTATGGTTTTCTCCTGATTCGTTATATTATACGTTTTTACTTGCATTTTATGTGAATGTATTTGAAATGTTCTATAAAAGAGAAAGGTGCTTTGTCTTAACTATTCTCATATGTTGTAACCTACATAATACACATTTCAAAATGACGCTTTTGATTTCTTGACGGTCATCAATTTATATATAATTGTAGCAGTTCTCCTAAAACCTCTCTGAATACACTATTATGTACTTCAGATGTTTATAAATAGAGTGGCAGTTCATTGATCCAGTGTCATAATTTGTTTTCTCTCATTTATCAATAATTAATGTCATCCTAAATAAATGTTCTTAAATTAAATTTAATAGAGTCTATTCCTATTTTAATTTGATCATTAAAATTATAGTCTTTATGCATGATGTCATAAGTATGATTAATATTAAAACAAAAAAAAAAATGATGATTTTGTTAAGTAATCACCAATCTATGGCAGGGGAGACGTCTAAAGCA
Source organism: Antheraea mylitta (assembly GCA_014332785.1). Taxonomy (NCBI): domain Eukaryota; kingdom Metazoa; phylum Arthropoda; class Insecta; order Lepidoptera; family Saturniidae; genus Antheraea; species Antheraea mylitta. Next base: position 2,569,512 of record JACEII010000045.1, read on the forward strand.
ATGTCTTCTAAAAATGCTTTAAAACAGGATGGATAGAAGACTTTATACTATATGGAATATTAGTATCATAAATACAGTATATAGAATAGTATAAAGCAAACATACAGAATAATCTAAAACGAGGCTTTGAAGTCTTTTTTTGAACCACTGAACATTGATGGTTATGTTACCTTTTTTTTAATATCATTTATGAGGCAAACTAACAGGCGGTCACCTGTTGTTAAGCGATTACTGTTGTCCATAGACACTTGCAACCACAGAGGAGTTACAAGTGTATTGCCAGCCTGTGTTTGGGGGAATGATGAGAAAGGGAGAGGAAAGGGGAAGCGAAATCGGTCTCCAGCGCTCTCACTGACTAAACAAAACTTAACAATGCAAGCACTGTTACTTCACATCAGTTTTCTGTGAGAGGGTGTTGCTACCCCAAACGAGCTGACCCATTCATGGTAAATCCAATAATAGCTTCAGTGTGTTTCTACTACGTACAAATCAATCGAACCATGCAGAAATACAAATCAGCATTTCATTTTTGTTACAACATCAATTAAATTATTCATCTTTCAAACCTTTATTCTCTTATTTTAACTAAGAAGGTTTTATTCATTTGTTTATTTATGTAACTGACCCTACTTGTCTTGTAAATAAATGAAAAATAATAAAGTAATTCTTGGATCTCTATATACACTTTATAGGTACATGTATTTATTATAAACTATAATATACCTGGTTATATGATCTGTAGAATTCGAAAATAATATATACTATTAAGATAACAAGATTTTATTGTTAATTATCTTATGTCCATCCTGGTTGCATAATATCTGTATGATAAATATATCTAAAAATGACTTTTTGTCAGTATTTGCTAATTTATGTACTATGATTTTTACAGGTAACTTGCACCACTAAATTACAAAGGTATAATTTTTTTTACATATAACATTTCTTATGCATAAATCTCATTATTCAATGACCCATTTGGGTTACAAGTTATCAATCAATAAAAAATGTCATAATATTTTATTTATCAAGATAAAGAAGTTCATAATACCACATGTATTACTTAAGTTTTATAAACCTATAATTGCAACTAATATTGTTCTAAATATGCTTTTATGTAATTGTCAACAGGTACTTAATAAGTTTACTTAGCATTTTGTTTCTTATATTGCAAAACACTATTTACCTGACTCAACATTTAAGGTATTTGTACTGTTGACGCACTTTTTCAAATTTATGTAATTTCTTAATTAAAGTTAATATTTAGTTGAAATAATTGTAATTGGTTGTCATATTATTTTGTTATATGACTGTAACTTTTACAAAATATGTTATGTAAATTATAAAATTCTTTTGAGGTTAACATTTTTTCATGTAAATTTTGTAGGGTAGATTGTAACTTGAGCATGTATATTATGATCTAGACTCCTCTTTCAACTATATTATTCAACCTACTAAAGTTACTAAACAAACAAACCCTCCATATGAGTATAGGTTACTACTTTTCTCTCGTCCTTAACAACAGTCCTCATTCAAATTACAATAACCTTTGATAGAGTGGACTGATTTTAATGAAACAAAGAATTTATTACTTCTGAGGTTATGCTTTATGATTTTCTTGCTGAGGTTTTATTATGAACTCAGAGCTTTAGCAGTGATATGTGGTCATACAAACAGACAGACATTTCTAGAAATGATAGAAATGTATTCTATTGCTTATTACATCTTTGTCTGTATGAAATTTAGCAAGATTTCAACTCATTCTTTATTTTTAATTAGAGAAATAATTATCAGCCTATTGTTTACAATTCGACATTTTAAATTATTAGTAAATTCAAAGATAGACGAAGTCTTCCTAATAAGATCTTAGACCATAAATGTATTACGTAAAGAGTTCTATAATACAATTTCTTGCGGAACAGACAAGCATTTATTTTTTTATAGTCACAAAATCTTAATTACAATAGAAATGTATATTAAATGTAGTGTAAAGGTAAATCTTTATAATAATATTTTAAGTAATTGTTTCATTAGTTTCTTATACAGTGTAAGTGGGCACTGAGGTAATTATATGGTGGGGTAAGGTTCCAAATATGCTGCTGATGACAAACATCATTAGGCATACTGTTAATATTTATTTATCTAATGTACATATTACATGTTTTTAAAGAGCATTTCTATAATTGTACATAGTCTCACAATTTTATAATTCTTTAATACAATTTAAAAAAAAAAGTGCCGAACTGTGGGTACAGCTAGTCATAATATGCAATATAAATATCTTAACCAATTTGGAGCCCTCAGCAAATCCTAAACTTCTTGTCTGTCAGTGTCTTGATTGTTGCTGTGATTGTTGTATTTGATAGTTTAGCTACTTGTGCATGTGGGACCCAATGTGGATTCTGTTTGTAGTCATCTGAGAAAAATGTATTAGGCCTATGATTAGGATTTATGTTTTTTTTTTCTTAATCAGATGACAGATGTGGATCCTGAAACACTGTTAGAGTGGCTGCTGACTGGTCAAGGCGATGAGCGTGATATGCAGCTCATTGCTCTTGAGCAGTTGTGCATGCTACTTCTTATGTCTGACAATGTAGACAGGTGTTTTGAAAGGTTAGTGTTACCAAAGCTTTTAAATTTGATTATTGTTTTATTATAAATGACTTCTGAGTAAAAATAATGAATAGGACATTTTTAGTTTTCAATTCTTTTAAAGGTTAAATATAAATAAACTAATTAAATTGTCCTAAGTCATGGTATTTTTTGAAGGACTAATAGCTACACTGTTATTACTCTTAGGTGTTATATAAATTCGTTATATTAACTCATACAATTTTTTATATATCTTAGTGATTATTTACTCTAATAATTTAGAAAATTTATCCAATATTAGGTTGTATGAGATTAGCTTCAGATCAGGGTGATTGGTGTAAAATGAAAAAGCCTATGCACAGAGATTATGAACAGAAAATGATGGTGATTATATTTAAAATTTGAATTACTTACAGAAATGAAATCAAAATAAAAGACTTAATAGTTTAATCGAAATTTAGCTAGGAAATTCACTTTTTATGTTGTTATCTGTCTATTTCAGTTGTCCACCAAGAACATTTTTACCAGCACTTTGTAAAATATTCCTTGATGAATGTGCACCTGATAATGTGTTGGAAGTTACAGCAAGGGCAATCACTTATTACTTAGATGTTTCTGGTAATTACTTTTAAATATCTTTTTTTTTATCAAATTACAGTTGTATGTCTAAGCTTTATGAAGTGATAATCATTTTTTAATATTAATAGCTGAGTGCACAAGGCGCATTGTCGCTACAGAAGGAGCAGTGAAAGCTATATGTAGCAGACTTCTTACTGTAGATCCCAATAATCGCACAAGTAGGGATTTAGCAGAACAATGTATTAAAGTAAGTATTGAGATGTATTTTATGTTATAGGACAAAAGTATTATTTCTTGTTCAATTTTCTACACCTACATGTTGCGTTTTAGGTACTTGAATTAGTATGCACACGTGAGGCAGGAGCTGTATGGGAAGGTGGCGGCCTTCCTGCTGTACTCCATTTCATAACACAGCATGGCACATCTGTACATAAAGATACATTGCATTCTGCAATGGCAGTTGTTTCCAGGTACTATAAATCTGCTTTGAGTTCATGTTATTTTATTACAGGGATTAAATGTTTGTTTTTTACATATAAATGTGTCTTACACAGAGTGTGTGGTAAAATGGAACCTGGTGATGACCGTGTAGGTGATGCAGTTTCATCTTTATCGACATTACTTCGGCACAGCGATACACGCGTCGCAGATGCAGCACTGAGATGCTTCGCTTCTCTCGCTGACAGATTTGCTCGTGCACATGCCGATCCGGCCCCACTAGCAGAACATGGTATGTTAATGTTGTGTTATTACATAATATATTGTAGTTGAGTTTGATCAATAATTATATAGGTGTGAATAATATTTTTCTGTTACTTTTCATTGTTTATTTTTTTTTGCATTATTTCAGTTTAAATGTTTATTTAGTAAGTCCATTTCCATCAGATTTAATTGATCTCCTTTAGCTGTTCAGTTACATTCGCTGTCGGCATGCATGTAGGATTGTCATTGGAGTTGAATGGTATTCAATTCCATTCTATCTTTATAGCTCCAAAGGTGTTATACATAGATAAATAAAATGAACATCCTGTGTCATATCTTTATGCCTATGACTACAAATTAAGTTCATGTGTTTCTGAGTATTTGTTTATTATGATTTAATAATTGTACTGCAGACATACTGGTATCAGCAGTTTATTGAAGTAATATAGAAATAATATAATAGGATTTTATTAATCAAAATATTATATCATCTGTACAGGTCTCATAGAAGAATTAGTTCGGCGATTGGGTAGTACAGAAAGCGCAGATGATAAATGTCTAGCTCCTTCAGTATCCACAACTGTTAGCTTACTGTCTACCCTCTGTCGTGGTTCAGCACAAATTACACATGTAAGCATAAATTTATACGTTTATAATAATAATGGAATCAGACACGCATTTTTCGTTTTATATTTATAGATAGAGTAAAAAAGATTTCTATATGAATCACGCTCTTTCAGCTTATGAACACGAAATTCAATAAGTAGTTACAACATTGCAAGCAATCTGTTATTTAATTATAAAAAAAAAACATATAGGATACTTCTTGCATCATATTAAACAACTTAGGTATCGGATTTCAACAAGATTGCATTAGTGGCAATTTTTTGTTAAACCTACTAAGCTACTGTCTCTATTTGTCAACTAGTGTACTAATAACTTGAAAACCACGTAATTTACATACTTGGTTAATTTATGGAAAGCTCGATTATTTCTAGCC
>JACEII010000045.1:2589384-2612003 GCA_014332785.1 Antheraea mylitta
CCTTAAGCGCTCACCTTAGTAGTCCGGTGAAGCTCCTTGCTAGGTCAATAGCGTAGTCAGTTGGAGAAAAAAAAAGATCAAAGCTACATAACGCATCTTCATGCCGTTTTAATATATAAAATGATTCTTTAGCAAGGGTTAGGTATAGCTTGTCTTATTGTAAGGGCGGGCAACGTCTGCTGAACCCGCTAGCTTAAAATAAAACGGCTAATTAGTTATTTGTCCGTAAAATTCCCGTTCAAATATTACTTGTAGTTCGGCGAAGCTGTTAAGACTGTCCTAGGTCAATAGCGTAATCATTTCTAAGAAAAAAAAAACGTTCAAATAGGTCCAGCTGTTTTGGAGATTACTCGGAACAAATAAACAAACAGACATATCGACAGAATAAAAAAAAATCTTGATATTTTTAGCACCACAGATATATGTATTAACCTAAAAGTACTTATTTTAATATTACATACACACACTTTATCTTGATAATACGTAATATATCACAAATCAAAAATTGGAAACAAAACTAACGTTCAATAAACTTTTTGAGGAGTTTTTGGCGGAATTTCAGTCTGTCATGCAGTGGATTTTATATTTTATTCATAATTTTGTGTTACTTGACTCTATATTGTGTTAAATTGACGGCGTTTTATGTAATTTAATGTTTGTTTATTGTTCGTAAGTGAAATGAATTGGTTTTGAGAATTAAGAAGATAAAAATTTACAAAATATTATATAGAGGATTTAGCGCTTATACCTTTTCATTAACTTAGACATAAAAGAAAACTGGCTAAAGAATACATAATAATTACCTATATTAACAACTTCAGAATCGGCAGTATGGATCAATTCCTTCGCCAGTCTTATTGGACAAATATTATTACTACTAAACTATTTGAATAACAACACAAAATAAACTTTGGGAATGCTTGCGATATAAACGTACCACGTATAATTAAAAATTGAAAACAAAACTAATGTGGAACAAACTTTTTCAGTAGGAACACAAAATAAACCATGAAAATATTTACGATAGAATGTTATCGTGTTACCATGGCAACTCATATAATAATAATTAATGTCAATTAACACGCAGCGGAAGCTTAAAAAATAGCCCTTTTTTTTGACATTCTTCATTAGTGCTCAGCTCCTGTTGGTTTTAACGTGATGATATGTAGCCTATAGCCATCCTCGATAAATGAGTTATCTAACACTAAAAGAAACTTTCAAATCGGACCGGTAGTTCTTGAGATTAGCGCCTTCAACCAAACAAACAAACAAACAAACTCTTCAGCTTTATATATTAGTATAGATATATACATATATATATGCTCCCGTTTGGCATAAAATCGTACCTAACTGTTGTGCTACGTCTTTTTTACATTTAACACGCGGTATAAGTCGCTGATTCCGACTTGCGATAATTGGAAATAAATTCACCGTAATAGGTAAATCAAGTCATCTGGATATACGTCTTCTGTTCTCTCAATGCGACACAGGTATTACACTCAATGTACGGTGGTTGCTATGTAGTTTGAGACAATTATTATACCCTACCATCCGATTTTGATGAGTCTTTCTTTATATATATATATTCATACTTATGTTAGTAACCACGGAGTAGTTTCGTTAGCGTTAATTACAATATTAAATTTATTTTAAAATTATTATTACTTTTATATGTTTTGCTTAATTGGTAAGTATAGGTATTTATGATATATCATATAATGCATTTATTTTACAGTGAAAAATAATTTAAGCAAATAATATTTTAGCTTTTTTCTTTATCTAAACGTCAATGTATTTGTATTTAACAGAAGAATGGGAACAGGAATTACAAGAGTCATTAGATAAATTGGCAGAACTGTTAAGCGGAGATGAACATCTCTCTGCTTATGAATTGCAGTCGTCGGGATTGGCCCCAGCTCTACTACAAGTTTTAACTCCACAATCGAATGGTAATCATTTTACTTGTGTTTCATTATTTTACTTATTTTTGTTAATCGCTAATTATAAAATAATAGCCATCCGTCCCCGCTTCGTAAGGAGGCAATTTACCAATGTGATGACATATATATCTAAAAAAAGTAAACCTATTTTTGCCACTTGGATATTAACCTTTTTCATGAAATTCTACGAAAATTTAACATACACGTTTTGTGCAAATATTGTCTACTTTTTATGAATACATGTTTCATAATTACACATTTAATTTGTGTATTCCAATTCACTATTCGGCTGTTATTCTTATCAATACCTTTATGCATTTCTATAAGTGAGATTGGTGGGATCTTAGTCTGTCATGTAGTGGATTTAATATTTTATTAATAAGCTTGTGTTGTTTGACTCTGTTTTATAATATTCGTGGTGTTTTATGCAATATAGTTTGGTTATATGCACAAGTGAACTGGATGGGAAAGAATACCAGGGAGCATAAATTCTGAGATGGCACAAAAACTCCACGGGACCTTTTCACAAGGAAGCCACCATCTTGTTAGAACATTGAAATTATTCCAAGATATTTGTAATATCATTACCTACTCGACAATGGCATAACATAGAAGATTATGGCCAAAATTGTTTAATGTGGTTATTTGTTAACAGACAGCCCAGGCCAGGCAGAATTGCGGGAGTGTATCGTACGTGAGTGGATATCGCGCGAAGGAGGTCGCGTCGGCGAGGTTGTAGTCAACAAGATTGTTGGAGTTCTCGAGAGTGTGGAGCGACTGCCCATACTCGCACCCGCTGGCGATGCCCCGCCACCGCCGGCCGGTACATTGCATCATCTTACCAAACGAATCAGGTATTATTACTCTATACCAATACCCATTTATACCAATACCAATTTATACATATAAAAAAAGAAGCCCCATCAAGAATAATGTCCTTTGAGCTGATTCTCCAACGCCGATTAGAAGCATTCAAATGTTCCAAATGTTTTCATTTCCTTAATTGAGCCATGGGTGTCAAATATATATTTAAAGAACGATTAGAAATACCCACAGAAATTATGATTCTTATGCTACTTCCACACTTGCGTGATGAAGATTCGTTTACTGGTCGCGCTAAAATTAACGTTAAAGTTCTTCCGAAAAAAGGGCAGATTAAATGTTCCCTCGTTTCTTTTTTTTTTTTTTCGAACTGACTACGCTATTGACCTAGCAAGGTCTTAACAGCTTCACCGAACTACTAAGGCGAGCGCTTAAGGCACTCAGCCGATTTTATTTGGGCAACTAGCTCAAGGGTGCATGGTACACCTCGGCTTGGCTGTTGCCTGTTACATGCAAACTCGCGACCTGACTTAGCTAACCTAGCTAACTATTCATATATGTTTGAGTTGTTGAGACGCATATGTGTACCAAGCATACACGCCTCAACAACCCCTCCATATATTTTTTTATCGGAAAATTAGAGATTTTCAGTTCGATAAGGGCCTTGTTTCTGTACTATTCCGAAAACTCTAAATTATTATCCACTAAACTCCTTCGGTGTATGTTTTACAACTGCCGGTCCAATTATCGTGTTGCGTCTATTGTGTCTTTCCACACCTTTATTTATTGTGGCTAAAACTGGCAAAACTTTGTGGCGATAGACACAGGTATGGGTGTAGCTTAAAGGCGTACATGGCTGAGAGTAGTAAGGTTCGGTAACTTACCATGATTTATTATTTAAATTACTAGATCTAGTAAACATATTACTGAGGTAATCTAATTATACATCATCTGTTTTAGTTTGTTGATATTTAGATGTTAGCCACAATCAATTGGTAAAGTATTTGAATACCAGTTATTATGTTTAGATTGCGCGTGGAACGAGCGAATGATGATTCTGCTGATGAGAACACCTTAAACAACAGTAACAATGCCGGACGTAATTTGAAAGTGGAAGCGTTGACGACTGTAAAACAGCTTGAGAGATTTTTAGCCAAATCTGTAGCTCGCCAGTGGTATGATATGGAACGTTCAACATTTAATTTCGTGAAGAAAATCAAATCTGAAGCACCTATTAATTTTAATTACGATGTAAGTTACTTTTTATTTCTTATTGCTATCCTGAGTAAAATTTAATGGATCCTATTTGACATGTGTCTTAATGTAGGGTCATTACAAACCGAAACCATCATCATTTCAGATTTTCAACTTCAACATTACTATTATAATGTGATTATTTTTTATTTGTTCACGAAAATTAAATATGTTTGTATTTTCAGCATGACTTCGATGAGAACGGTGTCCTATACTTTATCGGTAGCAATGGTGGTACAGGTGAATGGGTGAATCCTGGAGCTCACGGTCTCGTAAGCGTCTGGTCTTCTGATGGACGCCAGCTGCCATACGGCCGGGCTGAGGATGTCCTCTCTAGGTCACCGGAACCACTAAACGTACATACAAATGATGACAGGCGGGCATTTATAGCTTTAGATCTTGGACTACATATAATTCCATCTGCATACACCCTGCGACATGCACGTGGTTATGGAAGTTCTGCACTGAGGAATTGGCTGTTCCAAGTAAGTGAATGTCTAATTACATATGTCTCATATATTTATTTTTTTATAATTTATTTATTTCTCAAAATATAATATGAAAAAAACATTTTAAATTGGAACTTATGAGAAAGCTGAAAAACTTTGTCTTTTGCATAATATAACTAAAATTAATTTTTCGTTGTAGTAATATGTAAGAACAGTAATGCACACACAAATAAATATCAATGATAAGGACTAAATGCCCAAATATTCAAATTAAAAAAGGACTAAATGCCCTAATATTCAAAATTAAAAATAAATGTTCGAAATCTATCGGGTAGTTATTCAATGGTGGGCGCATAACGGCAGATCTCTATAATCTTATTTCTATAGACTAGCAGATCTTCCCACACGTTGCTGTGGCTCAGTTATTACATGTTGATTTAAAATTATGATAAAGTATTTGCGTGGTGCCATCTATGAGATATATATAACGGTAGGTCCTACAGTTTTCTGCCAACAAACTAATTTAAAGCGCCATCTAGTTCGAGACTTAGTTACAAATAACAACAATAATTAACATTGACAATCTTTTAATTTGTAATTAAATAATATTGAGGTCATTAATCGAGATATAAATTAACCTGTCTCAAATTGGACCAAATTATACATAAATGTAAACTTTCATGAAGTCTGCTTGAGTAGTTGACACACCACATAACATCATGACACTAGATTTTTATATATTTAGATGTTACTGTTTAAATAAATAAATAAAAATTAATTTTTAGATGTCAGCGGATGGTATAAATTGGATTACGCTGATGGCGCACGTTGATGAGCAGGCTTTGCAGGAGCCCGGTAGCACTAGCACGTGGTGGCTACGAGCCGACGCACCGTACCGATACTTGCGTGTGCAGCAGAACGGCAAAAACGCCAGCGGACAAAGCCATTATCTCTCCCTCTCTGGACTCGAGTTGTATGGCAAGGTGATTATTTTGCAAAGTATTCAAAATTAATCATTTGGTTTTTTATATTTCTTATATTAATGTGAACAAAATGTTTCTTATCAACTGAAGGTCCGTCAGGCCAATAGTGTAAGAAAAAAAATTTTGACAGTTTATTTTTTGTATTCATTACATAAATGATATCTATACTAATATTATAAAGCTGAAGAGTTTGTTTGTTTGTTTGTTTGGTTGAACGCGCTAATCTCAAGAACTACCGGTTCGATTTGAAAGTTTCTGTCAGTGTTAGATAGCTCATCTATCGAGGATGGCTATAGGCTACATATCATCACGTTAAAACCAATAGGAGCGGAACACTAATGAATAATGTCTCAAAATCAGGCTATTTTTAGAGCATCCGCTGCGTGTCAGTGTCAGTATTATATGCGTTGCCATGGTAACATGACAACATTCTATCGGAATTATTATTAGGGTTTATTTTGTGTTCCTGTTCAAAAGTTTATTCTAGGTTATTTTTAATTCCAATTTTTGATTATAAGTAGTACGTTGCTATCGCAAACATTTTTAAAGTCTATTTTGTGCTGCTATTCTAAAAGGTTAGTAGTAATAATATTCGTCCATCACAATACAGGCGAAGGAATTAATCCATACTACCAATTCTGAAATTGTCAATATAGGTAGTTCTTATGTATTCTCTATATATAAGTGCCAAATCTTTTATATAATATTTCGTAAATTTTTATATTCTTAATTTTCAAGACCCCAGAATACATGCTCCGTGGTATTATTTTTCATTTATTTCACTTAACATAATAAACAAACCATATTACATAAAACGCCGTCAATTTAACACAATATAGAGTCAAATATCACAAAATTATGAATAAAATATAAAATGCCTACATAACAGACTGAAATCCCGTCAAAAACTCCTCAAAAAGTTTATTCTACGTTAGTTTTGTTCCCAATTTTTAGATTGTGATATATTACGTATTATAAGAATAAAGCGTGTGTATATAATATTCAAATAAATACTTTTGATGAATCTGCGGTGCTACAAATATCATTTTTTTTTTATTCTATCGATATATCTGTTTGTTTATTTGTTCCGGATAGTTTCCGAAACAGCTGGACCTATATGAACGGTTTTGTTTTCTTAGAAATGACTACGCTATTGACCTAGCAAGCTTAACAGCTTCAACGCAGTACAAGTAATATTTGAACGGGAATTTTACGGGCAGATAACTAACTAATTAGCTGTTTTATTTTAAGCTAGCGAGTTCAGCAGACGATACCCGATATTATATCTGTTACAGACAGCGAGCCATGTGCAAGACATTTATTGACATTGAATAGTTTTAAATAGTGAATAGGAATAGGATGTGAAAGCGCATAGATTTATTACCCTTTAGTTGCAGTACATATTGTTTTAGTTTGTAGAAACAGTGTTAGCAATAAGTTATATGGACAGTAAGGAACGAGTAGACTTATAATTTATTAGGGATGAGTATTGTTTTAAATTGTGCAAGATGCAATAAATCTATGTCAATGCCACGGTCTAGGGAAATAATGACAAAAGAACGAATCCATGTGCCTTATTTCTCAAACGTGCGCATCCTAGGGCTCTCGGTCGAGCTGATTTCGACTTTAAGCGAGCCACACGCGTAGACCGCATGTATCGGCCCATTATAGCTGCGAGAACCTTAAATAAGGAACATGAACTTGTTCAAAAACAGTAACATCATAGACTCTGATCAGAACGGTCACGGAGTAGACTCTAAACGATAGAGTTTATTCGGAATATTGACACGACAGAGTCTAATAAGATCGCAAAATAGTTTGAGTAGTTATATCAATACATTATATTCGCAATAATAATACTATAAGAACTTGTAATTAAAATACATTATACAAATATTACGGATAGAGGTGATTTACGACCACCTCAATATATTCGTAACAATATCTATATAATAAAAGATTGAACACATATTGTTCGATAATGTATAGCTTAATATTTTCATTACTTTCTTATATAGTGTAAGTGAGCACTGAGGGTGATACATAGATAATAGTTTAAAGTTCCAGCTATGTGGCTTATGATAAATCCCATCCCATTCGATACACTATTAGTATTCACATATATAATGTAAATGTTACCTGTTACTGTAGATGATGTGCGTGTCATACTTACAAATATTTTTGAAAGAGTATTATTGTTATTTACACATGTAATAACAATTTTAAATTTAATTAATACATTCAAAAAACGCGTGCGCAGCCGCGGGTAACAGCTAGTTATTATATATTTATTACATAAATATTATTTTTTATTAAATATAAACTATAAAAATTCAATTAGGAGCAGACGCGATGTGATTAGCGGCATTTATTAAAAGGGACTAGGCCGTCGGCATGCAGTTTAATATTAGTATAACGAGTGGCCGACAAAACAATTTGAATCTTATATTTATACAGATAGGTTTGCGAATGTTTTTGAGTATTTCGTTAATAGTGCAAAGTTCGTGTTTTGCGTCGTCACGTCACGCCAAACCAACAATCAGGTTTACCTGCGCCTATAGATGTTTAACATTAAAAAAATCTCAATTATAGATTGATGTATTTTGTTTTAATTACACATAGGTGATAAGGGTGATAGAGAGTCCTCTACGGTAAGTGGGTGGTATAGATTGATGTATTTTGGATGAAATGCACATAGGTGATAAAGGTGATAGAGAGTCCTCCACGGCAAGTGGGTGGTGTCGGTGCGGGTACAGGCGTCGCGGCCGGGGTAAGCGGTGGCGGTGGCGGCGGAGGGTGTGTGGGAGCGGGCGGACGAGCCCGGCGATGGTCGCGCGGCGCTCGCGGGCTATGCGCGGGAGCACGCGTCGTCCGCGGCCCCGACTGGAAGTGGCGCGACCAGGATGGACCACACCCCGCGCTCGGGACGCTCACCTCCGACTTGCATAATGGATGGGTGGATGTCAGGTAATCTCTCTCCATTACCTCTCACATAATCTATCAACAAATATTTATATCGGCCTTCATGACTATGTCATATATCAATTATTCTTTTGTATTTCAATGACTATGATTTTTGTGGTCCTCTTTTTTTCTTTTTCGAACTGACTACGCTATTGGCCTAGCAAGGTGTTAATAGCTTCACCGAAGTGCCTTTGTGGATCTAATTTTTATATTGCGAAAGGTACCAACAACCGACACTTTGTAAAAAAAAAAATGAAACCTAGTCATTCCCTTTTATTAAAAAGGTACTGTAAATTTTCTGTCACTAAAATTGGGACAATCAATATTTTTTTTTTATGTTTTATTGAACATGAAGGATTATAAGTGATATTGATCATTTTCTGATGCAATGTGGCACTATGAAATAAACTGAATTGAAATGAAATGTTTCTTATTAACTGAAGCTGTAAAAGTCCGTCAGGCCCATAGCGTAGACAGTTCGAAAAAAAAGTATGATAATCTATTTTATGTCAAAATGTCAAATAGCCTGGAAGCCATGAGGCAAAAATGGAATATCACAAAACATGTTAACTAAGATGTCAGCTTACTCTATGGTACTTTAGTAAAGAGTAATGACGTTGCTGAGATGTAATGCGAAGTGTATGAACATATTTTGAACTTATTTTATAAAAAAAATGTTTTTTTTTAGATGGGATCATGGACGACGCAACTCATACCGAATGGGTGCAGAGGGTAAATTCGATTTGAAAGTGGTGAGCAGTGGCCCTGGAGGAGGTGAAGGCACCAAACATGGTCGTAAAAGTCACTCTACTCCGAGTCTGCCAGACGCTACTGCTATTGATCATCAGGTTAGAATTGTTGGTGTTTCAATTCATTTTGGAGAATTAAAATAGTTTTTGGCTTTGTTGATTTGTTGTTTTTGTCTTGTTTTGTTTTTAAAATATGTAAAAATTGATTTTTTTATAGGTATCTGTAGCTTCAACGGAACAGGCTTCATCGGCAGATAACATATCAGGCGAAGAAATGACGAGCAATATGTCTCGACCTAGAACACATGCAACTGATCTCTCAGCTATAAATAATTCAACTCATCATATTAACTCTGGTGATTATATAAAAACAATTTAGTATCCAAAAATAAAACACTATTCATAAAGAGCCAGTGATACTCTAACTAAAAATCTTTAGATACGTCAAAATTTGGTTAGCTAACAAACGTGATTTAGCCCCGTCGATCCATCCCTATCTAAGTAACATATATTTCTTTCTCACCACCGATATTGAGAATATGCCATCTTATTTACACATTTTATCAAAGACAGTGTGGCATTACAATGTTACTTTATGTGTGTGTGCGCGTTATCCTGCCATTTGTTTCGTGGAAATATCATATAGCTAATGTATCTACACCTTTTTAGTTATAATATTATAAAGAACCGTATGGTAAATGATTTTTGTTTGTATTGTAGATCTCGCGACAATAGTGGAATCATTAACTCTCGGTGCAGAGAGTAACAACTGCATGGCAGATCTCGGCAACACATCATTCACTAATATGGATATGGGACCGACCAGTATTACGGATATTACTAAACCTTACCCGGCTAAAGAGCCAGTACCAGAATCAAACACCCAGGAGGTTTGTTAATATTAGTTATTTATATTTTAAAGTAGCTTACCCTCGCGGCGTCGCCAGCATTGAGTTTGACATGACCTATATGTAGGGAATAATAATATTTCTGTGCGAAAGGTATCTTATGTCCTTTTCAGTATCCCTAAAAATGTTGAAATATTTCAGAATGATCAGTTGAGTAGTTTAGACGTGAAAACATTACCCACAAATGAAGAGACAAACTATCTTGCATTTGCATTTGTAGTTTTAGTAAGGGTTATGCTTTGTTATTTTTTTTATGTCATAGGAGGCAAACGAACAGGTACGTCACCTGATGTTAAGTAATCACCACCGTCCATAGACATCAGCAACACTAGAGGAGTCGTAAGTGTGTTGTCAGCCAGTGTTGGTGGGCTAGGGTGAGAGGGAAGGGGAAGAGAGGCAAAGGAGAGGGAGGGAGTTGGGCCTCCGGCACTCTCACTGACTGAATAAAATGCAATAATGTAAGCACTGTTACTTTACGTCAGTTTTTTGTGAGAGGGTGGTACTACCCCAGATGAGCCGACCCATTCATGCTGAAACCAGTTATGCATGAGCGTGGCTCTACCACCTACCAGTTTATACCTTATTTTAACACTAGCCGTGTCCCCGACAACGTCCCCTTAGAATCTAATGTAAAAAAAATGTGAATAATAAATTCATCTGAATGTTTATACCTTTTTTTCATACTTAAATTGCGTTAAAATTACAATAACTTTTGATAGAGTGAACCAATAATTAAAACAAGACTAAATGTTACTCGAGGATACGCTTTATAATTTTTTTGGTGAGGTTTTATCGTGAAAGCAGAACTTTAGCTGTTATGCGTGTTCAAACAAACAGACAGACAGACGGGCATACATGGTCATTGAAAAAGTAAAATTGATTAATGTGCAAAGACCTTCAGACTGACATTTTTTTTTAAATTTAGTGTGAAGATAATGATGGCAATGACGGACAGTATGGTGACCATAAAAAAGATGGACAATCCGGAGGTGCGTCAAGTACTATGAGTGCCAGTGAGCCAGATTTAACTCAACAGGTAATTTATTTAATTGTAAAAAATACATTTACATTCTCTTAGTAAATGTAATAATTTGTGAAATGTTCTATACATGCATATTTTTTGTTTTTACATATTCTGTGGTAAATTTAATGTATATTGTATATGTATGGAATTGTATGAATATAATGTTTAGGGGGCAGCACGATTACTGGAGTCATTGGGGGTCGGCAGAGGAGCTGGCGCCAGTCGTGGTAACAATCAACAACGCGCTACACGAACTAACCATTGTACAAGTCTCTTCCCGAGGTGCCATTTATTTAATTATGTTTATAATTATTTTGTTCATGGATTTAAAAGTAATTTTACAATTCTTATTAATGTTAATCTATCTATAATATAAAAATGAATCACTGCATGTGTTTCTAAGCGTATTTCTCGAGAACAGCTGAATCGATTTCGTTAATTGTCTTTATGTTGTGTTTAATATTGTCAGGAGAAGGTTCTTATGCAAACAAAAAAAGCGTATATTTAAAAATACTTTAAGAGAAATGGAGTTCGCGGGCATTGCTAATTAATTATAATTATAGTTACAATTATTTTCCCTCTTATTTCCCTCTGCAACATTTCAAATTTGCGAAGATAGTTTGCCAAAATAATATTAGATTTTACCCACAGCTTTGATTTTATAATTGTAGATTAGGCTGATCCCTTGATAATAGTATATTTTTCTGGACGAAAGATTTTCTATGGACTTTTCTAAAATCAAAAATACTTTATTCAATGTAGACCCTGAGATGTAATTTATGAATGTCAAAGCTACCACTGGTTCGGACAAACAGCCCAGTCATCGATAAGCAGTAAGAAACTCGATCGGGCTTATTTTTTCATGTTATCTATTTCTGCAATATATAGATAGTTACATTTGTTTTTGATGGATGCATCATTCCCAGACGTCACCATCGTTCACATATTGATCCACCCTATAATAACATTTAGACATTAAAAATCGCTTAACATGGTGTAGCCCTCTAGCATCAGCTGATAGTGTTACCAATTTAAAATAGTAAATGTACATGAATTCCGAAAAACGGATATCGAGTTTATATTCCGCCAGTCAAATCGGTCGATTACCAGACATTCAATCTCGAAAAGTAACTGTTTAAAAATGAGTGTTTTAGTTCTATGAAAGTTGTAGATTAATCTCCAGTATCTAATAGGCCAAGTTTATATGTGGGTTACTTGTTTTCAGTTTGGTGCGTTTAGCTCTTTCGAGCAATTTCCCAGGCGGCCTTCTATCAGCTGCACAGAGCTACCCGTCGTTGGCTCCCAACGCGCAGAACGCTCTCACACTATCTCTAACCTCTACCTCTAGTGAGAGTGAGCAGGTAAATATAATCATATTACTTACTAGCTGATACCGGCAACTTCCTCTGCGACCTTTATAATCTCAATTATTTTGGTACATCTTAAAGGGATTAGGCGACGTTTTCGACGAAAGCTTCCAGGCGGCTTGACTTCTTCAGACACTACTAACAATTATCGTTATATTTTAACCAATGGACAAAACATCTTGACAAATTATACACTTTAACCTTGCCCGTGAATCACTCTATCTATTAATCAAAACGGCATGAAAATCTATTAAGTAATTTTTGAGTTTATCGCCAACAGACAGACAGATGCGGCGGAGGGCCTTGATTTATAATATTTAATGATTTCAGACACTATGTATTTTTGAATAATCTGCTATCTAATCTTCTTAAATTACTAGCTGTTCAGTGTAGACATTTGCGTCTGGCGTGCTTGGTTCCGGACGCTGCTTCTTTAGTTTATTATTATTGTGCGGAAACCTATTTTTATGCTAAAATATCGGGATTTGGTCACAAATTGGCCATGTCACCCGAGTGATTAACAATAAATTAAAATATGTACACAATCAATAAAAACACTTACAAATGTAAACTTTCGTAGTGATCTGTGTCAAGGGTCAATAATCACAGATTTATATATCATCCTTTTTAATGTGCATAGATTTTAAATAGTATCTATTTTCTGCTTTATGTACATACTTACTTGTAACTCTTGATGTATGGAGTATATTAAGATTAATTTTTTTTTTTTCTCGAACTAACTACGCTATTGACCTAGCACGGTCTTAGCAGCTTCACCTGACTACAAATCTTTTTTTATTTAGGAACTTGGTTCCACAAAGAGCATGCCAGTCCCGTCGTACCCTAATCTAAACTTATTCACAAAAGATAATTAAACACAAACTTCAATAGAATCTTGGCTTCCTCACTAGCAGGTGCACACAAGATTCTATTGAAGCAACCCTGAGTATATTAAGTTGCTTCCTTACTTAATAATTCACCTATACCTTAAAACTTGTTTATAACTTTTTTGCTACTAATGGACATGAACAGCGTACAAGGCTGTAGAAATTAATAGTTGGCTCTGCTCTGCATTGCCATAATGTATGGACAAAATCCTATTACGCTACTTGGATGCATATTAAGCCACTTAGTGAAGCTATGCTCGAGGCCAATTTATTGAGGACAAATGACCACTGATGTTGTGTGAATCTGATTAGATATACAATTTATGTTCAGACAATTGATTAATTAAGTTATGATTAATAAAATTTTGAAATAGAATGCGGTTGGGTTGTTATTAGTATAATGTTATTAGCACTGGAAGGATGTAGTATTGAATATATTAATTGTAATAGATTACAAATCAATATGCATATATCATGCTTGTAGGTGTCTTTAGAAGACTTTTTAGAGTCATGCCGTGCCCCAGCACTTTTGACGGAGTTAGAAGATGACGATGAAGGTGATGATGCACTCGACAGTGACAAAGAAAATGAACCCACATACCAGGAGGTAGTGAGTAAACTTATGGTGATTATTGTTTTTTTGACATCAACTAAACCACTCATTATATAATAAAGGGTTATGATAATAGGTTTGAGTCATTTATTGTTTGTTCAGTTTGAAATCACAGTGCTTAAAGTAAATTAATCATTCATAAAATTGCCTATAAAATGTATATGTCAGGGCGCCGTTGAGTTGGCACTTATAAAAGTAGGCATGTGTGACGTCATGTAAATGTCATTTTAGTAGTTCACACAGTCCTCCTCTAGTGTATATATGTAGTTATTACGTAGATACTTGAACGGCCGCACGGCCCGTACTAGACTTATCACCACTTTGTTTTGTTTTTCGAATTGACTACATACACTATTAGCCTGGCAAGGCCTTTACAGTGTCATCGTACCAACTCATCTCCCCTCTTTTTTTTTTTTCCTCGAACTGTCTATGCTATTGCCCTAGTAAGGTCTTAACAGCTTCACCGGACTTTAAACTTAAATCCACTCGGTTTTCGCTACGCTTTTATAGGCTTGCTTCGCTTTTTTTTCGATCACAGCTTTAATATACTATATGAAAATTTATATGTGTAATATGTAAATAACATATGCTAAATATATTTACTACGTAGCATGGTTTTCTCGAGATTTTGTTTATATTGTAAATTAATATGCTATTCACATAATGGGCTATTTGTTAGTTTATTTGTGTTGAGAGTAATTTCAATAAGTGTGTGTGAGATTATGAGTTTTATTAAAGGTTTTGATTTTTTTAGGTTTCAAGAAATCTGTTGTCCTTAATGGAAGAGGAGGCTCTGGAAGCGGTCCGGGGTGGTGGAAACGGTGGACAGAATGGTCGACCACGACGACCTTGGGATGATGATTTCGTGTTAAAACGTAAATTCTCTGCTCTAATACCAGCTTTCGATCCTCGGCCCGGTCGAACTAATCTCAGTCAAACTGTAGGTAAGACCTAGTAGATATATCTAATAATTACCAGCATTCGTAATATTTGATAGTGATATCATGTTATTGTGAATACTGTTAAAAATAATTGAGGTGTTTGCAATCAGTTAATATTATAAAACAATCAATTTTACATTGGTCTGTGTTTCTGTAGTTATAACATACCTGATTTCACTATTCAAATTTATATGTATAATGTATTTATGTTTATTTATATTATTATTCTATTCATTTAGTATCCAATAATGCAATTTCATTATTTCATTCATCTTCATTAGTTATCGGCGGGGTCTAGTAAGTGGCTTGATGTATCTGTTGTAATCATTAATCATTGAATATTGTAGATGTTAGTCTTCCATATAGATAAATATGTTTCCAGGCAAATGTAATAAAGTAAAGTAGCAATATCCAGTACTGTGCGTACAACATACGCATGTTTACGTTGCCCAAAAAATGTTTCCAAAATCCACATGGACGAAGTCACGAGTAACAGCCAGTAATAGAATGATCATCATCAGTCAGTAAGAGACCCGCTGCAAGGTCATAGGCCTTTTCCTGAAGGAAGGTATGGGCATAATCTCCACGCAAATCCACGACGTATCAGCGATTTCATGAAAAATCCAGAGCTCTATATTTTTCTTATACACAGTAATGCTATAAGAACATTTCTAAGGTTCTGATTCTCTCACGATGTTTCCCTTCACCGTCAGCCCATAGTGTTACCAAGGTACATGCCGGGGTTCGAAACTGCGGACAACGAAATAATATTCGACCGGCCAACTCACTAAGCCACCACGACTTTTTGGTAATAGAATATGTTACCTCATTTCAGATCTCGAGATACCATTCAGCGATGATTATGACGAGGACATTAATAAATTGGTAGTTGGCGGGAGTAGTGGTAGTGGTGGCAGTGGCAGTGGTAGTGGTGGTAGTGGTAGTGGCGGGAACGAGAGCGGTGCGGGTGAGAGCTCGGGAGGCAGTCGGGTTCCGGCGCTGAAGCTGTCGCTGAGCTCGGGCGGAGCGTGCGTGTCGCTGGACCGGCCCGCGTGGACGCTGTATCGCGCCGTGCTCGCACTGCACGCACGCATGCCGCACACGGATATGCATCGCGACACCACTTACACGTAAACCAACTTTTATATCATGTTTTTCAAGTAAAACTTCTTTACGCACGTTTGACTTGGGGATTAAGCTGTTAAATGCGTGACCAGAGCGTTGCGAAAACGTGTGATCGGGCGAGGCGAACGGAAGTTAAGAGGGATATATAAATTAGTGAAGATAGAGAGTGAGAGTTACGTATCGTACTATCAATGAAAACCCGCAATAAATTTAAATATTTGTAGAAAATTAATATATGTGTATACATGTATACAGATATAAACATATATATAGATATATAAATAATAATGTCCTTATGTCCCAAGTTTTATATTTCTGTTGCAGTAATACAAAATATAACACATCTCTTTTTTTGGTGTGCCTAATGGCAAAGGCCTCCTACAATTATTTCCACGGCTTTCCGTCTGCCTCGACTCTTATCTAAATGGGTCCCAAGGTCATTTTAACATTCTCCCATGTAGTTTAGAGACCTCTACTTCTAGTATTATCTCTTGGTTACCAAACCGTCACATTTTTGCTCCATCTTTCGTGTTTGCAGTGGAACATATGTCCAGTCTACCTCCATTTTATATGGTTGATTTTACTTGAAGTTCCTAATGTTTTTGTCTTAAAACGGATAATTTTAAGTTATTTTTATTTTCTTTCTTACGGTTTTGTATTGTATATTTCATCATATTTACTACCATATCAATTGCATAAATTAATTTTATCTTTTTCACTACTGTTAAACTATTTTAATATAAATATTTTTTAATGTATCTGCTTTACAGATTGACATACAAGGAAGTCGAAGGAACTGATACGCTTGTCACATCAAGCGACAGTGAAGACGACGAACCTAATGATCCAGGTAAGCCATAAAACAACTGATGAGAGACATGTAGAGTTTTTTGCTGGAATATAACTGTACCAAAGCGGGGAGAGAAAATTTTCTATTAACAACTTAAATTGCCTACTACATTCAAATATAAAATTTGTCGCTAAGCACTTCAGGGGCGCCAATTTAACACTCTGTAGGCACTTGAACTATTTACCCGAGTGGAGCTTCGCTTTACAATGACTTTCACATAGAAGTGCGATCAATGACATTTTAGCATCTATACATGCTTAGTATACATATGTTTCACTAAATTTATATATGTATGAATATGTACCTTCGAGTTTTTATCAGGGCAACAGCTCAAGTTGAGGTTGGCTGGTTGTTGCGTATTGGTTGAGTTGGTACACACCAAGCCCCTTTGAGATAGTTCTCAAAATAAAATCGGCTGAGTGCCTTAAGCGTTCACCTTAGTAGTCTGATGAAGCTGTTAAAGTAGTAGTAGGTTCGAAAAAAAAAACAAACTATCACAGGACGCCTGGCAGACGTGAAACATCAAAATTGTTTTGTATAAGTGATATGCATAAAAGAATAGATTACGACAGGAATCAGTTTTGGCATAGTGAAAAGATAAAACTAAAAAAAATACAAATTAGTTCCATAAAATAATGACTATTTATTTTATTACATATATATTCAGCTTTATTAATTACAAAATACAAAAATTCAACTAGGCGCTGGCGCGGTGTTTTTGGCGATATTTATCAAAGGGCGCTAGGTCGTCGGCGCGTGCCACGTAACGCTAGTAGAACAAGTGGCCTACAAGATAGGGTTGCAAATGTTTCTGAGTATTTCGTTAATAGTGCAATTCGCCACGTCAACAAACAGGTTTACCCTTCGCCTATAGATGATCAAAAATATTTTGACAATAGTGTTATTGTTCCGGTTGCGTAGTGGTCTCGCTTATCGGAGGTGTAGTAGCAGTACCGGAGTTAGATGATGATAACATTTGTATAGAGCACGGCATAGCGGGCGCGGAGGGAGGCGACGGCGCGATGGTGAGCTGGTGCGTGCGGCTGCTGCGGCGGTTACGTCACGCGGCGCCCGCGCTCCCCGCAGACGCGTTCATCTCCACCAAGCTGACCAACAAACTGCACCTGCAACTACAGGAGCCGCTAGCACTCGCCGCTGCCGCTATCCCTCATTGGTCTGTAGCAATCACTACATATTATAATATAAAGTCTTTTGCGGTTTTCACAAGTAGTTAAAGTGATTCATGGGGAAGTCTTAGGCATATAATTTCTTAGTTTTTTGAAGTAAAATTTCCTTTCGGCGCGTTTAGGAAGTAACTGAACGATAATGCAACGGAAGTCCGGTACGGCAATATGGCGTCACATTTCTATATCATCGGGTTTTATAAATATTTTTGATTTGGTCAGTAAATAGTTTATAAACAAATCAATAAGTTTTTTGAAAAATCTACTAAAACCAAATATTAAATTGAATAACAATAAAAATCATACAATTGAATTAGTTTTGTCCTAACAATCTTCTAGTAGATTATTACTGCCATCGTCGAGTAGGTAATAATATTACGTTTCTCGTTTTAATTTTTGTGTTCTAAATAAGATGGTGGCTCCTTTGTTAGAACATTCTAGAGAGTTTCTGTGATATCTCAGAATTCATGCTCCGTTGTATTAATTCTCATCCTCTTGTCTTGAGCACAATAAACGAGGTAGATTACGTTAATACTATATAAAATAAAAGTTTTGTTCTGAATCTTATCTCACGTCGTCTGTTTTTATTTTAAACAATAATTTTTGAATTTATTGTAATAATAAATTATTGAATGGGAAACAGAGACTATTATTTAATTATGAATTTAGTTAAAGTTACATTAACTTATATTCCATTCTAAAACATTATAAACTCTAATTCATAATAATATCTACTAAGTCATTTATTGTTTAGGTGTCAACAGCTAAATGATTGGTGTCCATTCCTGTTCCCTCTGGAGACGAGGCAGATGTTCTTTGCTTGCACAGCTTTTGGTACTTCTCGAACTATCGTGTGGTTGCAAGCGCAGAGAGATCGAGCTTTGGATAGACAGAGGTAGTACTAACCCTTTATTAATCATTATGCATAAATATTGGGTATAATTTACTATGTTTTCTTTTAATAGTATCTGATAGTTATATTTTTGTCCATAAGTTTAACTCATGTGTATATTTAATAGAAGCGTTTTACCTTACAATAAAACGCATATTAATTTACTTACCTTATTCGAAGCTTATTTATGAGATAGGCACTTCCGTTTCCCGCCAGCATGCCCACTTTTGACAGCAAATATCACTAACTTCCGGTCAAATATCTTACTTGTGTCTCGCCCCACCATGGCAGGGAGGTGTATTTAGAGCGACGCCGTCTTTCAACTTCATTGAGTCGAATAATAATACCAGGCAGAATTTAAAATATTAAGCTTCGAATAAGGTAAATAAATTAATATGCGTTTTATTGTAAGGTAAAACGCTTCTATTAATTTGACTTGACCTTATTCGAAGCTTATTTATGAGACTTGTTTGTTATCGCCTGGTGGTGGTAGAGACACCGACGCCAATGTGATCTAGATAAGCCAAGATTCATAAAGGAATCTTAATTACACAAGCATTAAAGTTAGCACGTTAGTCCAAGATTATTTAGTTACAGAGGTACTATCAATTATGAATAAGGCCTACAATTCTGAATAAGGCCTATATATTCAGAAGGCAATTCCCTCTAAAAGATGCACAGGCATCACAGGCACAGTCACAGGACTAGAACGTTTACCACATTTCAGTATATAATCATACCAAAACAAAAAATTTATAACAATGCCATAAAAAACTATGGTATGGTTTCTTAATTGCCTTTAGAGTCTTAGTTACGTAACGATTATTCGGTATTCACCGCGGTAGATTTAAAAATACGATACGAGAACCGATTTGGTTCACTATCACTATTATGAAGAATTTTACCTAAAACAAGACCAGTTGCGTGCGTATAAACAGATCTGATGGAAATAAAGCTACTACTCGAGTAGTAATACTGGCAATGTGCTCTGCACCATCACCACTAAATCGGTATATCAAGATATTTAAAATAAGTTTCTAGACATTCCTATTTGAAAAAAGTTTTACAGCTTAAGAGCTGTCAATAATCTCTAGTGCTATCTAGTAGTACGAAACTAAAACATGAACCGTCTAAAAACACCCTAAGTGATATCAAAGACAACTGCTGTATGTAAAAATCACTGGGTTTGGTTAAAATAACCAAAGATTTATACTAGCCACAAAAAATATGTGTAAATAGTACAAATTTATGGCTTACAAGAATTTTGGCAAAGTAAGCGCAAAAAACCAGTTTTCAACCATACTTTCCAGTAGCCTTTATTTTGAGCAAATAATGTTGACAAAGCCCTTCTAGAAGCACTCTCTTGGTCTAAAAGTTTTGATGGCAAACTTAAATTACGACTCAAAGACAAACTACTCATCATATAACCAATTCGAAAGGATTCTCACAAAAAGCGTGTGCGACACCATACTACTTAATCTAGAGATTTCTGTTCCTGCCGTTTATATTAAAAGCCGAACGAAATGGTTTTACTAAAGAGGTACCTTATTGATGTGGCGAGCGATGTGATTGTTGGGCTCGAGGCTAGAAAGCGCTTGTAGCATCACCTCGCGGACCGCAAGGCGTTTGCGACTCTGCGCTTCGGTCCCCGTCGCCCTCAACCACTACAGGTAACAGACGCATCGCTCTCATGCTGCCTCATCGAACTAGTTCAGCGAACTTACGTAAGAGAACCTTTACTGCTTAGCGACACAGTTACTTTGGGTTATTCGGTAAAACATTTAGTCGACCATTTCCACATGTTGGCTCAAAATTTTCGCTGCAATCAATTAGTTAGAGGCATGACCTTACTATGTTAGTCAGTGACCCTACGAGGGCGTTACATAGAACCTATAAGATTCTTTGAAGCTATGCAAACTCTTGAGACTTTACTAGAACACTGAGTAATAGTCTTTATTAGTACCACAGTAGCCAAAATACTTTGTAAATATGAACAGTTAGACCTCCGAAGCTATTCGAGACTGCTTAAAATACAGAGTATTAAACCTTCGATTTAATATACTTCAATTAGTAGATGCTTCTGCTTAACACCCAATGCTGGTTACTTCCAACTACTCGTGCTTTTACCGGGAGTCTTCACATACTTGCTGCAAGAAGATTGAAGCCACTTTTGAAGTTACAAATGTTATAACAAGTTTGTGTTAATGGTCAATAACCATACAAATAATAGTATTGACGCAGCCTATTTAAGCAGAATATGCGCCCTTGATGTGACTAGATGGCTTGCCTGTGTAACTATGAAGTTACAGAGTAGCGATGCCTATAAGCATTAGGTCACTTCCTATACCACATGTCGGAAGACCACAAAAACAAGAAAACCTTGCTGCACCCTGTGAGCTTGACCGTCCAGAAGCAATGTATGATCACACACACGAGGGTACACCGATTAAACAGCCATACTGTTATCGGAACGATTTGCGTTCCGATAAAAATTCCTATCATCCTATCTACTCCTAACCGTTATCGGTTATAACAAAACTGCTAAAAGACAACAGTCCATTTTTCCGAAATCCATTCCTCCGCATTTCACGTCCACGTAAATTTACTGACATATCCTAACTTGGCGATAGACAGGGACAGGTCACATCATTACTATATTATTGTATAGCTTTAGGTGGTCTGGCTTCCTAGTATGAACTACTCCTGCGCGCTGTTATCTACTATCCTTTATGATATGTGCAATCCCGCGAGGAATATGCGCAATCCCGCGAGGAGGTTTCAAATAACCCTTCGAAGGTTCATTATATAATTTGTGTGTCCTACGAGGAACCACAGACTAACGCTACGAGGGTTGCTTCCGTAATTCACGTGCACCGAACAATCCAACGAAATTTGATTCAAAAATACGCGTGTTCCTGTGAAGAGACACTGAACAAACTGCGTATCGTTAAACGATTTGCGTGCTTCTGCACTGCACAGAGGCACTAAATAGGCATGGAATAGCTCTGCGCGGGCTAGTTACTTGATCCGCGTGCTCCTGTGTGAAGGCACCGAATAGCTCTGCAAGGGAATACATTATTCGCGTGCTCCTGCGTGAAGGCACAGAGAAGCTCTGCGAGGGATTGATACACGATTCGCGTGCTCCTGTGTGAAGGCACCGAATAGCCCTGCGTGGGTTAATTACATGATTCGCTTGCTCCTGCGCAGAGGCACCGAATAGCCCTGCGTGGGCTAAGTGTTAGTTACTGCTAGTCATCAGTCATCATCCGTGTGCTCCTGCGTGGAGGCACCGAGGAGCCACCGAACAGCCCTCCGAGGAGGCACCGAATAGCCCTGCGAGGGCTAGTTATTATGCTTCGGTGTTCCTGTGCAGAGGCACTGAAAGCCCTGCGAGGGCTAGTTATAAGCTTCGCGTGATCCTGTGCAGAGGCACTGAATAGCCCTGCGCGGGCTAATTACGTGATTAGTGTGCTCTTGCGCAGAGGCACTGAATAGCCCTGTGCGGACTAGTTACGTGATTAGTGTGCTCTTGCGCAGAGGCACTGAATAGCCCTGCGCGGGTTCGTTATGTGATTAGCGTGCTCTTGCGCAGAGGCACCGTATGGCCCTGCGCGGGCTAGTTATGTGATGCGCGTACTCCTGAGCAGACGCACTTGAGCAAGACGCA
>JACEII010000045.1:2619255-2638589 GCA_014332785.1 Antheraea mylitta
ATGAGGTGTGTCGCTATAGACTCAATGAGGTGTGTCGCTATAGACTCTTGATGTGTGTCCTTATAGAATCGTGATGTGTGTCGCTATAGACTCAATGATGTGTGTCGCTGTAGACTCACGAATAATGAATTGTTATAAATGCAAAGGTGGGGTGTGAGAACGCGCGTGCGTACGCGGAGGCGAGCGCCCGGTGGATGGTGCGCGGCGGAGTGCGGCGGCAGACGGACGCGTTCTGGAGCGGGTTCGGGGAGGTGTTCCCGCCGCGGAGGCTTCGCGCCTTCTCCGCTGCCGAGCTCAGGCTGTTGTTGTGCGGCGAGCGCGGCCCCGTCTGGACTCGCGATCATCTCTTGCAGTACACCGAGCCCAAACTCGGATACACGCGTGACAGGTGACTACACAAACAACGAACTGCACAGGACAGTTATGTAATATAATTCCACCGTGCTCGCATTCCATCAGAGGACGACTACACACCGTAAGGGTTTACACCCGTTTTTCCCTACATAAGATCCACGCACCACGGGGGTGTAATTTAAAAATAGACCCGACACGACTTTCAACCCTTTCGCTTTGGGTTATTTCAATGCTATGCTAGATATCGGAGACAAACTTAACAAAAAGACAAATTCTTAAAAAAAGTGCTGTTACTAATTATTAGGTATAATTTCATTTGACGATACCATAATATCAACCGAGAAATTAGAGTCATCAGGTTAAGTATGTTTTGAAATTTTAATTACAATGATAATATATATGTTAAGGAAATGAAACAATTTTTAAAGGATAAAAATTATGTATGGAGGGTGGGCATAAAAATTTTAGAAATGTTAAGGTGGGGCAAGACCTAAAAAGTTTAGGAAACTTTGCTTGATTTAAAAAAAGGTAATTTTTTGAATCACTACCGTATTGTAATAGCAGTGCGATGTGTTGTAGCGGTTCCGGGAGTAGATGATAAATCCATTTTAAATCATTTGAATATAATTTTTGATAGTGTAAATATAAAACTAATTACAAAAATAGAAATAAATCATTACACAGTAAACAATCACTCTAATTTGAAATTCATGTCATTTTGCCTCAGTTGACAGTATATTTTCACACTTTCGTAGTTGACTAGCGAGGCCGATCTCGGAAAGGATCTCTCGGCCATAGTGTACGGTATGGTGTTAAAAGTGTGTGGAACATCTGTTTTAATTGATGTGATTTTAATTAAAACATCGGAAGACTTAAGATTGAATTATTGATATAAAAAAAAAAAAGATTATGATAGAAAAATTAAATAAACATGAAGGAGAATTGATCTATACAAATTAATAAAATTACAAATATATTATTGGATATAATGGATTATGTTAGTTTTCAAAAGATAATTATAATGAAATGAATGCTAGTTACGGCTGTAGTTAATAACTGTGTTGAGGGCACTAATGCTCACCAACGGAAACACTAAGCAATTCAGTTTTAATGAATTTACATAATAAAAAGACCTATATTTGTAATATCAAATTACAGTAGAAACTATAAAACTAGTCGAATATGCGAATAATGAATTAATGTTCGAATTAATGAATTATTCCATTGCAAAGCGAACCGAGTAATTCGGTTCGAAATTTGAATGAACATCATTATTTGACTCGATTCGATACGAGCATTATTCGAATACATAAAACCAAATGCTGCTGAAAAAGCGTGACTACGTTCGCTGACGTCCGGTCTAAATGCTGTCGTTACGCGGTCTCAGACAATTTTTTTTTTAAAGGACTTTTATTATTTTTGACATGTCAGTTCCATCATAATTTATAAATCTAAACAATTATCCTTATAAAATTGATTCGACCCGGATACGCAGCTGTAATAGTGTGTACAGCCAGTAAGAGTAATAACGTCAGGTTGTGTAATGCTTTGCTTTGTTTCTTTTTTAGTGCGTATAGCTGATTGTGATTATATAATGTTTTTTGCACAGTCCCGGATTCTTGCGGCTGGTGGATGTTCTAGTTGAGATGTCAGTACGTGAACGTAAGGCATTCCTGCAGTTTGCGACTGGGTGCAGCAGCTTACCGCCCGGTGGATTAGCTAATCTTCATCCTCGGCTTACTGTCGTACGAAAGGTAACAGTACCTTATACGATTATTACCAATTAATCTTTGCCCTCGAGACCTTTTTCCATCCGGAAAACCAAATCCAGATTTCTATTCCGATATTTGGTAAATTATTACACGAAATTTATGTTGTATAATTGTAGCGTTTGTTTAAATACTAAACTCTATCGGTGTTATTAAAAAAAAAGCTAAATACGCATGAAATACTTGCTTTAAAAAGCTTTCGTACTAAACGCATCATGCTCGCCGGAGGCAAGTTCGCGTTATCCCTTTTTCGCAAACCTAACCTAACCAAAGCAACGCGAGACAAAACAGCAAAATGGCGATTCAGCGAGCGCGGTGCATTTCAAAACGTAAACTTTTTAAAGCGAGTATTCAATACGTAAATTTCACTTTTTTGTAATAACACTGAATATCGCTACTTTGTGTAATAATTTATAATGCTAAACTATAAAACTAAAAAAAAACTAATATTTCTATCGCTACATGCGATAAGTTTAATACTCATCACGGTCCATATTACGTACTAAGTCAGATTAAAAAAAAACTTAAAAAGAGTATTTTATAACGTGAAAGAGTTCTATTAAAAATTACACGCAAAAGTACTACTCAATACTTTATATCAAATTTTTAGTTCTTTTTATGATCTTCATCGATAAAATGTAGAAAATTTAGACGATTAATATAGGATTTAGCTCATTTTGAAATGTAACATACTCGTATACAGTGAATGATTGCAGGTCGACGCTGGAGACGGATCTTATCCTTCAGTAAACACGTGCGTACATTATCTTAAATTACCGGAATACTCTTGCAAGGAAGTGCTCCGGGAACGACTCCTCGCCGCGACCAATGAACGCGGCTTCCATCTCAATTAAGTCGTGTAACCTCATATTGCTGCAATATAATATATTATTAATGTGTATCCATTATGATAATTAATCATTTAATATTTCTACACGATATGTATAAACACACAAAGCCTCGCGACAGACACTTATATAGCTCTCACAATTTTATCGTCTTTAAATTTATCTTCTAAATTGTGGAGAGTGCCGAATGAACGCTGAATAGTTATGCATCGTTGTAATAAATTTCATAATTATGTTATTTAATGTAATATTAATAATTTTGTCTTCGATCGGGCTTAATTGGATTAACTGTACACTTAATCCGAAGAAGTTTAATACATTTTCCCAAATACATGATTTAAGTATAAATATATGTACTTCTAATAATATAAAAACTGATTTCTATTGTTTATTACTTTCTTCGATAAGGTTCGTTACAGTTACTAATCAATACTCATTTTCAAGAGAAAATGTATCGTAATTGAGTTTTTATTTGTTTGTGTTGTTTTTTTTGCCAATTATTTACTTCATTCTGAATATTACCCAGATATTTTCCAATGTAATTTATTTATTGTCAATTTTTTTTTGTAATTATACTTAAAGCGTGTATAAGTTTTAGGACTTTATAGAAAAATGATCAAATATGGCAGACCAGTTTCTCGTAATTAGTCATAAAGGGAAGTGAAAATTTTCGACACATAAGAACTTATGGAGCGTAATTCCCTCTTTATCTAAAGCTGTGCAACATATGTAGATTATTTTCTTTTCACCGGCAAGAAATTTTACATTATTAAATTATTATAGATATTTAAATTATGTGTAACCTTCGGGTGTTGTTTCTAGGTATTGATAATAAATGTTATTAAGAGTAAATTGATAATCTTTTTGATTCAAAAATAGCGAATATTCAATACGTTTTGTTTTTAAACTAAACATTTTTAGTACGTAATAAAAATGATTTTAAAATATGTAGAAAATATTATTCCATATTAGCGCATAGGGAAACTATATAATTGTTGAAAAATAGGTTTGAGTTGAGGGTGAAATTATAACCAAAGTTTTTTTTTTACAAAATTTAGTAAATTCTTGCTCTCGCATTGGGATTCATGTATTATTTTTATGAAATTTTGGCGTCGTCCTATTTGTATAACCAAAAATGTATTTGTGTTTACACAAAACTGGGAAGTATAATATAAATTAGTTTAACTTCATAACTCGAGATAAACTTTTATTGAAAAAGCAGGTAGTATTATTGTCGTATGTACTGTGATTAAAACACATTATGTTATCATTATTAGGGCCGAATGAAAGTTTAAGATGCATTAAGTCGATTTTCAGGTGTGAAACACTCATAACGCGTTTCTATGGATGGTCGTAACGTATAGTTGTGTTCCTTTAGTTTAATAATTTTGTCAACTAAAAGTTGGTACCTATATTGTGATTTATTATTATTATAAAAATACTTACGAAATAAATATATATTTAGTTTAATAGGTACTTAGATTTAATACTATTAACAAAATATATGATCTTGTAGTGCTTCTGTAATTGTTGTTGAGGATTGTATCAATAAATTAAGTAAAAATGATTTTGGACTTTTTATTTGTGGTATTATTTTCCATGTCAAGACATGGGAATATTACCTTAATATTGATTCGATGAAGTGTTTTATACGTGTACGAATACACGTGACAATATGCAGGGAAACTCAATTAGTGGCCGTTCATAAAGTACGTCGTGCATAATTTTACCTTTTCAGTCTCCCTCCCCCCTATCTTCATGCTATGTAACATTTCTTGCGACCCATATAAATAATGTTTACATTTATGGGTATAAAATGAATGCCTTTCTATCGCAAAATTGCTTAATGAGCTGAAAACGTCTCATTTTCTTAGACTCCTCCGAATCCTTTAGTCTCATGTAGGGTATGTATGTACCTTATAAGTATGGACGTATTTTATGTACGGTTCCTTATTAACATAGTTTGACGTTTGCTTGTTTTTAATATGTTTTGATCCAAATAAATATGCATAGGCTATTATTATAGCAACGTTACTCTATTTAAGTACTTAGGACTGCATATTTTTAAATTGTTGTTTCTATGTTCTATTCGTTGAAAATTTTGTATAAAACATAGCAATCTGTTGTTGGGCACTATCAACACATACACAAACTATAGCTATCACGAAGACCCTACATTTGGAGTTATATTTTAAAAACTAGAATAGGCTCCTTCATTTTAGGCAGCCCTTTCCCACTTCCTATGTACTTATGTATTTTATCGCTCGTATATGTTGTGTAGGTAGATATTAGGAAAGAAAAAGTAAAATCTGGCATCGTTAAGCCACAAATATAAATAAGATCTCAGCATTCGGAACCCTACATCGGGTTGAATGAAAATTGTTACGGTTAGACTTACCCGTAATTTCCAGATTGGATACTATTGTATAGGAACATAATGATGAAAAATTCCATACAGTTTTTAAATTGAGATTATAATTGTTTTCATTAAAGTAGCTTCTGATTACTTGACTATCTCGCCTTAGTAGTGGTCGAAATTGGACTGTAATTTTTTAAGTATCAAAATTATTGAGGTTAAAGTTCAATAGCTACTAAAAACCAAGGCAGTTAACAAACAATGACGTAATTTTATTAAAACTATCCTCTTTTTCATGACGTAGGGGTCCAATTTCCAAAAATCTTTCCATTTCTTTTTTTTCTGTCATGTGTTCATGTGTAAAAGTAACCCGTATGCAAATTTGACGGCTCAAACTCCTGGGGCTAGAGTTTGGGCTGTGTGTTAATATATCAGTTATTCTCTAATACATACCTGTAAATAGTGGTATTTGTTGATTAATTATATTTTATAAAGTTACCCCGGAATTACTTCTATGGTGTACTTAAACATTCTAAGTGATTTGCCTTTACAAGAAACTAGGCTTTTCGTATTGGGACATCAAGTTCCGCAACGCGCTCGCTTCACAGCTTCGATACTTGCAACCTTGGTGTTTTGCACAATTTTCATACAATAACAACTAAACGAAGTTAAAAGTATAAAAACATAACAGGTATTGTGACTGTCATCAGTCTGCAGTATCCACTGCACCAGATCACTGGTATCATGAGGTCTTTATTAGTTTGCTGTTTTATGCTTGCGACGCTGGCATACGTCAGCTGTCGGTCGACTCGCGACAGACGTGACGTCGATTCAGAAGTCGCAGCCAGCCACCATGGCGGCGGCAAGTGGGATAAAGGCGGCGGCCATGAACATCACGCTGATCATCATCATGATCATGGTGAGAAAGGACACAAAGGGTACAAAGGTCACCATCACCATGAACATGGTAAAAAGGGACACCATCACCATGAAGATCATAAAGGTCATCATGACGAACACGGTGGTCATAAGAAACATCATCATCACGACGATGGTTATCATCATGAACATCATCACGGTGAAAAGGGAGACAAGGGACATGGTCACCACGAGGAAGGTCATTATCACAAAGGTCACTCTACCAAAGGACATCATGGTGTGCATAAGCATGATGAGTTCAAAAAAGAAAAACACTTCCATGATCACCATCATGACGGCGGCCATCATGAACATCATGGTGGACATCATGAAGAGCACGGTCACAAGAAGGGTGGCGGCTTTCATAAGGGTCATAAGCACGGTGGCCATCATCATCATGACCATGGCAAGAAAGGTCATCACGAGAAAGGCGGACATCATCATGATCATAAGGGTCATCATGAAGAAGGTGGTCATCATGAGCATCATCATCATCATCACGATCATGGGGAGAAGGGAGGCCATGAAGACCATAAGCACTGGGGCCACAAGAAGGGACACTAACGAGCATTGTCCAATTAACTCATCTAAATCAATACGAATGATTAGCCTTCAATTAAGTAGGTTTGTTTAATTAAGCTTACGTTTTTGTTAAGTTTTAACTGTGATTGTACGTTTTTAATAAAAATACCTGTTACAACTTTTCTCTTTTTTTCTAATCGCCTTATAAGATGTAGTTCAAAGTCAACGAAAAAAAAACAACAAACGCAGTAGTTATAAAAAAACAAACTTAATAATTTCACAGCACGTTTCGACAGCAAAGTTGTATAAAAAAAATTGTGCGGTATACCGCTGGTAACAACTCCCGACGAGATAACTAACGCAGCGTTGAGAAACTAGACTGGTGCCCGAGACTGCCCTACATTTTAGTGGACGACGAATTAGTCGTGGCTGCAGTCAAGCGTTTCCTATAGACAACATTTGCAGCCGACAGCATTGAAAACATTTCTCAACATATTGTTTGGCAAGCAAACGATCTTGGACAGTGAAAATCTGAGAAAAATCTAATCTTCTAAATGTCAATAACGTTGCAATAATACAATACCTACCTTTGCAAGTATTTCATAGCTAATAATATTTTATATCAGGGTCTTCGATTAGAATCTTCGACATAAAGGTGAATAAGTATGGGTTTTGTGGTGCAGTGGTAGTGAACCTTTTACTGAGTCGAGACGTCACGGGTGCAATCCCTGCACATAATTTCATACGAATATTTCAGTGTGGAGCTGTTAACAATTTTATATGCATGATTTATGAGCTGTTTAGTAACTAAAATATAAGCTATGCTTAGTTTGGAATTCGATGGCTGTGTGTGATACAGTATTTTTGAATATAAACAGTAAGACATCTGAATTGTCATGTTTAGGTTGTTAGTAACATTATGTAGTATAAGTTCTTATTTAAGTTCAGACCATTTTTTATTTTATTACATCTTATTCATACAAATCTATTCTACCACACTGCTATTAACTACAACATTGCTTATCATAATGTGTCGCTAATATTTCTAACGATTTTGGCCATGTAAATGTGCGCAAAATTAGAATTCAAAATGTAGGTAACTATGAAGGTAATAATATCTTATAGAATAAAACAAGTTATTTAATCTACTACTAAAAGCTTTATACTAATATCTGCATGTTGCACAACTTTACGTTATGTATAATATAATTTCTAGGTAGATGATATGACTGTTGATAAAACGTGGGGAAAGCCAGGGCTGTGAAGAAGATATTGATATTCTACGATAAATAAACAAGAATGAAAGGTACAATTTTTGTAACCTTTCAAATCAAAATCGTTTATTTTATTGATTGCAACGTAGAATTTTAATATAATGAGGGCATTAACTCCAGAGAAACTAACGTTTGTGCGACATGTGTTGTTTATCAAATATTAATTTAATTTCCGAATTTTGTTATGTAATGGAATTGGTACGAAGTTCACCCAAAGAATATATGGACAAAAGCTGTTAAACATGGGAGGCAGGTTAAACGAACAAACAAATATGTTGTGATACCGTAAACCGTTGTGATATTTGATTTCAAGAGGCATACTGCAAAACTATTCATTTAAAAGTTGTAAATATTAATATTCAGAAGATTAATTAATATATTATAAAGATCTGTTAATCATCATATCCTCCTGTTAATGACTCACTGTAGGGTCATAGGTTTTTTCTTGAAAGAAGGTATACACATAATAACCTCGCCAGCTCACAACTTCTTAAGATACTAACCTAACCACCCACGACTCTTTGGTGGACCAAGGAGTTGGAGGATATGAACAAGAAAACACCTTAAAGCGTCGAGTCCGCTGCGCAGTACTATGCAGTAGAAGCACCGTCGTAGCCAGTCGTTCCTACATGCCTACCGTGGTACCTACTACAACACTTCTAAGGTTCAGATTTTCAATTTCAATCAAAATCAAAAATATTATATTCAATTTAGGTCCCGAGAGGGTACTCATGAACTACTACCCGTCTGGGAAACAACCTAATCGTCGACAAGAATTTATAGGTATAGATCATTAGAATATTATTAATATTACAGTTGCATAAAATATAGTAATAAAATTTTAACAACTGCCGCTTTAATTTAGTTTTCTACCCATAAACGGCTGAAAGAATTATAATCTGGACATTTTCATATGTGGATTTAGAAAGGGGTTCTGACCTATTTACAATGTCCACTTTTAACATACAATTATCATAATAGGAAATCATAATTGTTTTACGAATCGGGTGAAGTTTTGCACGATAGGCGAAGATTTGGTACCTTACATATAAGTAGTATACCTACATATAAGTAGAAAATTCTTTTAATGTCGTTAATTGAATACAGTTATGTAAAAATATGACTTGATCTATCCAATAAAACGGAAACATGTTTTATTTTGAACATTATTGTATCGTTATAACAGTTTCCATTAAATCTATATCTATTAATAAACTTAGATAATGAAACATGGAATTAGTTATATTTGGTAGTTATTTGATTATAAAAAACTGTTAACTCAAAATAATGTATCGTTATATTGACCTATAAATTTTTATAACTATAACTATGGTCTTAAGTTTAGCAGCCATGTTTGCGTTTAATCAAAGCTTCGGAAATGTTAACCAACTAAGTTTAGAATCGAGACTGTTTTTTGTGTACAACTGCCGAAACATATAATATAGGATATATATAGTGTATATACATAGTTGATTGACATTAAATAAATGAGTATTTGCGTCA
The DNA here is from genome assembly GCA_014332785.1 of Antheraea mylitta. Lineage (NCBI taxonomy): Eukaryota > Metazoa > Arthropoda > Insecta > Lepidoptera > Saturniidae > Antheraea > Antheraea mylitta. The sequence goes on from JACEII010000045.1 coordinate 2,628,800, forward strand.
GAATTAATCATAAAGACAGCAATAAATAATTGTTATTGAAGTCTCATATTAATCCTGCTTATGAGATACCTAATAATATTTTGAAGTCTTGTAATTAAGTAGCTTGAACACGTGGCTTCATAAGAGGCCATAAATTTCAAAACCACTGTATTTAAATCCAAATTTGTCTAGGATATTACCTAGTAGGTAATTTTATATTATTTAGTTATAATTATTATTAGTATATATAAATAAATATGTTTCAATATTTAGGCGTCAAATAAAGGTATTTTATAGGATGTTTACGTAATTATCCTAATGTATAATATCCTGCGTAATTTAGATTTTAAACATTTTTTATTTCTACGCGGCAACGTAACTTTACTGGCTTGACACCTACTGCTTTATTAGTTAGGACGTTAGTTGCGAATATTCAATTTTCACTTTTTGTATGCCCTTCTACTTGTTAGAATGCTGTGTTCATGACACTGATTTTATTAATGCAGCAATTTAACTTTAAATAAATAATATCGACAATAATAGATAATATCGACGTAATCTATATTTTATGTAATTAAATTTCTTGTAACGATTAAATGTTTTTTTTTTTTTTCGAAATGTCTACGCTATTGACCCAGCAAGGTCTTAACAGCTTCACCGGACTACACGATTAAATGTAAAATTTGAAACTGAAGTAATACTTTCTTCGATGCTATGTAGCGTAACCTATTACAAATAATTAATTTATTAATCAACATCTTTATATATAAATTTCTTCTGTACGTGAGTATGTCACTGAATTCCTCATAAACGGCTGGACCGATTTTGATGAAATTTGTGTGCGTGTTTCAGTGGATCCGAGAATGGTTAAGATTCATAATTGGACCCGGTAGGTAGGGTTACGGTTCATTTTTAGGATTTATTTATTATCAAGACAGGGCAACGTCTGCTGGGACCGCTAGTTATAATATAAATTAATAATTAACATAACTCATATTTAGGATGTGGAATATACAAAATATTTGTTAATTTTGATTCATTAACTGAAGTTCTGTTCTAATAAAAAATAATAACATTTTATAATCAAAACTGAATATAAAATAATATTAAAGTATTTTCCCTTAATTTTATGTACTATTTAATATTACACTTTATTTTTTAATATTACACATTATTTTATCTATCATCACTTTCGTCGAACAAGAAATACAGTTAAAGATTTTTGGCCTGTTGCCATATAAATAAATGTGGATGATTCAATTTAAATACACTTTCAATTGTGTACATTTAATATGCATATATATGATTCGTTCTATAATATTTTTATACATATTTCTTTATTGTTTTATATATATTTTTATTATTATTATTATTATATATTATATACATATATCTCTATTCATGTTAAATATTATTTAATCATCTAAGATAACAACTTAGTAGCGTTTTATCATACGTTACTTAACAATTCCGGCACTGAAAGCGAGTTTATAGTTTATACGCAAGTATACGTACGGATTTTTATGAATATCTTATTCATATTTTAAGGCGATTAAATGGAATTCAGATATATATTATAGCTACTTTCATATTCTAAATGTCTACGTTAACGGCAAATGGTTTTAAATATATATGTTTTATTTACAAGTCGCATGAAACCTGAAAAATAAATGTCCTGGTATAGTATTCAGGATAATGTAATTACAGTTAAGTTGGGAATTTATTGTATATAAAAATCGTTACCAGTTCGCCTTGTCGCAACTAGTTCACGAGGCGTCGATTAACAAATCTTTCACAACTATTTATATAAAACTGCTGCACCATCATGTCGTTGTCTGTTTTAGATATTGGTCATAAGCGCGCTGACGCGGCGTGATATAATATGCGGGCCATATTTGCCTTAGCATTTTTAGTCATTCTTGTCATAGATATAGACGCAAGGCGTATTCCTCAAAAAAATCATGAGCAAGTTGAAGAGAAACCAAAGGTGAGTGACCAGGATCCAGCTGCGTCTGGACACAAAAAAGAAGAACATCAAGATCAAAACTTCAAAAGAGGTGGAGGCAAAGAGCATCATGCTAACCATGAAAACGTTCACGAAGAAAAAGGACACAAGGGCTATAAGGGTCATCATCATCACGAAAGTGGTAAGAAGGGTCACCACGATGAGGAACATCACAAAGGTGAGTATGACGATCATGGAGCCCACAAGAATCAACACCACCATGAAGACGGCCATTACGATGAACACCATGAGGGTGAAAAAGGCGAAAAAGGCCATAAATATGAAGAAAAGGGACATTATAATAAAGGACACTCGACTAAAGGACACCATGAAATCCATAAACTTGACGAGTTTAAAAAAGATAAACACTTCTTCGACGAAGAAGGTGATTCTGGGCACGAAGAAAAACACGGTGGATTCCACGAAGAACACGGCCATAAGAAAGGTGGCCACTTCAAGAAAGGTCATCATCATGGAGACCATCACGAGCACGAACACGGTGAGACAGGACACCATGAAAAAGGAGGCCATCACCACGTACATAAGGGACATAAAGAAACTGCTGGTCATGATGAGCATCATGATCATCATCACGATCATGGTAAAAAGGGAGATCATGCGCATCACAAAAAATGGGGCTACAAGAAAGGACATTAACATGATTTATTTCTCAAAATTACTGGGCTGTGCAGATCTATTTAAAATAAGGCATGTTTTAATTTATTTATTGACGGGACTCCGACTTAGGAAATCTTATCTAGGCTCTCTTTTTTACGTGAAGTATGTGTAAGTATAAAATGTAAATGATATTAAATTATTTTTTTATATTTAAGTATTTAATAAATAATGAAAATACTTCTTTTATTTTTATTTATTTATGAGAAACTGTATATGTAGACAAATTGCATAACATTTAAAATCTTTATGCTTTCATTGTAGTCCAGTGAAGCTGTCAAGACCTTGCTATATCAATAGCTTAGTCAGTTTCAGAAAAAAAAAATGCTTTTACTTATTTAATGATAACCTTGTATTTAATTAGTAGATGACATTATAAATATCTAGCTTAGTACAGGCGAGTAAAGACTAAATTACAATTTTTTAATTTGGGTAATAGTGGTAAAAACAGAGTCGACTCTACGAGATTAAAGAATTTTGAAGAGGTATCAAAACATTAAAGTTACTTCACATATCAGGTGTAGTAAGTATTCGAGTGCGAGTAAGTACTTTAGACTATGTTTATACAATATTGTGATTTAGTATTGAGTCACGATTCGTGTCTGAAGAAAATACAAGAGAAATCAATATTGCAGCAGTGTACAGAATACCTACATTATTTTTAAAACCAACAATGTTACTTAGTATTAGATTTATTATTTCGGATGATTTAAATTTTCTAAATTAGCTCTAGGTTAAAAGGAAGGCTAGTTACAGTAGAAGGCTACGATAGATTCATCACGATTACAGCTGCTGTGAAAACTAATGGAAGTATTAAAATTATGTTATATATAATGATTATGATTTTATTAAAAATAATATTCCAAATGTCCTCGTACCAGCTAATGAAGGCTCTTCCATGGTAGAAGGTACAGGCTGTTCTATTATCATTCCAAGACACATGTGGTAACAAAATCTCTGATTTTTGTAACAAGAGAACCCACTTTTATACATGGTCACTTAGTCTCAAACTAATCATAGCTTATATTATGGTAAATAAACTGATGATATGTATATATATTTAATACCCAGTCAAAGAAGAAACTATTATGATCATAATAAAAAAATCGCGGTAATCAAACCCTACAATCTCTCTCACGTAACTACTCGCTTCATGTTTCTACATATAATATTAAACGATATTACTAATTCTGATATAAAATTTAGTTCATGTCATGTTTGCGGCTATATTGATCAAATGAAATCAAATCGAAATACTCTTTATTCAGTTTAGGCCCTGAGAAGGCAATTATGAACGTCAAAACTACCAACGAACGATCAGTACTCTTCTTAACTAATCGTCGTTCACGACACCATTACCTTTATTACGATAACAACATTTTGCTTCGGACACCATGATTTACGTAAAGAAATATTACGAAGCATTATTGTTGCAATATACTGATAAAATATATTTAAGTAATGGATCCTATTACAATAATGTTTGTTACATTTTAGTACCCAGTTTTCATATTAAAATTGTACAAATATCGTTTTCTATGAGCTTAGATATTATTGCGGTTAATTAATACTAAAACATTTTGTATACTTCAGTATAAATTAAATCTGAAAAGGTGTTAATTACTAATATAATATAAAGAGTTTTAATGTTAATATAGAAAACATTGACCAATCATTGAAACTATTTTCAATGACTCATTTTTTAATCGAAAGAAATCCGTGCTATGTTTATTTAACTAATATTCATGCCCTTACTTTATGAAAACCTTGAGTTATTACTATTACAAAAGATTAATTCATAGGTATAACCTGTGCAATAATATTTGCTTTAACAATTCAGGACTAGAGGTCGGTTGGTCTCCATCCTCAATGAAATACATTATGGAGGCGTGTAATTTCCAGATGCTAGCTTTTTTATTTTAAGATTATATAAAAAACGGCCAGTACTGTTGCAACCTAGCAACGTTGAGAGCTTAATAATGTTTGCGGTATTCTCCATATTTCGTTTGCATTAACTGCAGCGAATGGTATGAACTATGTGTTTATGTCTGTCAAAATATAAATGTAGTAAAATCTTTAGAAGAACACAAATTGTTTTATCTATTTAGAAACATTTGTGATAAATAAATAAACATACTTTTTATATTAATTAGACACAGAATTGATCTTTTTTCAAATCTAGTCTATTAAATTGATTATCGATTGTACGATGAAACAACATAATACACCGTTTTCGCTTCGCCTCATAAATTTACCGATTTTATTATACTAAAGTTTCCAGAATAAGTAATGGAACTCAATATATCAATCTTAGAGGATTGGTAATGTCTGGATTAGAAAGAAAAAGGTATTATTCTTAATATCGTTTACTTGTCAAATTTCCGTTTTGCGGATGACATAATTCTCGTTAGTAATACAATGTTTGATCTTTAAGTTTTTATACAAGAGCTTCGCCATGCTTCTCTTATGGTTGGCCTCAGGATGAATATGTTGAAGACAAAGGCCATGAAGACCAACATTTCGGATGACTTGTAATCAAGTATGATGGATGAAGGCGAGATACTGGAAAGAGCCAATATTTATATATATCTTGATTATTGTCTGACCTTTGGCAGAGAGCATAAGCTATCAATAGATACATTCAGTTAGGATGGTCTGCTTTCGGCAAACTTCATGACGTTTTCCGGGATCGAAAAATGCTCTACTTCTTTCTAGTGTTTTCCCGGCTTGGTGCCAGGGTCCGCTTTCCTAATAGACTTCCTCCACTTTGCCCGATACTTCGGCATCCTTCTGTGTGAGGTTATTTAATTTAATATATATTGTCCCTTAAGTCCGCCATCGATCTAAAAATGCTGCAATATCTAAAAACCCTTCTTTTAAGAAGTGTCTTTTGCTTAAAACGTGTCGTGCCAAAACATTGACGCTCAAGACAATTATGGACAAAATGAGGTTTCCGCATCAGCGTGCCCTAAAGAGTGTTATTGTATGCATTACCTTGGATATGAGTTAAAGATACGGAAAAAAATATTTAAATGTATCTGTGCGTATTACTCAACTAAAATGACTGGCAGGTCAGATGGAGTAGGAACCTACTTATTGGTTGTAGTGGTGGCAGAGAGCGATTTCAGCGAGATAAATCGATAGAGATAAATATATATATAATCGATAAAGATAAAGATAAATCGACATCATATAATATTGGAAAAGAATGGTATGCAGTGAAGTGGGCTGAAAAAGTCTGTCCATGATGATAATTATGTGGTTGCTCGAAACTGTCTTTAATAATTAGATCATTATTTTATACGAAGGTATTTCTTGTTTCAAGTTTTTCTAAATAGATGGCATTCCTGTTTTTTTTAAACGCCGAATGACGTTCCTTTATGCAAGCACTAAAGTCTAAACATTCTATGGATTAAAACATTACTTTAAGTCCTCACATCTACAACTCTTATACCTTATTTTCTATAATACGGTGTACACACACGTATCATGTACGATATGAAATCTTTATTAAAATATAAATCCCATTAATTTCAAGTGATAAGTATTATAATTAACGCGTATGTGTCTGTGTATTACGTATGATTCGCATTGTAAAATTACTCCGGCTAAAAACGTCTAGACTAGTTCTAATTGATTGTCACATAAAAACAGACTAAAACTTGTGAGAGGATACTGCGATTGCTACTTTAGTACAACTTATTATTATGCTGTTGAATAGTCAATTTTACCTAATAGTTAAGCAAACGTTTCCATTGTACTATTACAATATAAAATTTGTCATAGTTACTATGTTCAAAACCAAAGTTTAGCAAGTTTTAATTGTGTTTATCTTCAAAGACACACTTTTCAAGTACATTGTATTTTTAACCGACTTCGAAAAAGGAGGAGGTTATATGTTCGGGTGTATGTATTTTTTTTTTATGTATGTTAATCGATATCTCCGTCAATTGTGAACCGATTTTAATGATTCTTTTTTTGTTTGATTCGGCTATACTCCAAGGTGGTCTTATATAAGTCGGTGCCAGCCGAAAATCATATCTACATAGGTACGAAGTCCACTCTATATATATACATGTATATGTATAATGTAATATACTTTTCTACAGGACAAATTTGAAATTTCGGTTGGCACCGACTTCCAATATATCTCTAGGTAGAGCAAAAATTCATATATTTTATTTAATTTGATTAATTTAATGATATATTTATTTTTCACTTTTCAGTGCTTTATAAGTTTTTCATATCGAAGTCGGTTCAATTTTTTTTGTAAAAATTTTTAATTATCAAGTAAGTGTTGTATGTAATAACTAATACCGAGATAGTCGTTAAGTTCGGTTTCATATGATGTTATTTCTATCTTCCGTTAGTGGTATCCGCCGCGAATTACGAACCCGTGCCCAACGCTGGGCGTTATAAAAGACGTCCGCGACACATTTTCACCGATCCTCCCGACGGTATCACGTCAGCGAACGATCAGTACCAGCCTGTCCCTCGTAACAGAGCGTGCTCACGCCCACGCCCGCGTAACCACAGATCGCGCCGCCGCGGTCTGGGGGTTAACTTCGCTCCCACACACCCGATTAGGCCTCCCACGGCAGCGGCTGAAGCCTAGGTTCGATCCCTCGGTAGGGAGCCCTTGAGTGCGTTGCTTGCGCGATACGGTGACACACCCATACATCACTGCTACAACACTACGCGATCACCTCCACACACGTGCACGCCTACACGCTACACATCTTTGTGGAAGGGTTATTTTTGTGAAAGATTTGTTTTCCCTTATCGAACTGAAAAACTCTCCAAAGTTTCCGATAAAAATGTATGGAGGAGTTGTTGAGGCGGATATGCTGGTACTCATATACGTTTCAACAACTCAAACATATATGAATAGTTAGCTAGGTTAGCTAAGTTAGGTCGCGATTTTTGCATGCAACGGGCAACAGCCAAGCCGAGGTGTGCCGTGCACCCTTGAGCTAGTTGCCATTATAAAATCGGCTGAGTGCCTTAAGCGCTCGCGTTAGTAGTCCGGTGAAGCTGTTAAGACCTTGCTAGGTCAATAGCGTAGTCAGTTCGAGAAAAAAAAAATATTTCTATCTATTACAGACTCTGTTGTGCGACAGAGAGAAGTCTATACAAAACCGAAGAGAGTAGCGTCTAAGCGAGATGTCCCACTCTTTCTCGAGGTGCCAAAAATACCGGGTACAGTAGCTATATTATTGTGTTATGTATTTATTACATTTTGAAAACATGCCTTTCAGTTAATATTTTCAACCTTGGAATCTAATAATACTTTGATAACAGGTACCTATAATTCTACTCTATTAGAATAATTTAATAGTAAATATGTAATCGCTCCAATCTAATTATTCGCTAATTTCATAGACTGTTCGACTTGATTAATTTCTGTTTACGTTGCATTGTACCCACTGCGCAATCTTGTATCTGACGATAATTACTTTTTGTGAATAGTGTAGGTATACAACAAATAATATATATAGTTTGATATTTCTTTGTCCTATGGTTTCTTATTGTAAGACGTTTATTAGGTAAGTAAAAATGATTTCCAAACCATATATAAGATGATTATAAATTGTTAAGAAAACATTATTTTCCACAAAACTACTTTGGTTGTCTTGTGTAAGCAGATACTTATGTGTCCCGATTAAAGAAAATTACATAGATTACGTTCAATGTAGGACTTATATCTTCTGCTTGCTAAAACCGCGTATTTCTGTTGAGTATTTTATAAACGTGACAAAAGTTTTGACAAAATATGATATATTGTAGTTTGATGTTTTAAAATTAAATTTTTACAACATTCAAAATATGTGCCATAAATAAATAAATAATGGAATGGTATGATATATCGTCTATTTCGTTGTCGAAAAAGTATAGAATCTTTTATAGTTTTTGGTTAAACTAGTAATTAGTTTAAAAATGCTGACTTATTAGTGAGTTTGTTTTTAACCGACTTCGAAAAAGGAAGAGGTTATATGTTCGGGTGTATGTATTTTTTTTTTTATGTATGTTAATCGATATCTCCGTCAATTGTGAACCGATTTTAATGATTCTTTATTTGTTTGATTCGGCTATACTCCAAGGTGGTCCCATATAAATTTGAATAAAATATTCAACCCCTAAGAGGGTTAAATATCGTTTATTTGATTTTCACCCAGTTCGTGTCTACGTATTTTCGTGTACTTGAAAGTGATTTCAACAATTTTATTTGAAATTTGATAACTGGGAATGGTGTTCTTGAACATAAAAAAAATCCAACCATAAGGGTTGAAAATAAAGGGATGAATAAAGCTTATATGAATAAATGAACTTCCCCACAAACTAATTTTAATGAAAACTTGGAACAACCTGTTGTAATGATAAGAATATCATTTAGTCAATCCTGAGTTGATCATGAAAATGAAGAATGGAACTCCTCAACGGCTTACAGCAGCTATCTTGTGTTTGGGTACATATGACTCGTTTTGACGAGGACTTACATGTGGGATTATGACTGTTGAGGCAATTCCCGTGAAGCGGACATTAGGAAAGATGAGGTTCTGAAATTCGTTCACAATCAACCTAATATGACCAGTTAGATCTAGTACGATGTAATACCATATTTGTTTGTCAAGTTATGAACTTCTGAAGAACAATTACTTCTGTATCGAATTAAATCAAAGTCATGTACTCGAAAAATATCTAGAAATATGGTGGCAAGCGACTTTATATTTTTCTTTAAGTTATTGTTCAGACCTCTCGGTATTATTACAAACATTACAAGTATACAGGTAGCCGCTTATATATAGGTAGTCTACTAGCTAGCCTAGCTACTAGAAGTCTAATTACCATCACTATGAACGAATTTCACCTTTATTTGTTGTTCACTTCACATAAAATACAACTGTTATCAAAAAGACCGGAGCTATGATCAAAGTAAGAGCGTAAGCGTTGCGGAAGCATTAATAGATTAAGATTCATAAAACCACTAAACCTTACTTACTTTATAATTAATTAAAACCATGTAAAATATATTTATATACACTAAAAATGGAAAAATAAAAATTTTTACAAAAAAAATTGAACCGACTTCGATATAAAAAACTTATAATGCACTGAAAAGTGAAAAATAAA
>JACEII010000045.1:2638599-2704992 GCA_014332785.1 Antheraea mylitta
TTTATTTTTCACTTTTCAGTGCATTATAAGTTTTTTATATCGAAGTCGGTTCAATTTTTTTTGTAAAAATTTTTTTATATTTTCACGTTAAGAACGAAGTAGTTTTTAAATTGTACTTTTTTTTTAAATAAATAGGCAGTGAAGTATTTACTACAACTTGTAAATCAAATATTTTTTAAAATTATTCGTGTTTGGTACGAATATGTTGTACTACCTTGATTTTTAATACGATATTATATAGATTATATCTATAGGTGAATATAGATATTAATAAGTCGCATTATTAGTAGATTATTATTGTTATTTACAGTATATATAATGGCTACTTAATACAGTTTCTATTAACAACCTCTTACTTTTTCATTAAAGTCTGATGTAAAAATATGACGGTTTATAGTAAGCTTTAAAGGTAAATACGTATCCATTATGTATTCCGAGAACGATTTAATCCCCACATTTGTTTGAGTTTAGTGCAAGGATATATTGTGGGAAGGGATCGTTGTAGAATCCCTTTTCGTTTTGTACATCCGTCTTTCTGTCAGTTCTCTTACCACAAATCGATACATGTCCAGTATCACGTCCGCTTTATAAAAACTAACGAACAATTCTACTGTAGGTATTTGTACAATGTCTTTGCATATAAATTATTACGTACGTAAATATAAGACATTCGCAAAATTATGATTCTTTATTTATCGTACGAAAGGCTCTCGAAATGTTTTATAAAAACTTAATTACATAGAAATAGATCGGTGTATGTGAACTGTGAATATATTTTTTCTCCCGAATTTGCTAACTTAGTGTCAGTCTTTTCTTTTACAGCTCCGATGTAATTTAGACCTTTGTTCTTACTGTTTTGTGTACACGATTCTTTACCGTTTACAGAAATGCACTGATTAATCGATAAAGAAATACTAATTCATAAAAGTAACACCTAAAATCTGTAAAATTTATGGTAAACGTATGTTCCTAGTTATGGTGCTACGGCACAACTAGGCAGTAGTAGTAATCAAATGTAGGTTTATTAAAAGTTCTTCGATGTTATTACAAAAAAGATAAATACGTATTGAATACTTGCTTTAAAAAGATTACATATAAATGCACTAGGCTCGCTGAATGTTCGCCATCTTGCTTTTTTTGTCTCCCTTTGCGAAAAAAGGATAACACGAACTTGCCTTGGGCGAGCGCAGTGCATTTACTACGAATTTTTTTTAAAGCCAGTGTTTAATATTTAAATAACTTTTTTGTAAGAACACCGTATATATTTATATAATTCAGGTTTATACGGTTATATATACCTTTCTATGTTATTTATTACTACTCACTAGTACAATACTATTAAAAAGTCAATATGTAACACTTATCATATTTCAGTCTACGAAGATGAACTAACTATAATTCTGATTACTCCGTTATAGCATACCAATAACGAGTTTATATGTTACGTTCGTGATATATTTTCTACTAAAATCTCTACATCATTCTTAATCTATAGATAACGCTTTTACACTAATTATCAAGTGAGTATAGAGATTAGTGACGTCACGCTTCGCGCTAGATTTATGGATGCAGGCGCTGTCACCATCTAATCCAGCTCGAGTGAGCAAGAGTTAATGTAACCGTTGCTGAGAGTGCTTTGGTGGCTTTCCTGAGACTGATGTATCCTCACAGCCACTCCCAGAGTTAAGATATATGATGTATTGTATTGGAGAATACAATGTGAATTTCTGTGCATTTTATTTCGTTATCCGTAGTTTTTTACATGCACATGGTATAGGTACTTTTTATATTATAGGGGGCAAGCGAATAGATATGTCACCTGATGGTAAGTTATCAACGCCCCCATCAACACAAGCAACACCAGGAGAGTCGCAAGTGCATTGCCGGTCTTCTAAAGGAGGTGGGCCTTCGTCGCTTTCACTGACCGAACGAAAGGCAATAATATAAGCACTATTACTTCACGTCAAAATTGACGCAGCAGGATAAAAGAACATTTAAAATAAATAAATTAATTCTTAGAACTGTAAAAGAATTTTATAGTACCGGGCTTGATTAAAGTGTACAATTATTATAAAAAAGAAGAACAGAAGCTCTTTGAACTATGCTAAAAAGAATGGGGTAATCTTTATTATATATTTTATAGTGAGCGCATACAGTCATGGAAGTTGCAGTTCCCATACTAAATTGTTAGAGAAATGAGAATATGTTATACAATAAAATTAAATAATTAACTTACTGGTTCATAACAGTGATGTGCGATTTGAAACCGTTATTTGCAATAATGTTACAATTACTCTGTAATACTAGTCTGAAAAAGTCTCACTAATGAGAAAAGTCTCTTGCTGAAGGAAGAAGTGGGTTAAAATACCTCTACTCATTACTCATCGCTGATTTCAAACGCTTTCACAATTAGTCACCAGATTGATCGATGGTAGGCAAACTCAGGGCAGTTGGAAAGCAGCACAGTTTTCAGATTTAGACCGAAATATAGTCGGTAACAGCAACCGTGTAGGTTCGCGCCTGAGAATGGGTAAGTGTTAATGGAATAGGAGAGTGCAAAAGGGTACCAAAACGGCTGGCGATATACGACTATCCAATTAAAGTGGCCCGCTTTGGACTTCATACGTATGCGTTTCTTTTTATGAATTACTTTTATTCCCCACTACAGGTTTGTTTTTTTTTTAAATTCTAATTGTACTTTCTGTACAATTTATTGGTTCATGCTAATGCTCGAATATGGACACATCAGATAGAGACTTCGTTGGTTGTAACCTTTCGCGCATTACGTGTAGGATCGCAAATCGTTCAAAATTAATCTATAAACAGACAAGATGTAGCTGTAGAGGTAGAGCCAAGCTGAAGCGAATATCGTTTTCAGCACTAATGGGTCGGCTCGTCCGGGGAAGCACCCCCCTCGCACAGAAAACCGACGTGAAGTAACAGTGCTTACATTGTTGCGTTTCATTCGGTCAGTGAGAGAGCCGGAGACCCACCTACCTTCCCCTTCCCCTTCCTCCTTCCTTTTCTGCCCCCCCTCCTCACAAACACAGGCAGGCAACGTACTTGCGACTCCCCTGGTGTTGCAAGTGTCTATGGACGGTGGTGATCACTTAACATCAGGTGACCCATCTGTTCGTTTGCCTCCTATGACATAAAAAAAAAGATAAACCAAAAAGAATGTTGAATATATTTTATAAATACTCTATTTTATTCAAAATGTGTTTGAGAATATATGCATAGTGTTTATGTAGCAATACATATTATTTGAACGGTAAATATTACTATGTACGTCTCGAGAGTTTTAATTACGTTGTGTATTCTAAATAAATGTAACATTCTGAAAATGTAAATAAAAACTCGCGTCTTAATACATAATCAAACGCCTGGCGTAACTGAGAAGCAGTCTGCTCACCTTTGTGATCAGGTTGCAAAAGTTGCTCACTTAAAAATTTACGAGACTGCCTAAAATGTTATATTTAACTTTGTTTTTGATGTTAGAATCTTTTATGCTGCAAGAAGAGGAAAATTTTTCACAGAATGTTTGCTTTGAATTGTGAAAACTATTTTCTATTAGAAACTGAATTGGTCTTTGTGAGCAAATTTGCTTTGTTACCGATCGAAAATTGTTTTCTCGTAGGCACTTAAATTAACGGTTACAAGTAAAACCATTGCTTTAGATATTTTTCGTTCCCTTTACGCTTGCAAACTGGTAACTTAAAAAAATGGTGTATATATCTTTGCACGATGAATTTATTTATATATTTCATAACTAATATAATAAATACGAATATGAATCTGTTTGTTTGTTAGTTTTCAAGCCTAAACTACTCAAATGATCATCATAAGATGTTGTATACACATTGTAAGTAGTAGTCCGGTGAAGTTGTTAAGACCTTGCTAGGTCAATAGCGTAATCAGGTCGCCCTCGGAGGGACTGCTGGAAGGCACACCGAAAACCATACTTCAAATTTCAAGAGACTCTATGACACTATAGTCTGGGAAATCTGTTTCAACTCATTGAGTGTTGGATATTATGAACATATGTAGACAGAACGTATTTATTATTATATAAATAAATATAGCATATCTCAGTAGACAAATCATATATATTAGATTAAAATGCATTAGAACATCGAATATTTCATTTACTTTATCAAAATCAGAAACTATTCAGTGGTTCGAATGGTGATATGGAATTATTCCTAACATTCCTAATTTGTAATTACCTAAACTAATTAATGTAAACAATGCAGTTGGAGAGATATAGGGAAGCGACCTTTTACGTTATGTTTATACCAATAAAGTTGCCTTTAACACAAAATTTAGAACTGGAAACAGACAAAAACGATTGATATACCTTTTTTATATCATAGGAGGCAAACGAACTGGTGAGTCATCCGATGTTAAGTGATTACCACCGTCCATGGACACTTGCAACACCATGGGAGTAGAAAGTGCGTTGCCAGGCTGTTAGGGGGTGGGGGGGGGGGGGGGGGGGGGAGAGGAGAGGGGAAAGGTGAGGAGAGATGGGCCTCCAGTTTCTCACTGACCGAACGAAACGTAACTATGCAAGGACTGTTACGTCACGTCGGTTTTCTATGACAGGGTGGTAGTACCCCGGTCGAGCCGACCCATTCATGTTGAAACCAGTAATATTACTTCAGCGTTACTCTACCACCTAGTTTAAATATAATAAATAGGATAAATTGTGTCTACGATTTTGTATTCAATCATATTTTCGAAAACATATGTACAATACTGCTGTAATGAACAAAATAATACGCATTATTTTATAATTCCAAGCATGAAATAGACATAGATTTTTGTAACGTTAAATATAAATTAAAATATGTTGTAGTCTTTTTAATGTACAAATGATATGAATCAAAGTTTCTTTATTAAGCGTAACTCTTTACAACTATTTATTTACAACGGAGTTTCGGATTTTACTTTGGATCTCGTAAACAATTTTTATTAAACAATACGGTCTTGTTACAAAAGAGTTAAATACGTATTGAATATATAGTCATTTAAAAAGGTTTCGTATTAAATGCACCTCGCTCGCCCGAAGTAAGTTCGCGTCATCCTTTTCACAAATCTAATCTAACCTAACCAAAGCGAGACAAAAGAGCAAGATGGCGAACATTCAGCGACCGCGGTGTATTTAATACGAAACCTTTTTAAACCAAGTATTCAATACGTATTTAACTTTTTTGTAATAACACTGATACACTTTACTTACAGTACTTCTAGTTTCGAATTAATGACGTCGATATGATAAAGTTGTTAACTCACTCAACTAATCATCATGAAATCTTGCGTATATTTAGCCAGAAGTGGAATAGCAGCCTCGAGATGGCAAAAGGAAAAAAGGAAGGCAAGCTAGAAGATGGATAGATGACATCTAGCTGATTGGAGGGACAATCTGGTCTAGATAATCTACCAACAGAGAAGAATGGAAGCAACTGGAGGAGGCTTATGTGTCACTTGACACGCTGACCACTGAACCGGGAAACCCCATGTATTAGATTTAAGTTAAAACAATTTGTGTGTAAAAATTATTACATAGTATCAGCAATAAAGGCTAAATAAAAAAAAAGACATGGGGTACCTCTTATCTAGAAAAAAAGTATTTTGCCGAGAGATACAACTTACATTGAAGCAAGTGAGGTGGCGAGCAAAAGCTGGTTTTAAATAAAATTGCTGCATTTACGCTTTAAAGTTGGATTTGAGGATGATTTAAAGAGCGTTATCTTCGAGTGTTTACGACTCAGGCAATTTATTGCTAATTCAGAATGTTTTCGTCTGACATTAATGTAATTTTTTTATCAAATGACTGAAATCTGAAACGTCTATTGCTTTTATCTATAAAGTGAAATGCGCTATTATTAAGCTAGTCACTTAAGTTAAAAAATGTTAATTTTCTTCCAATCTCATGTTTGACCAAAAAAAATATATAGAGAGATAATTTTATATATCTTATAGTCCTTACGCAAAGTATCGCATTGAACAAACACATATAAATACAAAAAAAACAGTTTAAATAGAATCTGTTTAGGAATATCCTATTACTAGATAAATAAAAGAAGCGAACGCAAGTAGATTTAGTTGACAAAATAATCTTTCTTCACACGTCGAAGCTCACTCGAGTAAATTGAGCTCCGCTACATTTGCAGTTAGGTAAATTAGATTATCGACGGATGTGGAAACTGCAGCTGGTTTATTTTACATACTTCCTTAGCTTAATTCGTACGTTATCCCATTATCCGGTTACGTGTCGTACATATATTATCTTTTCACAAATGGTTAGTATTTGTATAACCTGAGACCAATGTAAAAAGAGTTATAATTATGTATTTAGTCGCAAATTTAACTTTTTTAATACTTTTATACTGACACAATATAATTATTTAATAGAGATACAAAGTAAGTACCTATATCTATACATTTATTTAAAAAATTATGCTATAAAAAAATAATGTAAGTATATAATCCATCTTTGTGTCCCATTGGCATTAGGAAAAATCAATAAGCCGGGAAACTGGGTATAAAGTGTGGCACGGCTACACCAATGATAGATTAAAATATAAAATGTTAAAAGTACTTTGTTTTGTTGGATGCGTCCGCGATTCTTTTGTTTTGTCCTTTTGCCATAATATACGGATATATGAAATACTAGCTTCTGCCGGTGACTTCCTTCGCGTGGGATAGCTACTTTGGACTAAACCCAACACGCAGTGGAATCTCTCAAGATGAAAAAATACCCCAGTTTTGAAACATTATTCATTGATCTCCACTCCTGCTGATCTTAGCGTGATGATGTTGCACATAACGTTCCTCGATAAACGAGCTAAATAACACTGAAAGAATTTTTCAAATCGGACCAGTAGTTCCTGAGATTACCCCCTACAACATCACAAACTCACAAACTTTACCTCTTTATAATATTAGTATACATATAGATTCAGGGTAAGGAAATTTCAAGGAATCTTTCTGTCAATAAATTTCGTGACGTATTGAAGTCATACGAAGAAGAACAAACGATGAAGTTATAGAATATTTTCATTGGAAAAGGAATGGTCACTAATAAGATAAAACAAAGAAGTTTAGTTAATCGTTGTTGTACAAAACATAACAATTCTAATAACTACAGCAATGTTACCTATTTACAATAATATAAAATTAAAAAAAAGGATGACAGCTATATACACTAACTATAAGCGAAGGGGCTTAGTGTCCCTTCTTATAGCCCCAGTGTTTGTGGTCCTCATGCCCACCCTTCTTTCCATGGCCGTGGTGGTGGTGGTGGTGCTCATGGTGACCGCCCTCATCGTGGTGACCCTTGTGTTCATGATGATGGCCTCCCTCTTCATGATGACCCTTCTTGCCGTGATGGTGCTCGTGGTGTCCATCATGTTCATGACCATGGTGGAAGTGTCCGCCCTTCTTGTGTCCATGCTCGTGGTGATGACCGCCGTGACCTTCTTCGAATCCGGACTCTCCGTGTTTGTGGTGGAAATGTTTATCTTTCTTGAATTCGTCTACTTTATGTACGCCGTGATGGCCTTTAGTGGAATGACCTTTGTGGTAATGTCCCTTTTCGTCGAATCCGTGGCCCTTTTCTCCCTTCTCGCCATGGTGATGTTCGTGGTGATGGCCGTCATCGTGGTGGTGGTGCTTCTTGTGACCGCTGTGGTCATCGTGATGTCCTTTGTGGTCTTCATGATGGTGGTGGCCTTTCCTGCCATGTTCATGATGGTGATGGCCTTTGTATCCCTTGGATCCTTTACCATCGTGATGATGATGGTGATGTCCGTGATGTTCCCTGCCACCACCTTTTTCGTGATGATGAGATGCGGCAGATTCCAGATCAGCGTCACGTTTTTCCCGCAGGTCACGGGTTTGTGTGAACGCTACGAGCGCCAATATGACGGTACATCCTAGGAGTAGAGCCGTCCTCATTGTTGTTGTGTTCGGCTCCGGTGTGTAATATGCTATGGTAGATTGTCGTTGACGACGTTTTATAGATACTGACTTCGATTTTCTCGGTATAAGCGTTGGGCAACTATTGCACCCGGGCTGAGGTGCTTGCAGTTCTATCTATTGTCAGGGTCAAACGCCCTCGAGCCGTGAAAAAATAACAAGCTTCATTTATTTATCATTTGTTATAACTATAAGAAGTAAATTGAAACGGAAATAACTTGTACGACTCGAAACGTCTGATGTTATTAATCTTCGAAATGGTTGAATAGTTTTCGACAGTAGTTTTCAGAATATTCTTTGGGCTACAGGCTATTATTATGTTTTTGCATAGAGGTTAACTAAATCGTTATGACAAAATTATCAGATTTAATTAGAGAACTTTAATAGGATTATAGTTGTGTAATTATGCAAATATAACAATAAAAAATGGTCCATGATGAATCCAGAAGGAATAAGTAGTTCCTATTGGACAACAAAACCTTTTTCACTCAGCTAGTTGGTAATAGAGTGCTTATGCAACTTCATTGCACATATATATTAGAAACATATATTTTCCTCTATTTTCATATGAGAAATATAGAAAATCAAACTCTTGAAATTAGATATGATAACACAAAACATGGAAGCTAATCCCTACTCAATTTCATTTCTCTATATGATCGTGTATCTGATTCTTTAGTACATATAATTTTATACGTGCGTCATTTTTAATTCTTTTTCATTCATTGCGAACAGCTTAAGAAGTGTCTGTTTATTGAGAACAAATCACCATGTTAACAAAATAAGAAGTATTTATTATTAGAAAAGTGACGATCATTGAGAAATTTAAATTTATCAACAGTATTTGCAGTCATTCGAATGTAGATATTATAAATATGAGCTCCCTTATTTAAATTATTATTTATCCTTAAACAAGACGAACGGAAGTACAGATTGAAAAGCGCGTATACGTTTCCGATCAAGTAGTGCTACAATTTATTACTGGCATATTCTCATTTGTCTAACTGCAAATTAAAATTTAAATATGCTTTGAAAGAAATTGTTCTTTTGAAGCGTAAGTGACATCTTCAAGTATGGAATTGGAACAAGAACAGCTAATAAATTTATCATTGTGGACATACATAAATATGAGATAAAGTTACAAAAATCTGGTACAATTATTTTTGTACGAGATTTATAATATCAACTGTAAAAGCACTTAGCTAAAGATTTTACATATCTCTGTGTTGCGTAGTGAATACTATGTAGAAAAATTGCTATTTAACAAATATTATCTTCAATCAAGTGCCATCTATTATCTTTCAGTAACTTTAACGTTTTATGTAGCTTACAAAGAGATCTCAATTGACAGGATTTTTTTTTTACATTTTTGACGCGTATAGACATTTTTGTTCAATTTAAACATAACTAACTTGCTTAACTAATATTATAAAAGTGAAAATACTTTGTCTGTTACGACTTAAAACCTTAACGACTCAACCTACTCCCGACTGTAATGGAACATGGACATGCATTTTCTTAGGAGTACAGGACACGCCATAGCGTACTTTAAATCCAGAGAATATGTAGTGTTTCCGATTGATAGATCAAATCAAATCTACATTAATGGAGACGGAACCGCAAGCAAACGCTAGTGTCATTACAAATTGTAGCTAATTTGACATTTTTGTGTAAATTTTCTATTAAAATACATTTAGTAGTTTCTGTATGAAAACATCTACATATTCTCATAGACTTTCTCAATTCTAATACCAAGAGGGTTTATTTATAATTATTACGAAAAGATAAATTACTATCGGGCCCTGCGAACGTTGTCCTGCCTTGATAATAAAAAAAAAACTAAAATTCGACCACAGCGCCACCTACCGGGTTCAATTGTGAATCTAAACCATTCTCGGAACCACTGGAACACGCACACAAAATTTCATCAAAATCGGTCCAGCCGTTTAAGAGAAGTTCAGTGACGTACAAACGTTCAGAAGAAATTTATGTATACAGAGTGTCAACTGGTATTTAGAACTCATTTAATTCCTTCTACCAGTATAGTTTAAAAATAATAAAATACTACTTTACAAAACACACGAATACGATTATTGTTTTTTGTTTAAATAAGCATAAGGTTATAATGCAGGGTGTAAATTAGACGGTGTGATAATTACCATCTGGTTCAAAGAGAGTATGAAAAACCTAGTTGTTAAAGGGAATACACTATTATTATATTGTTAGGTATATATAATGGGTTATATAAAATATTATTCATATAATAGTAAGAAAGTCTTGTTTGATCCTATTTTAACAAACCTTTAGAAATTCATCTTTTTAATAGCTGTCATTTATGTGTGTACTCGTTATTAGTTCTGAGTATTAAAATTTACTCTTAAAATGGTGGACGAAAGAATTAAAACCGAAAATATTGTTATTAGTATTTCAAATTAAAATGTATTAATCTGTAAAAACATTATAAAGATGGCGTATCTTGTAGGGTTCCCATTTTATGATACAGTGTGCGGTGTGTGGGTGGCTGGAACACTCGGAAGGACAACTGTATGCTGAAGGCCAAATATGTATATATAATATATTCCTTTTGGAAAAAAGAAATCTTCTGATGTTATAAAGGAGCGTTTTCCAGGAGTTGACATTGATGAAAACTGATTTTAGGTGCGGTGAGGTCTAAATATCGTCCACTATTAATTAACATAAGTTTTCATTTGACACAGCCAATATATTATATAAGTTGTGTTATGTGTGCTAAATTTTATATAAGAACGACTAATATTTAAATTGAAAATATCATTGTTGTTCTTTTAAAAACTCAATAAATCGATAGGCGTTTTTTTCTAATTGGCTACATGCTATTGCCATAATAGGCCGTCACAGTTTCATCGGAGTAAAAACTTGCTCTGTATATCACACATATATGCGATTTAAAAGTATTTTGGCGATGGGTTCTAACGTATCAGTTCATTTTGGAAAAAGGGTCTCTTGCCCAAAAAAGTTTATGAATCCCTGCAATACAGGTTGGGAAATTCAGGCAAGAACTTCAACTTACGACATTTTATCTTATGTTATGAGTTAACATAGCCGCGAAAAGTAAAGTTGTATTAGGGCTACCATTATACAGAATGTTTAAAATAATAATGCTTACGGTATACCAGCCTACAATTAACTTAGTTCCGAAAATATCATTTTGTTATCAAATTGAATATAGGAAAAAGGTATATAATTCCTAAGTAAGGTAAGGTAAGGGTATATAATTATCATGAAGGTTAAAATTTATGATTGAAATGTGTGTTAAAATCATACTATATCTTGTTATTTTGTACATAAAATATATATACATAATATTTGTCGGAAATTTCAGTATTTTATGTGTACCCATAATTAAGTAGCAATAAGTATCAGAAAGTTGTTTAATCTTCTAAGAGTAGTAGTTTTTGAAAATATATAAGCAGAATATTTGTTGGAAATGTAAATATTTCATGTGTACCCATAATTAAGTAGCAATAAGTCTCAGAAAGTTGTTTAATATTGTAATGAGTAGTCGTTTTTGAAAATATATAAGCAGAATATTCGTTGGAAAATTTAATATTTCGTGTGTACCCATAATTAAGTAGCAATAAGTATCAGAAAGTTGTTTCATCTTCTAGTGGGTAATAGTTTATGAAAATATATAAACATAACGTTTGTTGGATTTTTCAGAATTTCATGTGCACTCCTAATTAAGTACCAATAAGTATCAGAAAGTTATTTAATTTTCTAGGGGTAAATAGTTTTTATCAACAAATAAAATGAATGTAATACTAGCCAGTATTAAAATGTTTATTTGTAAAGTAATGTTTGTTATCTTATAGTGTGTGTGTCAGGTGTAGGACCGTAGGTATATAATATTTTTTATAAGGATATGGAGAGATGTTTATTATTTAAATAATAATTAAGATCATAATTTTTTTAGGAAAATTTAATACTTTTATTAGGTAAAAACATAACAAAAACACAAGTTAGCAAAATATCAACAAACAACGGTTGTGAACTGGATCCAGCCAGCCACAGATTATCCCTTATGTCCCCAAGACTTATGATCCTCATGACCTCCCTTCTTGCCATGATCATGATGATGATGCCAGTGGTCGTGGTGTCCGCCTTCTCCGTGGTGACCCTTGTGGTCGTGGTGGTGGCCTCCGTCCTCATGATGGTGGTGCTTGCCATGGTGGTGCTCGTGGTGACCGCCGTGCTTGTGTCCTCTGTGGTGGTGACCTCCTTTCTTGTAGTCGCCTTCATGATGGTGACCGCCATAATGATCATGGAAACCTTTCTCGCCATGGTGATCATGGAAGTGCTTATCCTTTTTGAATTCATCGTGATGTTCAATCCCGTGGTGTCCCTTTGTGTCGTGTCCTTTGTGCCAGTGACCGTGCTCGTCGTGTCCGTGGCCATGATCTCCCTTATCGCCATGATGATGGTGATGATGGTAGCCTTCATCGTGGTGGTGATGCTTCTTGTGTCCGCCATGTTCACCATGATGTCCCTTATGTCCTTCGTGGTGGTGGTGTCCATGCTTGCCGTGGTGGTGCTCGTGATGACCTTTGTGGTCTTTATGCCCATGGTCTCCGTGATCATGGTGGTGATCGCCGTGGTGTTCATGGCCGCCACCCTTATCCCAGTGGTGTCCTGAAGCGGCAGTCTCGAGATCGGCGTCCCTCTTCTCCCGGATCTCCCTTGCGGTGATAACGGTTGCTAAGGCCATAAGGCCAAAAGCCACAAGAAGGCTAGTTCTCATTGTTGGTTGAGCTGTTAACTGTTTGTGAATGATAACTTCATCGAGCCCGATGGTTTTATATACTAACTGAAACGACGCTTAAGCAAGTCAACGATCGATACTGTCAAGGTCGTTTGTACTGTTCAACGGAGATTTCCACTTCCTTCCATAATTTTATTTGAATTGCTTTCAGGCGACAATACTTACATGATAATAATTAATAATATGAGGGTTGAAGCTCGCACACGGCTGGTTGATTCAAAAACAATTATATAATAGAGATTTGAATAAAAGTATAACTCATCTGATATGTGTAAATATAGTCATTAATAGTCATAATCTTTTTCTCAAATCTAAGATAAAGTGTAATTAGATATCATATTATGGGTAATAAGATTCATTTAACAAAACTTCGTCATATGTACGCCGATCAATCTTGCGGTATTATGACTCAGTAGTAGGTTTTACTGCTATTGTGTTAGCGAGATCTGCTATTTATTTTTTTGTGTTAAAAGTATTTATTTTTTGTGTTAAAAGTATAATATATTATATTACTCTAAATTAGGAAATAAATTCACAATGAATATAAAAAAAAATCATTGTGAGATATAGTAACCTCTTGCGGCTCCGCTCGTGTTTTTTATGGAATAAATATTTTCGACTTTTGTTAAAAATATTAATAATTATTTTTATCTACACTCTCAATTACAAAAGGAAAAGGTTTGATTTTTTCGTACTTACCCAAATATACTAAAGTGAATTAAAAAAAGTATGTTATTTTCAAAATCTTCATTAACGCGAGTGAAGCTGACAGTAAAAGTTAATGGTGTGTATATTTTCACATGACACCTATTCTTTCCCATTTATAAAACTTCTCAAGAGCGGTTATATTAAGAACGGTTGAGAATTAAATAAATTTTAGTTCATATATTTTTACTCAATTTGAATATATTATTGATAACTTTAATGACATACAAATATTAAAATAACATATACGTTCTATGTTTAGTTCTTCATAGAAATCGGTTGAGATTTAAACAAAAGTTGATTTTTTTAAGCTTTCTAAATTTTTCCCATAGATAATTCTAGTTATCTATGAATTGAGAAATGATATAAGCTTCCCGTTTACAATTTTTTATAAACAATAGTCAAGCTGCTTGACTTAAATCTGGACATATCAACTAAATGGCAAAATTAAATGATGAATCATATAATTAACTAGCTGTTACCTGCGGCTTCGCACGCGTTTTTAAATATATTAAATAAATATAAAATTATGATTAGATGTGTAAATTACTGAAATACTCTCTCAAAAATATTTGTAAGTACGACACGCATATCATATACTGTAACAGGTAACATGTACCTTACATATGTGAATACTAACAGTGTGTCGAATGGAATGACTACATACCTGAAACTTTAAACTACTATATACCATCCTCAATGCTCAGTTACACTATATTAGAAAGTATTAAAAATATAAATTTCTTAAATTCTATTGTAAGTTGTATTCACGGGTTATTTTTCTACATTTCTATCGATTGGATTAATCACGTTCTTATCGTTTTTAACTCCATAATTTCATAAAACTGAGAGGATGCTGTTTTTAATAAATTAATGAGATATTCCCCATAATTGTAGTTAAATATGATAAATATATCTATGTAATAAGACTATATTTAGTTCTTATAAAAGCGAGGCAAATATTTAAATAAATAATTTTACACAATAAATTTAAAAAATTAAATTCATACTTACCTAAATACATGTAAGACAAATTATTTAATGAATGTATTTCTTCATGGTACGTATATTCAAAAAATAAGAATTTGTTGATATTTCAATAAAAGCAGAAAGAAATGTTATTATCGATTTATAAAATTTTTTAATAAGATAATTAAAACAAAACGAAAGATAATGAATGTAATTTGCATATTCTGTATTAAGAAATAATACTGTAGAGTTTAAGTAAAAAAACATATATATGGTTTTGAACAATATGATCTGATTTTTGTGAAAAAATGTGTGTGCATGAGTGTGTGTGTATGAAGAAATATGAACAGAAGTTTATCACCAGATTTCCATACGATACTAGGCTTTAGGCTCACAGTTTTACTGAAAATGAGATCATAAAACGCGTTTGTTTATGCTTGTAATATATAGTAGTATATAATTATTGGAAGGTTAAAATAAAACCGATATTTATATACAAAACAGTTACTTTTTACACTTCAAAAAATTTACTGCTAGGAATTTATACTAAGACTATAATAAAAACAAAATGATCCACCGTAGCAAATAAAAATTTATTTGTGTATCATAAAGTATCAACAATAACAAAATATTTCATCTATTTCAAACACGTCATGTTATATATGCTTAATAAATTCATTTATGTCCTTTCCAGCCCCAGCCTTTATGTTCTTCGTGTCCGCCCTTGTTACCGTGGTCGCTGTGGTGGCCCCAATGTTCATCATTGCCACCTTCGTCCTGGAAACCCTTATGGTCGCTGTGGTGAGCTCCTTTTTCGAAGTGACCTTTAGCACCATGTTCGTGCTCATCGAAGCCACCTACGCTGTGTCCTTTATGGAAGTCACCACCCTTCTTATATCCACCTTCATCATGATGACCACCATATCCTTCTACGAAACCGGATTCGCCGTGTTTGTCATGGAAGTGATTATCTTTCTTGAACTCATCTATTTTGTGGACACCATGATATCCCTTGGTGTCGTGACCTTTGTGATATTGTCCCTTCTCCTCGAAGCTGTGACCTTTCTCTCCCTTTTCCCCGTGATCGTGTCCGTCGTAGTATCCGTCGTCATGGTGATGGTGTTTTTTATGTCCTCCGAGCTCATCAAAATAACCTTTAAATCCTCCGTGGTCAGAGTATCCCTTGTTACCTTGTTCGTGGTCGTGGAATCCTTTGTAACCTTTTTCGTCGTGACCACCGAACTCACCGTGCTTGTCACCAAAGTGTGCACCGCTGGCACCTTTCTCCCAATGGTTAGATGCTGCTTCAGTTAGGTCAGCGTCTCTCCTGTACCGTGTATTCCTTGCATACACCGCAGCAACCACCGTAATCAAACAAACTACAGCGATGGTTCTCATCCTGAGTCTTGCTTGTGTTCCTATTGGGTAATGATTACCAAATGATACCTGTTACAGCTTTCAGTACGCTTTTATAGTATTGCCAATAATACAATATTGTTACTGTTTATAATGTCAGGGTGAAGAATGAGGGTCATAGGTACGTGGCTGACCTGAATTTTATGTTATTCACATTAATTTATTGAACTCTTGCTACGCTTTTTCTATGATTATTATTAAGTGCTTATTTATAAAATTTCATTATGTTTAATATAAACGTTTGCTACTAAATTACCATTGTTATTGATGCATAGGAAAGGCTTCATTCAAAAACGATAGATATAATTACTCTTTATAAAAATAAAGTACATTGCTTTCGAAATCTGTTTCTACCAAATTGAATTGAATAAACACGTATTTTTATTTATTAAAAAGATTGGACAATACTTGGTTCTTATTTTTATTTATTCTCACTTCGATAACTGAACTACATATATCGCGTTTGATAAAAAGAGTGGTATTGTTCTAAAATACAATAATTCTTATTATCTAGAATAGGTTTCCACATATCCGAAGTTCATCAAATATGAAAAAAACCTTACTTAAGAAATATCATTTTTCTTTACGATTAGGTTTTTAGTAAACCAAGAAAGTTGTAACAACCAAACTTAATTTATTATTAAATTTTCTTTGCGATTAATTCATTAGAATCAGAGTTTAAGGGAATTTAGAATTTAATATCTTAACTTTGTTGTTCTAGTACATACTCGATCGCCTAGTGTATGTTTGCAGTTGTATACCTAGACAGACCAGATTTTGAAAATTATCGGCATAATTTAAATGCCAGAAATACACAGAATTACTTATACTATGATTTGTACTAAGACCAATATATGTTTGTGTATACTAGTTCTACAATAAAGTTATAAAGTATTCTACCAGTTTGCGGACAATAAATTCAAGTACCATTCAAGCAGGTCTTACTATGAATGAGTTGTTATAGGCTTGACTGTTATGTGAACGATAGTGATGTTTGGATATTAACTCTTAATACACTGGTTATTGTGTAAATATGAGTAATTAGGCGAATATATGGTTGTCATAAAAGTAAAGATATACAAACAAAAATATTTTTGGCGAAATATCTTGTCGGTTCTTCTTCATGATTGTGATGTGTTTCGAACCGGTGGTAAAATTTGTTGTGTATAAAAGTCTTGAAGAGGCATAATTGACTTTTTTTTATGTGAAAACTTCTTTAACCGCGCTGAGCGGTATTTTGGCATGAGATAAATTTATAATTTTGCGTCATGACATGCCACGTAAGCATGACCGGCCGTATTGCGCTTGTGCGGCTCGCGTCAGACTAGCGACGCGTAGTGTAGGGCCCTGTAATACATGTAATATCGATACTTTGCTATTCATCATCGTTTGATTGATTAGTCGACTTTATAAAAATGTATATAATTATTTGCACCGAGTGCCAATAAATATGAAAACCACAGTAATATTGATAATTTGAATAGCAAAATACCGAAATATAAATAATCAATATGAAAAAACAAAAGAGAATAATTTATTTCATCATTATGAATATTATAGTGGACGCTACTTTGCACTTCTGTTAGGAATTGATTGACCACCATTACGTCTAACTACAACTCACTATAATATTTAATTATGGATTTCCGCAAACTAACGCCTTCTTCAATCAACTCATTATTATGAGTTTTCACTTCTCTCGGCAGTCCTTATGACTGCTTCAACATTTTTTTATTGTCATTTTAAATAATATTTTTTGTTGCTGTAAAAAATAAAAAGACAATACATAAATAAGTTTTTATAACCAAAGCTAGATGTGGTTTTATGCTATATCATTTAATGTAATGTAATTTTTTAATTAACATATTTATTATTATTATTAACATATAAAATTACATATTTTCGTCATTATGTTTCTGTCTTACAAATCCCGGATTATTTACTGTCGTCTTTAAAACTGTTCGTATTAGGCTATATAGTCATTCCCAATGCATTTGGTGCAACAAAAAACGACAATGAGATAGTAAAATGATAATTGGAAGATACATATATAAAAATAAAATGAAGATTCTAAACATCTCTACAACGTTATTTATACAAAAAACTTAAGAATATATTGACGAACGGTAAAAGAAAAATTATACATCCTTCTTATTTTATTCATTTATCATTCTTATTGTCATTGTAGACTTACACATTTCGTTATACTGACATTTAGAACATAAAAAAGCCAATGTAATTTTTAGAATGTTACAATCTTCGTTACTTGTTGGACGTAATTTAAACAATACTAACTAATATAATAAATGTAAAAGTGCATTGTTATGTTAATCAAATCAAAATGTTAATCTGCAAATGGTGTTGATGAGACTCTTGACGTAGATTCGTTTTCACTGGAGTCAAGGGCGTCTCATGTCAAGGTAACATTGCGAAGTTGTCGCCCCCATTTTTCAATAACTTTTGTCTGCATTTTCTTGTGATCAGTTTCTTTCGACATAGTTTCCGGTCCGGTGCTCACGTGTCGTGCATTCGGTGCTGGCTTGCCAACAAATATTCTGTAGAAGCGAACGAAGCAATACCTAATTACTACACAAAATTGAGATCTAATTGAATTTTTATACTTCATTTAGTAATAATACTTGAGTAAGTTTGAATATTTATGTAATATATTGCCATATACTACTTCAATTATACGTTATTGGATTTTTAAATTACAATATAATTTAATCATAAGATAGGGGTATTACAATAGTTCGGTTTTAGATATGAGATAACATAATAAATATTCTGTGCAAATGATATTTGTTAAGTGGATTATACGTGTTAATGTGGTTCAGTATGATAATAAGCTATTATAGAATTCAAGCTGCCCCTTAAATATAACCAAAAAATTCTTAGTATTGCGAAGTATTAAACAATAGAAAACTATGATTTTTATAAAGATGTTTAAGTTTACGGCGACCTCATAGAATTCGAGTTTAGAAAATTTTACTGTATTTTTTCTTGTATTTTCTTCTATTCTGCAGACTCTTGGTCCACACCATTTTTTAAACTTTCGTTTGTTTTGTTGTATACGTAAAAATCGTAATTGTGAGCACCTATTGGATGTTCTTCTTTGTATTTATAATTATTTTTATATATTTATTTGTTTATTTTTGTGATTTTATTTAACTATTTCAGGACGGATTTTGTAATGACGTTATTGCCTTTATGGTGGTTTCATTTTGATCCTTTATACCATCTTTAGGTTATAATACACAAGGTCCCACACTGGAGCGTCCACGGCCCGATGAATAGAGCCACGCTGAAGCTATAGCTGGTTTCAGTATAAATGGGTCAGCTCACCCGGGGTAGTACCGCCCTCTCACAGAAAACCGACGTGAAGTAACAGTGTAGGCACTGTTGCGTTTCGTTCGGTCAGTGAAAGCGCCGAAGCCCCACCTCCCCATCTTCCTTCCACTCTTCCTTCTTATCCTCCCCCCATCCCATCAATACAGGCTGGAAACGTATTTGCGAATCCTCTGTTGTTGCTGCTGTCTATGGACGACGGTGATCACTTAATATCAGGTGACCCACATGTTCGTTTAATCTCCTAAGAAAAAAAAACTGTCAGAACACGCAATCCTTCCCCTACACCGTAGCCCTTGATTATCAGTTATTAAAGAAATATATACCAATCATATCCTACTATTTTAAATATTAAGTAACCACAATCTATTTGAACTAAATAGGGGTGTAAGGGGTGTCGAGTAACATCTTAAGACTTGAGACACCCAAGCCAACCTCACCTGCACGTGGTGCACCCTGCTGATCATCGAACGAGGCAATGGCGATAGCGGGGTAGTAGGGTTTTACAGCCCGACTGGGTCGCAACCACCATGTACATGGCGAAAAAGCCCGTCATGGTGACTCGCTTTTGCGCGTCGCGTTTCGGGATCAGCCTGTGCATATCCAGTACCAGGTGACTTTCGTCATTATGGCCGGCATGTCAGCGGCGACTGACGATGGATGATCTGTCTCTCGGTGGTCGCCACTGTTTTTGGATTGTACTATGCTTACCATCAGGTATAGTGCAGTCACTTTGTCGTGCTACAATAAAAAAAATAAAACTAACATAAAGTACGTGAAACCTACAGCAAAGGCCCTACTTATGCTTAAGCTCAACCTTACATCACACAGATTAGTAAATGAAATATTAATAGATCTGAATCTTGAATGTCTCAACCTACTTAATCGAATTATATAATACTTGATAACATTACTCGAGGTACACGATACGATTAATAATATTTGATAGTATTTGTAATAGGTTTCATGATAGACTAAATTTGTAATCACAATTCAGTGTAATTTTTTACATAGTGACGTGTAACATTTGCTGCGGTCGTATTATAATATTCTACCGTCATAGATATCTATATCCAAGCCTTTTTTTGTCACTTTTTTGTGGGGCACGCTAATTTTCGAAAATTGTATTAAAAACATTTTTTTTGTAAAGGTTATCAAGATTTTTTTCATTTTTTATGTCATTTTTTGATATTATCTATATTCTTTCTTCGGGGGGCCCCGTGCCCTCACAAAAAGCCCTGGCTATATCTATCTATCTATCTATATATATCTTATCATATATATATATATATATATATATATATATATCTATAAATAGTATAACACAAAGTTGCTTTTTGCGTCCCTCTGTCTGTTCCCTTAGTTTTTCTAAACTACGTAAGGGATTTTGATACTGTTTTCACTTCAAATTAGCGCTGTGATTACCAAAGTAGTATATTGATCCCCAATTGTATATGACGACAAAAAATGAGGGCCCATAAAAGGCAAATAAGAGTCAACGAAAATCATCATTTAAGCAGGTCGCGGATTTAATATTTTAATATTTTTAATAAATATGCATACATGCACACAGATGACATAACCACCTTTTCAAAATATCTTTTAAGTTGAAGGATTGGTAAAATAGCTAATATCAGATAAGTAGTAGGTCTACCTATGACCGAATATGGCAAGTGGTCTAGGAGACAAAAAGTTTGGAGATCTATGGTTTAGACTGTTTAAAGTATTGCTTCCGAAATGTTTATATCTATAATTCTGTATACTTTGATAAAAATGAGAGAAAACTTGATGTATCGTAAAAAGTCGTAAGAAGGAATTTTCGGGCGCTTACGTTGAAAACACTGGCTACGCCTTTTACCATAAATAAGAAGAAAGTACTAAAGAATTGTACATTTCTAAAAATGCTCACAAAAAAGTCTCGGTACATATTACTTACATACATAAATACATACTAGTAACAATTTTTACCGTTTATATATAATTAGAGAATAATTGGGTAATTGGGACGTTATTTTAATCGATAGAGTATTAAGCATTATCCAATTAAATATTTTAGCTATGTTGACCATTCAGTGTGGAGTAAAATTACCCTTTATGAAATTATGAGTTATTCATTAAAGATATCGCTGATTTAATATTATTTACGACATAAATGAAATGTTTTAATGAAGATTACTACGTAGCTCTATTTTACTTTGATAAACTATCAATACTAAAGCGCTAAAAATGAATTTAAATCGTTTAGACACTTATGATGTCTCACATGACTATATTGCACCCAAGCCAAGGTTTTATAGCCAAATACTAACATAATAAAATAAGGTACTAATCCAATTAACTATATATTTATATTTTATTTGAAATAATAACTCGGTACAAAGTAACGTTGCAATAAATGTACAACTCCCTCGAGAATGTGGAATAAATTAAAAGTCTAAAATGAAACGAAATTTAAAAAGAATATCGAAAGGAAAATCGAGAGGTACTATTTGAACGTTGGTTGGCGCTTAGAATGAGATGATAACAAGCCGTTTAGTATTCGAGTCACGGGAGGTCGATCCACCTGCTTTTCATATCACGACAATTGCCGGCCCCGAGGAGTCGGCTCTCCGCCGGAATGACAATTCTTGTCTATGAAAATCAATTGGGGAGAACGAGGAGCCTCGGAGTCGCCGACAATTCCAATTTCATTAATAGCTTCCGTCGCATCCGGATCGTGTGAATATCTCGAGGTGCCCACATACAGAGCTTATAAGTCGTGCAACGATGCATTCACTAAAATTCGCCATTGTGGTAGTTCATTTTTTAGAAAACATCTTTTAACTCATTTTTCTAGAATCGTAATTTATTTATTTTTAATTATAACAATATGTTTATATGTTATTATTTTCACAATACATATTTGAAGAAATGTGTTTTTTTCTCTCTTAATTTTTGTTAAGGGTCTGTTCAAAAAGAATATGCCACCTTCATCCATGAAGTAAGTAACTATCAAACAGACATCTTATAAAGAAAAGAACAGCAAACAATATATATTTAAAAATTTGAAACTTGCAATCACATTCTTGCCCTATACTGACGTCCAGATTAATTTGACTTCTTATAATATTAGGCGTGACAAATACATAGAAAGATCGTTACTGCTATTGTGAAGCCGGTAATTGTTTCCTAGACACTTATTATAAAGTTGGCGTCTTATTCTGAATGCTTCTGATAAAATAATGGTCCCTTGTTAAAACTTTCCATGGAGTTTTAAGATTCCTCGGAATTCATATTCTATGTTATTATATCTGATCTGTTTCACTCGTGCCAAAACAATCATTCTATATTATATGAAAATTTAAATAATGTAGGGTTAAAGAACGCATGCTTATTAATAAGAAAGTGTTACATGATAATAAAGTTGATGACCAACGTACTTACTTACTTAGGATGAACTAACAATATCTTGCCAAATATTTTAAAACGTCGCGGCTTAGATACTTCTAGTATATTTTCTCATTTAATGCTTTATATAATATTTAGTTGTATACTGAATGGTATAATATTCTGATTTCAGTTTTAATAGAAAAAATAGGAGTGGTTGTTTCGTGATGCGCATTCAAAGAGCATATAAATGTATATATGCCTTGCCCGGCCGTCTATGGCCACACCGACTGCCTCAAATTCGACGCAGTTTGCTTTCATATGGCTAACTAGCGGGCTAGGCGGACATTATCCCGCCCTGGTAATAAAAAACTTTGACAAATTATATACCTAAACCTTCCTCATGAACCTTCCTCACTGTATATACAGGTGAAAACCTCATGAAAATCCGTTCAGACGTTTTTGAGTTTATCACGAACAGATAGACAGATACACGTGTCAGAGGCCTTTGTTTTATTATGTCTAATCAATGATATTACAATATACTTGTAATATCATTGTGTCTAGTGATATAGCCGATTTTTTCCGAAAGTTGGGTGCACATTGTACACAACTAAGAACACCATTCTCGAACATATAATTGATTACCACTGGTGGTCAGGTTTTCAACTCACTATGTCTAATATGAATATTTAACAATAATCCTGTTTATAAAGAATATGACACTAATATTACGAGACCAATCTTGATAAAGAACGAATTAAATAATTAAAAGAGTACAATTATAATTCAATACTACGTACTTAGACTAAATATTATAACTCATTAAACAATTACGTATTGTGTTTTCTAATATGAGTACATAAGAGGAATGAAGTGCTTGTATGTGCTGGATCTGTGGGCTGTGACGCGGAGGGTTGGGCGCGGCATATTCGCGCCAACCGACGTGCATACGAGCTATGCATTTCTCAGCCCGCTGACCCGGAATGCATATTTAATTGATTTTAGTATTTCCTCTCGCATACTAACGAAGTTGGATTGAAAAGTACTTTTCTGTTAGTACACAATCGTATTACGAACGGCAGCGAATTACAGAGTCTGGTTATATCATAAATACAGTTGGTATACTTTTTTATAGACAAGTCCAGTAATCAAATTCAAGCATAATAACGTGTACACATTTTTTTACATTATTATCTGTATTGAGATTTGTACAAATATTGTAGACTAGCTGAATCCGCGGCTCCGCACGCTTTTGTAAAATTATATTAAATAATTATAAACTTGTGAGACTATGTACCATTATAGAAATGCTCTTTAAAAACAATTGTAAGTACGACACGCACACGACTTACAGTAGCATGTAATGTATACAATAGATATATAAATACTAACAATGTGCCTAGTGAGGTTTACCATCAGCAACATATTTGGTATTTTAACCTACCATATAAACTATCTTAGTGCTCACTTACACTGTGTAAGCAACCAATGAAACAATAACTTAAAATACTATCATAAAGATTTACATTTATATTACTTTCTCATTATAATGACGATTTGGTGTCTATACAAAAAATAAACGCTTGTCTGTTCTACAAGAAATTGTATTATGGACCTGTTTACATAATACGTTTATGGTCTAAAATCTTATTAAGAAGACCTCTTCTATCTTCAAACTGACTTATAATTCTAATGTCGAATTGTGAACAATTAGTTGATAATTATTTCCCTAAATAAATATAAAGAATGAGTCGAAATCTTGAAATCTTGCAAAATTTCATACAGACAAACAAACAGACAGACAGACCGATAAAAATTTTAAAAAATTGCATTTTTGTTATCAGAAGCGTGTATACTTTCATCCCCAATCAGTGATTTTTTTTATTTTGCTGTTACATACAGACACTTATTTTTATTATATGTATGTGTTTTTTCTTTTTTATTTGTTGTTTCTATTTTAGCTTACTCATTTACTTATTTACTGTAGAATATATTAAATACGTCGTAAACCTATAATTAAGATTGCACTTATATAGCCTTTAAAAATGCATGTAATGTACTATTCTAGTGTAAATCTTGTTGGTGTTTCAAAATAAATAAATAAAAATAAATAAATATTCGAGGAAAGGATAATCATATATGTAGTCTAAATAATTATCTCAAAAGTCGTTTATTTGCCAGTGAAAGTTTTAAATCGTCAAAATCGGTTCAGCATATTCCAAGATAAACCTTTACAACAGACACTTCAATTTTATCTCTATGTATAGATTAAAATGTACATCATTGTTTTACTAGAATCGATATGTACTTGTAAAAATACTTTTTGCAACTTCTTGTTTAATTCATATAAATAAAATTATATAGATATGCCGTTGTGCGCGCATCAAGCAATTATTACCTACTGCATAAATTTCTTTTAGTTTTACATCTTAGATACTTGATCTTTATCTTAAACAAAATATTACTATATATGCATTTAATATAACGTTGTAAAAGATTAACATAAACCAAGATTTTTGTAAACACGTTCAGCTTTCGTGTTTTTTATATTTTTTCTTCATTTCATAAAATGCATTGTTAAGTTAACAAATGACGCAGACGAATATTGCGTGTATCACTTTGTTACAATATAAAATGTATAGAACATAAGAATTTATAGAATGTATAAAGCATAAAGAAAGAATATTTGAAATCGGATAAGATATTTCGGAGATTATCAACAAATATACATACAAATTACAATATTCGTGTTTTACAGTGTTTTTGTAATATTTGTGCACATATATAGTAATTAGTGCCTGCGACTTCGTTCTGGAGATTATGGTTTTGTTGTTTCATTAGAAGTACGTATTCTATCTAGATTGATGATGGGCTTAGTTTTTATTTCTATTTGTCATTACCATATAAACCCTTATAGTAATTTTAAGCTATGTGTATCTAATTTAATGTTTTTTGTATACTTTTGTGTACTTGAGAAAGAATAATCATATGCACCTTATATAATTAAATTATAACCGATGTAGCCATTTTGGAGTTTAGCCTGGACAAACGATTAATTATATTTATATGTATTAACAAATTAATTAGATTAACTATGAAAGGGGGTTACAAAGTTATTCAATGAATGTGATGACTAATTAACACCATTTTTTGAGTTGATGAGCAGTTGTGAGAGATCGTTTATCAAGGATCAAAAATTAATTAAATGAAGTGATTCCATAAGATCTATATTCAGCGAAGAACTAATAATAATTAATTATGCTAAAAATACTTTATTTATACGTAATTTCGTATTCATTTTAAACATTATATGAGAAACTATATTTAGTAAACTCCCCGTGCCGGCTTCGAATGGGCTTACTAACAAAGAAAATAAGATAAAATCTTTCTTTTACAGTAAGATACTGTCATTTAATTAAATAAAATGACAACGTCAACCTGATACTTTTGTCAGTAGTTTTGCAGAAGTCTTACTTATTTTTGAGGGTAAAATTCACTTCCGCACACCATATTAGGCTCCCCTCGGCAGCGGCTCAAGCCTAGGTCCGTTCCCTCGGCGTAGAGCCCTTGAGTGCGTTGCTCGCGCTATACAGTCACACAAAATCTTACATTACTGCGACAATATTACACATATCACTTCCACACACGTGCACGCGTACACGCTTACACATGAAAGTGGAAGTTCCTAATTTTTTATATGGTCATTTTAAACCCAAGTCCTTCGCTTCTTCTGACGAATTTGAACATTTATTCAATATAAATCTTGTCCTGACAATTACAAAGCAAACAAGACATGCCATTCCAGTGGCATATCGAAAGCACGTGAACGTAGTTGCAGGCCTCAGTTAATTTATAATAAAATCAACTAGTTTTATAGAAAAATTGTAATATTCTTTTATAAAATAAATGTATAATGGATCGGTTTCTCGTTAAATATTATTTACAGCTCCATCACGTACTTAAACGATTTTTCTAGTAGATCCGTTAGCGACATTTTCACAAAATGTTAAGAGTGTCACAAGCACCGGGGGTAGGTATTAATGGAGGCTTAAATGGAGGTGAAACTTTAGCCAAGTCCCGTTACCGGGGCAATTTGTCAAACAAAAAAATATGGCTAAACTTTTAGCCCAGAAGCGTTGTATGACATGACTTATATAAATAACTTGTTCTCCGCGACCGAACGACCGACCCGTAGTGGTTAGCTTCACCTCTATTTTACCCAACTTTTTCTCTTAAATTGTTATAAAGTTTTGCTAGTTGTTACTATAATATATAGATATAATTAAGTGAGAAATTTGTAAGTGTGCTAACATTCATTGTATTTGGAACGTTTATACCTCGAAAATATTAAGAACATCTTTATCATATTTACCTACTAGGTGGTAGAGCCACGCTGAAACTATTACTGGTTTCAGAATGAATGTATCGGCTCGCCCGGGGTAGTACCACCCTCTCACAGAAAACCGACGTGAAGTAACAGTGCTTGCGTTCTTGCGTTTCGTTCGGTGAGTGAGAGCGCCGGAAGCCCACCTACCTCCCTAACTTTCTTCATCTTCCCCTTCTCCTTCTCCCTCCTCCTTCCTCACCAACACAGGCTGGCAACGCACTTGCGACTCCTCTGGTGTTGCTGGTGTCTATGAACGGTGATGATCACTTAACATCAGGTGACCCACCTGTTCGTTTGTCTCCTATGACATAAAACAAAACTTATTTAATGTACCATTCATTCAAATTTGTTCAAATTTATTGCGACATAGATGGCGTTATTCTGAAAGGAGTCATTATAAATTTATAATATTTATACAGTAAATGGTTAAGCTATAACTATAGCTACAATATTGAGATATGATTTTTATAGACTCAATAGATAATTAAAGGATTCAATAAACACTTAACTAAAATTGCGCTCAAGCTAGTGGTGCCTTTGAGTACCGTATAGTTGCTTGATCTCTGTCATACAGAGTTTACAAAATGCGTATTTAAAAAAAAAACAAAAGCGATTTACTTATCCTTTGTACCTCATTGCAATAAACGTAAGGATAATTAAAAAACATTTAATTGATCCCATCTTAACAAAATTACTGCGTTTTATCTAACGCCAAATATTATCTAAGATCACCAGTGTGTTTACATAGATTAAAAAGTTGTTACAATAATGATAATCGTCAATGTATGTCGGTCTACTGAAGTGTCACGAAAAGAGTAACTGTGGAACTTTAATATATTCTGATTGATTTATTTATCAGTCTATAACGTGCTGATGAGGCTGATTTGACTGTCACAATTTTGTTATTTGGCCCAGTTTACAATGTATGTATCATTTAATTTATTAAAAATTTAAAGATTCGTAGAAAAATATTAAATTTAGCTTTTCTGTACAATGTATTCCAAGCGAAATAGGAAGCCCTCAGTATTATAATAAATATTTTAATTAAGTTGTTCTTAAAAACATTATAGATATTAGTGTTTGTATTGTATGCTATTTATTTAAAATACCATGTTAATACTCTGGCTAACGAGCTATGCAATGTTCACAGTACTCTGGATATTTTGTTCTGAGTATTAATGTGCTGGATAGTAATGTTAATATTACTGTAGGTATTCCTTGTAGCTCGGTGAAACTATTAAGACCTTGCTAAGTCAATAGCGCAGTCAGTCCGAGAAAAAAAAAACTGTATTCGTACGTACACTAAAAGTTATAAATTATGGTATTGATAATCTATCATTCTTAACTTGTCATTATCAATACAGTTTCTCTTTGTATTGCGCATCCATTAAAATATAACAATAATATGTCGATTGATTATGGTTAAGTCAACTTTATCATGTAATCTTTTCATCGTGTCACTTATTAATATTTCTGGTACGTACGTTATGTTTTTATTTTATCTCACACTAGCTTCTGCCCGCTACTTCGTTCACGTGGAATAGTTACTTTGGTCCAACGCTAGCACGCAGCGAAAGCTTTTATAAGGAAAAAATACCCGATTTGTAAACATTCGTTATTTGTACTCTGCTACTATTGGTCTTAGCAAGATGATATGTAGGGGGAAGCCCCCAGTGGCGGACACTTAAGGTTTTTAGAAAAAAAATACAAAAAACCTTTTTGAAAAAGTTATCTTTATTTATAACTTAAGTAACTCAACAAATATTAAAATCTAAATAAATAAACAAAATTGCAATTTCTGCATATAATGATATTTTGATATTAACATATCAAAAAGCATTAGTCAAACTTTGGTGAAAATAGACGTAGTTTTTGCAAGTGTCACCTAGTACCGGACAGTTTTAAAACATCTGACACCCATCACACATATGCCTGAACATTCTGGAATGTCCGCACAAGCTCCATAAGCCCACTTATGGCAGCTGGAGCATTGTATCCAGTCCACGTCGTTATCCTCCAAGAATACTATACGCAAGTAGTTTTTCCTAATGGTAATAATGATACACTTAATGGCTGTTTTTTTTCTTCACCTTATTATTTTCTTTGTTTTTGGTTTTTACTCCTTTGTTTGTTTGTTTGTGTGATTTCGTTCTTCTGTATTCTGAAAACAAAGAATGACAATTATAATAATAAGTATAAATACAGACAAGAAAAAATAACATATTCATTGTCCGGTGTTAAGGGACTACTTTGTGTCCGGTACTAGGGGACAGAGAATCGTCAGAATTATTACATTGCATTTTAAAAGTAGGTTAGAAATCTTAAAAAACGTTGATTGCCTACGAACGTAATGGAACACTTCATTAATTTAGAATAAGCATAAATAACTGATTACAAGTACTTTTTTATATCACTCATTTGAATATTACGTGACGCAGTGTCCTGTCGCCTTAAATGGCAAAAAACCTCTCCCATTGTTGTCGCGCGCGTCACTGACTTACCGAATACCGCGTTCTGTCACTTGTTATTACTACGTTTCCCCGTCCTTTTTCACGCGTTCTTAAATTACTCGCTTTTGGAATTGCCAAAATAACACGAGTGTCCGGCCCTAGGTGCCGTCAGCCGTTACGGGGCTTCCCCCTAGCCTATAATCATCCTCTTTAAATGTGCTATATAACAGTGAACAAATTTTTCAAATCGGACTAGTAGTTCCTGATATTATGCCCTACAAAACCACAAACTCACAAACTTTACCTCTTTATTATATTAGCATAGAAGTATAGATTGAATTAATATTTCTTTTATTTAATGGAATTAAGCTTCTTATTTGATTATAGTGTATATATTTATATAGAATCACTACGTCTAGCTATATTTTAATCCTTAAAATACCTTCTCGTAAATATACTTTTGTTATATATCTCAGTTTCAGTCCTTTTTATATTATCTAACATAAAATGCTCGGCAGTAGTAACAGCTGTGATTGCTTTGAAGGGTTAGATGTGATTTTAATTAAATATAACACATTTTATAGTACCTTAATTTTTGGTTTGATGACAGGCGGGTTTTAATCGTGATTAATTAAATAGCAAACATTTAATTAATTGTTAGTAACTATATTTAACGTACATTTTAGTTAAGAAGAACCTAGAAGAAATGAAATACTAAAGAAATTAGTATATTTATAATCTTAGGGTACATCGTTATTTAAAATAAGGTGAGAGTTTTATTACACGTTAAAATCTATACATACTATAAAAAGTAAATATCATGTTAAGACATACCTACGTACTGAACATACAATGTTTCGAAACTATCTATAATGCGTACGTGTGAAGGTGAGCTGCTGATATAGTTAAAGCTGTAATTAAAGCATGAAACAACCACTCAGAAAGATCTCCCGAACTGGTATCTATCTCACAAACATTTAACGAATTAACCGAGGATTACTAACTTATTTCATTAACTTTGCGTTAGCGAAATGTTATTTTGGATAAATCCTTCCAGTATTATCTAGATTATTGCACTTAGAACGTTATTCAAGAACCGTAAATCTTGAATGCTTTTGTATTTAATGGATTAATTGTATTGTAGGACAGAACCAGTGGTAAATTATTATTTTCTGTGTTGTTATTATGTAAAGTACTTTAGAATTTTGTATATAGAATTATATTTATATTTTTTATATAATATATCATAATATATATTATTAAATATATTATTAAATATAATTTATATATTATATATTATAAAACAATTAAATCTTTTGACACATATTAAAATGCTTATAAAAGTTATAATAATTATTAATTTTTTAGCATGATTACAAGAGTCGTCCAGGAAGCTACTGCTATGTTGTCTCACCGATCCGATACACTTGCTACTGCGAAACTTCCTAATTAATGGAGTAAAATTATTAAAAACTGGAACACAGTAACGCGAGCATTAATGTTGCTGACTTGCGGTAGAAATAGGTATTGCTAAAGTAGTCTACGTTGCCATTTTAGCATTTAAACCCCTCTTAAAAATAGCTAAAAGCTTGATTTCTATTGTATCTGTTATTATGTATTTATTATATACTAGTGGTCGTAATTGGACTTTATTTCATTTTTATATTCAATAAGACCAAAGAAATTAATAATTATTTCTGTGGTTTCATAAATTTAAAATAGATAAATTATTTATCAATGAAATATTAATATATGTATATTATGAATTTACATATTATATTGTTATAAGATTAACATACAATTTGACCGGTTAATTTCAAACGCCATATAAGGTATGGAACAGTGTAAAATGAAGGATGGCGGAACGTCTTTTTCATATACATATGTCGTCTATATGTTGTGTTTCATTTAAACAGTAGTCTGTGTAATGTACATTTTAATTAATGTAGTGTGTTTTTAAAACATTTTATATAAAAAAACTAGCTTTGTGCATGTTTTCTCCATATAAACTTTAACATTGCCAAATTTCACGTTCATCCGTTCGCGCAATTCGCTTAAAAAGTTTTTGATTCACGTATGACTATATAGATAGTATTTTCTTTAATGATAAACTATGTGGGTTTGTTGTACAATATACAAAATCTTGCATCTTTTAATTGGATAGTATTAGTAGAAGGCTTTTGGCTCAGTATTGGATTCTAAAGACAAAAAGGCAATTCTCTGAGGGCGGGAACGTGCTTTGGGTGTCTTCTAACGATACCTTTCGTTAACTTTTATTTAAGTCACTATTTTCAACACTTTCACAGAGAACATGACACTCTCCGTTACCTAGGGATAAGAAATTTTGAAATGATTTCTATTGCAAATATGATCATTGAATACTAAGGTGGATGCTACTTTGCACTTCCGCCTGGAACTGATTGACCACTACTACGTCTAACTACAACAAAAAGAAAACCAATTAATTAATAAACATATATTTTGTATACATTAATTATACAAAATATAATTAATATAAATATAATAATTATCAATAAATTAATTAAAATATGTAGTAGATTGAGGTGTAATCCCGACAATCGATTACACGTGTTTCGCTCCGTCACGGAGCATGATTATTTGAAAGAGTATGGTTCGAATAATCATACATATGACATTCTACACATATGTGAAAAGAGTCTACGATTAAATATACTAGAACAAATGGAAATACAAAAACATAATATAAACAACAAATATATCCTGCTGAACGAATAATTTTTTTTTTTTTTTCGAACTGTCTACGCTATTGACCTAGCAAGGTCTTAACAGCTTCACCGAACTACTAAGGCGAGCGCTTAAGGCACTCAGCCGATTTTATTTGAGCAACTAGCTCAAGGGTGCACGGCACACCTCGGCTTGGCTGTTGCCTGTTACATGCAAACTCGCGACCTAACTTAGCTAACCTAGCTAACTATTCATATATGTTTGAGTTGTTGAGACGCATATGTGTACCGAGCATACACGTCTCAACAACCCCTCCATATATTTTTTTTATCGGAAAGTTAGAGTTTTTTCAGTTCATTAAGGGAATAAAATAAAACCCTTCCACTTCCATGTGTAAGCGTATAGGCGTGCACGTGTGTGGGGGTGATCGTGTAGTGTTGTAGCAGTGATGTAAATTTTTTGTGTCACTGTATCGCGCGAGCAGCGCACTCAAGGGCTCCACACCGAGGGAACGGACCTATGAACGAATAAATCAACGAGTCATACTCCCCACTACTCAAAGTAGGGATGAAAAGTATAAATAGCGACGCACAAAACACCGCGCTCACCTCCCTCAGACATAAGCTCACATTATACAAAACTTGTATCCGTCCGATAATGACGTACAGTTGTCCGGTCTTTGCTCACGCGAATAACCTTGAAAAGCTTCAGATTCTGCAGACCCGAGTTCTGCGTAAAATCACCGGTGCTCCTTGGTTCGTCCGGAAGGCGGATCTCCACAGGGACCTGGAGATGCCGTCCATCTGGGCGTATATAAAATCACTTACGAGTAGTTATTTCGAACGAGCCGCGAATCATCTAAGTCCGTTAGTGGTATCCGCCGCAAACTACGAATCCGTACCCAACGTTGGGCGATATAAAAGACGTCCGCGACACATTTTTACCGGCCCTCCCGATGATATCACGTCAGCGAACGATCAGTACCAGCCTGTCCCTCGAAGCAGAGCTTGCTCACGCCCACGCACGCGTAACCACTGATCGCGCCGCCGCGGTCTGGGGGTAACTTCGATCCCGCACACCCGATTAGGCCTCCCACGGCAGCGGCTCAAGCCTAGGTTCGATCACTCGGTAAGGGGCCCTTGAGTGCGTTGCTTGCGCGATACGGTGACACACCAATACATCACTGCTACAACACTACACGATCACCCCCACACGTGCACACCTACACGCTACACATTTTGGTGGAAGGGTTTACTTTTTTCCCTTATCGAACTGAAAAACTCTCAATTTCTCGATAAAAATATATGGAGGAGTTGTCGAGGCGTATATGCTTGGTACACATATACGTGTCGACAACTCAAACACATATGAATAGTTAGCTAGGTTTGTTAAGATAGGTCGCGATTTTGCATGCAACGGTCAACAGCCAAGCCGAGATGTGCCGTGCATCCTTGAGCTGGTTGCCAATATAAAATCGGCTGAGTGCCTTAAGCGCTCGCCTTAGTAGTCCGGTGAAGCTGTAAAGGCCAAAAAATAAAGGCCAATAGCGTAGTCAGTTCGAGAAAAAAAAACCGCGCTCACCTTTACCCAATTAGGCCTCCCACGGCAGCGGCTCAAGCCTAGGTTTGATCCCTCGGTA
Source organism: Antheraea mylitta (assembly GCA_014332785.1). Taxonomy (NCBI): domain Eukaryota; kingdom Metazoa; phylum Arthropoda; class Insecta; order Lepidoptera; family Saturniidae; genus Antheraea; species Antheraea mylitta. Next base: position 2,672,370 of record JACEII010000045.1, read on the forward strand.
GGGTTTCCTTGAGTGCGTTGCTTGCGCGATACGGTGACACACAAATTTACATCATTGCTACAACACTACACGATCACCTTCACACACGTGCACGCCTACACGCTACACATTTTGGTGGAAGGGTTTTACTTTTTTCCCTTATCGAACTAAAAAAACTCTCAATCATCCGATTAAAAATATATGGAGGAGTTGTTGAGGCGCATATACTTGTGTACACATACCTATACGTTTCAACAACTCAAACATATATGAATAGTTAGCTAGGTTAACTAAGATAGGTCTCGATTTTGCATGCAACGGCCAACAGCCAAGCCGAGGTGTGCCGAGCACCCTTGAGCTGGTTGCCAATATAAAATCGGCTAAGTGTCTTAAGCGCTCGCCTTAGTAGTTCGGTGAAGCTGTTAAGACCGTGCTGGATCAATAACGGTCAGTTCGAAAAAAAAAACATCGCGCTCACTCGCCCGCTCGCAATGGAAGAATCATCATCGATCTGATATTTTATAATGTTAATCATACTGACTGTATAGTATAGTCTACAAAAGAGGAAAAGGAACGAAGTTCCAACCGGGGGGCATAGAACCCTCAGGCTTTTTGTTTACATATATGTACCTAGGTTAGTTTTTATCTTCATTAAATTCTAGTCTAGTTCTAGGCATATTTTAAAAGATTTCTCAAATACCATCTGGGTATACGTTTGAGTGAGTCCCTCGGTAGTTTCGATTCACAATAATTGGAAACCGTAGGTTTGGCGGCAATTAGCTTTTAAGTTTATTAAAATATTTCGTGTTTAAAAATACAATTGAAACCGGTAGTAACCGATTCAGTGCAGACGAAGTTGCACGGGTCAGCTAGTCGTAATATATATGTAATAGAATTTAGCCTATTTAGAAGATTTCACGCTTCTATTTCAACTAATTGACAATTAGTCATGTCGCCGTAGCGCAATTATAACATACTGAATATCTATATATTAATACGGGAAGCAAAATCTTTGTACCCCTTTTTAACCGATTTCCCGTGAACGGGTGAACTTGAAATTTGGCATAGTTAAAGTTTATGTGGCGGAGAAGTGCAGAAAGCTGTTTGTTTTATGTAAAATGCATTAGAAATACATTAAATTAATTAAAATATGTACTACTCACACTACTGCTTGAATTTTACACAACATATACACACATGTAAATAAAAAAGACATTTTGACAGCCGTCATTAACGATTTCAAAAATGGTTGCGAAGGAGGTTGCTATGCTCGGCTATAGGTATTTTTACTCTTACGTTCCAATTACCATTTTTCATCCTACATTCAACAATTATATTATAACTATTATTGTAATGTTTATTATTTTTTTATGGTGATCAAATGATGATTTAATAAAAAAATGTGCGAAATAATACTTTGTATAATCAGAATAAGAATTTTGTTTATAAGAGTAATCCATGACTTAGACCTCCGCGGTTACAATGTTGCAGTTCAAGCTGATGTAGCAACAAAAAAGAATTTAGGTAGTATTAAAAACATCTTTGTCTTGCATCCATTATAAACGATGATACTAGGCATATCACTATTTCTCATAATGAACAGACTACATTTAATTCAATGTCACTCAGAAATATCACCCACCCATGGTGTCGTGTAAAATTAATTGAAAATTGTGTCATGGGTTGCGATAAATTTATTTATTTTCGTAAAGTTATGTTTGCTTAAAATTTGAGAGCTTTACCACGTGGTTTTTGTTTCATATTTATAATTACATTCAATTTTCATTTACACATAGATTTTTTTAATGTTTATATAATTAAAGATCATGGCAAATGGCAAATAACTAAGTAGCCATGATGGAAACATTTGATTATAGAAGTATATCCTTTGACAAAAGAACCCTAATAAAATTCAAACTTTAAAAAATCAGTTACCTATGGTCGAATATCGACCACTGGGGGCCCACTAGTATACATTAACGTACCAACGGAAACCTCGGTTCGGATTCCAACGGTGATTTTTTTTAAACATAGGGAGATAAGATGTAGCTTAATTTTTTAGCAATCTGTCTGCTATATATAGCACAAAGAAAAATTACCAAAATCCGTCAAGAATTTCATTAACTACAAATTTTTGACATTTTTCCGTTAGGCTGGAGAACCTCTTGCGCGTTATGGTAAAAAAGTATCTTAGATTTACAGTTTTATTATAGATAGACAAAAGATGAATGATGTTCATAATCATTTTTTCACTTTCCATAACGAACAATACATATCCTACGACAATTTGCTTGGAGTCCACTTACAATACACTGATAATCTGCGTAAGTTCATGTTTTTATAATTTATAGAATTAATAGTAAATTTGAATGTATTATCTATAGAATTAATTTTAATCCGAAAATAACTTGTATGATTATAAGAAAAACAAATTGATTAAAGGTATACTTTTTAAAACTTTGTTTATTTTTCATAAAGTATATGAAACCTCGTTTACATCGCGCTACGTCACACCCTGAAAGATTTATTGAACAGAATATTCGTCAATATTTATTTGGTACATGTATACAAGACATGCTGAATGTTTTTCCTGTTTCTTTTATGAAATTAACTGTTTGATCTCTCTGGAGGCACGTTTATATGCTCATGAACTTAGCGTCTGAGGTTTGATTCCCTAGCCTAAAGCAAGTATTCAACGAACTGAACTAATTGGCTTAATATTACGTAAAATACATAAAAAAAAACAAACATCCATATCCATAATTTAATATAAGTGAATTCTTATTACAACTGTCATTGTTTTGACTACAAATTAGAACAAAAAGTAGATAATCAATGTCTTCGAACTCAATATTTTATTAAATTCAACTTCTCAAAGAGAGACCGTAAAATAGCATTTGAATTTAAGTCGCATTAAAAGTTTGCGTGAGCAGAGTTCGCGGCACAATGGGGCCGTTGGAAAAATTCTAATTACTTTACAGAGTTGGTTTGGAATTTAAAAAAGTTACTCTTACCGGTCGGACTCAGGCTTCGCATTGGTACATAAATGAATTATTGTTCTATATAAATACTAATAAATCTATTTAAAACAACAAATTCTATTTTATTTAAAAAGGTGTTAGTATGCGGAAATCTATCATTAAATATTGTAGTGGACGTTACTTCCACCTGGAATAGATTGGCCGCTACCACGTCTTATTGCAACAAGAAACGTTTGATTTTACTTGTCCGAGTGTACCTGAAATTAGTAATAGAGAGAGCGAAATATTAGTAACTAAAACAATAATAAAGCCAATTAACCGACTTAAATATCAATCAAAAACCAATAAGGCACTAAAAAGCGGAAAATGAATAGTTTTTAAATTAACCAAATTAAATAAAACATGAATATGTGCGCTACCTAGTGATGTATTGGAAGTCGGTGCCAACCTCCTTTTTTTGAAGTCGGTTAAAAAGGATCGAAAACGCGTTTCTTGGTTGATGGTTGACACTGTTGTTGTCAGCCACACAAATTTTATCTATCTATCTAATACCTTTAAACGAGCAATTCTTGTATATTTGTATATATTCAGGATCTCGGAAACGGCGTCATCTATTTCCGTGAAACTTAGTATGTAGGTAGTTTCAGAGACTATAAATGGATCTAGCTAGATTTTATTCATAGAATTTTTTTTTAACTGAGTTTTCAGGCAATGAAAAAATATAGCTAGAATGTAAAGGTGAATTTCGCTGGCGCTGTCAAAACAAAAATAGCTTAGACGGAAATCGGTTGCTTTGAAAATCCGTGTAACCCCAGGTCGAATCATAGTGACAGCAGAAGAGATGTATTTTTTTAATATTTTTGTTTGTTATATATTGTAATTTTATAAGGCAAACCTAACAGTTTATTTTAATTTAAAAATGTTTTTTAAAGAACCGAGCTAGGCTCAGTTGCCCAGGTGGTATTAATTAATGTCCACATCTATACTAATATGATAAAGAGGTAAAGTTTGTGAGTTTGTGACGTTGTGAATTGTAACGTTCTAGGGGGTAATCTCGGGAACTACTGCTCCGATTTGAAAAATTCTTTCATTGTTATATAACTCATTTATCGAGGATGGTTATAGACTATATGTCATACGCTAAGACCAACAGGAGCGGAGCAACAAAGAAGAATGTTAAAAAATCGGGTGTTTTTTCCTCTTGAGAGCTTTCGCTGTATATTAGTTAGCCCAAATTAACTGTGTCCACGCGAACGAAGTCGCGGGCAAAGGCTAGTATTTAATATTAATACATATTGTTAAATAAATTTTGTGCACGATTGATTTTACTGAAGATTTCTTGTATTTATTCGTTCGTAATGATTCAAGAATTATGGAACAATTGCCTTAGGATTACGAGACATTATCGTTAAGATCTTTGTGTATTACCATTTAGGGAAAATCCTACAGTTAACAAAATGGTCACGTCTCATCGTGATTTTTTCAGATAAAACGTATAAATAACTGCTATATATAAAATTTCATGAAATTCAAGATCGATGAAGTGTAACAAATAATGAACTAGAGTGAACTTCGGCGAACGCTTAAGGTTCAGAAGTGTTGGCAATTCAGAGCAGCCGGTGCCGCTTGTTGCCGTCGTTTTTCTTGGGTCTTTGTTCAATAAATGTACGTCTCGAGTGCCTTTCTCACGATGTTAGGCCCATATTACACCATCATAATTACCAACATTATTTTTGTAATAATGTTCATTCGCTTTCTGTGTACTTTCCTTAAAAAGTACTTTTTTTTGCTTGGCGTTATCTCAAGGGCCGATTTAGGCTAAGAAATAGGAGATCTGATTTCTAGATGTGTAGTTTTGCTTAAGCTAAAGGAACCTGTTTTATATAAGACTTCACAAAAGTTGGTTTATTGCTGCACATTAAATATCCTATTCATCTAAATTAATCACACTAACGCGTGCTAAGTTTATTCGATTTATTTTATTTTCACATAACCTTTTCATTGTTTTATGTATCCTATTAAGGAATTATAGTTATTTTTTAGAATAAAATGATGGAGGTATGCCGTTGTGCGCTCACCACGCAAACTAGATTTTTTTTTTTTTTAAACGTTACACTGTAGCCACTTTCTTCTTATTTATAGAAAAATCATGATGTCTTCATTTAATGTACATATTTGTATGTTTTTTTGTATTAAATGTCATTTTTGCCGTGGATAAGTCGAGCTAGTGGTGTGATACGCATGCACGGGAGAGGGAAAGTAAATAAATAACATTGTCTACAAAGAAATTTTATTAGCAAAGGATATACAATTTATACTTTAAAATTTGTTTTATGTTTTTTCCTCTGTACCTAAATTATATTGTTAAAATAATAAACAACGGAGATGAATTCGTAGGTTATCATATTGTGATTAGATAAATAGCTATTACATAAATTTTGAAATGAGTGCGAAATAGTAAACGTAAAATTAGTATAGAAATTAAATATACTGGAAGTAATGAGGTTGCTAATTAAACATTGAAATAATGATTTTATACGAAACTAGAACCTCTTTTTACAATATTTAAAACCAAATATTAATAAAAATATACGTTAAATTAATAGTCCAAATAGAAAAAAGATAGGTGAGATTTAAAAATTATAGTTATATTTATTTATTATTGATATCAAGCGTATAACAAATTTGAATTTTTCTTTTTAAACGTATACAGTATCAAATGTAAAAATTTTCACGAAAAATAATCACAGAAAAAATGTAATGTTTATAAAACAATACTTTTTTTTTCTTCGAACTGACCACGCTATTGGCCTTGTAAGGCCTTTACAACTTCACCGGACTACAAAACAATACTATAATCAACATTATCCATGTTAGAGTTAGAAAAATAATCATCAAGAAAACAGAAACACTCTGTAGATGTATGTTATTGATTACACTTACGACTAAATTAAGACTTTATGTAATATGGACAGCAATCTTTGAACAAGGTAAAAAAATATTAATTCGATTTCATCTATACACTCGAAACTTAGTATTGACTACGGCTAGACAACAAAGGTATGAAGTTTTCATTTCGAAAAGGGATCCTGACTCCATCTCTAAAAGTTTGTTCGACCGCGCTGGAATCTATTATAGAAAAATAAAACTGGAGAACAAAGGAATAACAATTTCAAAGCAATTTTTGGTTAATGTTAATTATTTATATTAGAATAATTTATACATAAAATCATATACAGATAACCAACAAAAGAAAATGTGGTCTGGCAAATACTAAATTCTAAGATGTTATTACAAAAGAAGTTAAAAGGAATGTGTAAAAAACTAATTTTATTTTCTTACTTTATATAATTTATGAATTCTTGAAGAAAAGAAGAACAAGGAAGAATTATTTTGGAATAAAAATGTGCTGGAAATATTAGAAAATGGTGGAAAACAACAAAATTACATGAAATATAAGTACGTGTTCTTAAACTGACGTTACTGTTGTGCTCTACATATGGGTATAAGACATAGTCACCACGGACAAAAGAAAAAGAGAGAAAACGTGTTTTCGAAAGAAAAAGAGAAAACATATCTATACTAATATTATAAAGCTGAAGAGTTTGTTTGTTTGTTTGGTTGAACGCGCTAATCTCAAGAACTACTAGTACGATTTGAAAGTTTCTTTCAGTGTTAGATAGCTCATTTATCGAGGATGGCTATAGGCTACATATTATCACGTTAAAACTAATAGGAGCGGAGCACTAATGAAGAATGTCTCAAAATCGGGCTATTTTTAGAGCATCCGCTGCGTGTCAGTGTCAGTATTATATGCGTTGCCATGGTAACATGATAACATTCTATCGGAAATATTATTAGAGTTTATCTTGTGTTCCTGTTCAAAAGTTTATTCTAGGTTATTTTTAATTCCAATTTTTGATTATAAGTAGTACGTTGCTATCGCAAACATTTTTAAAGTCCATTTTGTGCTGCTATTCTAAAAGGTTAGTAGTAATAATATTCGTCCATCACAATACAGGCGAAGGAATTAATCCATACTGCCAATTCTGAAATTGTCAATATAGGTAGTTCTTATGTATTCTCTATATATAAGCGCCAAGTCTTCTATATAATATTTCGTAAATTTTTATCTTTTTAATTTTCAAGACCCCAGAATACATGCTCCGTGGTATTATTTTTCATTTATTTCACTTAGCATAATAAACAAACCATATTACATAAAACGCCGCCAATTTTACACAATATAGAGTCAAATAACACAAAATTATGAATAAAATATAAAATCCCTACATAACAGACTGAAATCCCGGCAAAAACTCCTCAAAAAGTTTATTCTACGTTAGTTTTGTTCCCAATTTTTAGTTTGTGATATATTACGTATTATAAGAATAAAGCGTGTGTATATAATATTCAAATAAATACTTTTTGATGAATACATATATCTGCGGTGCTACAAATATTAACATTTTTTTAATTCTGTCGAAATATCTGTTTGTTTATTTGTTCCGGGTAATCTCCGAAACAGCTGGACCTATATGAACGGTTTTGTTTTCTTAGAAATGACTACGCTATTGACGTAGCAAGATTAACAGCTTCAACGGAGTACAAGTAATATTTGAACGGGAATTTTACGGGCAAATAACTAACTAATTAGCTGTTTTATTTTAAGCTAGCGAGTTCAGCAGACGATACCCTATATTATATCTATATAATAAAAGATTGAACACATATTGTTCGATAATGTATAGCTTAATATTTTCATTACTTTCTTATATAGTGTAAGTGAGCACTGAGGGTGATACATAGATAGTAGTTTAAAGTTCCAGCTATGTTGCTTATGATAAATCACATCCCATTCGATACACTATTAGTATTCACATATATAATGTACATGTTACCTGTTACTGTAGATGATGTGCGTGTCATACTTACAAATATTTTTGAAAGAGTATTATTGTTATTTACACATGTAATAACAATTTTAAATTTGTTTAATACATTCAAAAAACCTGTGCGGAGCCGCGGGTAACAGCTAGTTATACAATGAAATTTAAAATGCAATCGAGCTGGATATATTTCTAGATTGGATAATGTAGGATGGATACAGAATAACAGAATGGATTCAATTGTAAGGTAAACAGTGCAGACCAAACAATATATTGTAAGATATTTTTTAATATAAGATGGAGAGCTGGATATATTTCTAGATTGGAAATAGAGGATGGATACAGAAATACAGAATGGATTCAATTATAAGATAAACAGTGCAGACCTAACAAAATATTGTGAGATATTTTTTAAGAAAAGGTGGGAATCAGAAGGGTCTAAGACCGAATGAGATAGAAATGAATAGACGGATTTTGGAGAGATTTCCGCCATTGAGACCATTGCTACTAAAGGTACAGATAGTAACTGGAACTTTTAAACGAAATACACAATTAAATCCTCGTAAAACTGAAATGCAGAAAATATATGACCATTTAAAAACATCTTATATAAATAGTGTTTTATATATAATCTGTATAAATGTGATTGAGTAATTATTTAAATATTCACACCCATATGGCTTAATAGATTATAATGAAATGGAATAGCATAGAATTCCATTATGTCTTCAAATTAGAATGTTTTTCCTATCAATCAGTGAGTGGGCGGCTAACAGTCAGTAGTAATATATAATATGCGTATCTTTTGTAATATTATAAATGGTTTCTATAGGTAAAAACTTTAAATTGAGTGTAGTCTCATAGAAATTAAGCCTTTCGGTTATCAGTATAAATCCCATTATAAAAAGTCCCATTCATTTGTTTCTGAAATACATAAAACTGTCATAACAGAGCGCATTTGAACAAGATAGAAACAAATGCTTAGCATACAAGTGTCACGATAGCGTGGTGCTGCGCCCCAACATAGCTTCTCGTGCCTGATACGAATTAAAATCCCGACGATACCTTCGAGCAGGTGTTTTACGTGTGTTGTGTTTTATATCTATTATCCTGTAACATCCGTCCGTACTACTTTCAGACCGTTTCATCTTGCGCCCGAGCGGGTCAGCGTAATTTATTACCTATTGTGCGGATATTTCATTTATCACGGTGAATTCAATTTACAGAACAATTAATCATTCCACAATACTTACTTGCCGACAGCGGACTGGTTACCGGGCGCCGCGTAGGAGACGGCGTGGGTTAAAAAATACTTTTAATTTTTAAGCAGACACAAACACTAAAAGATTCTGAACTGAATTCTATATTTAACAATAACACGGGCCTCCGATTGTTTTTAAATAAAAAAGAAACTAATGATTTATTTCGGTAAGTATGTATGTAAACACATACACAACAAATGTTGTTTATCATGATTTTAAGGATTTTGTTATAAGTCACTATTGTGAATTAAGGATGATAAGATATTCGTAAGTATAATAGGAAAATATTGAACAGAACTTGTCAAGATATTAGAAAAATTATCGTCAGATTTAATCTTATCTTCTCTCCTAAGGATAGCTTAAAACCAATAATATTAACTGATATATAGGTGGTAAAGCCACATGCTGAAGCTATTAGTGGTTTTATCATGAATGGATCAGCTCATCCAGGGTAGTAACACCCTCTCACCGAAATCCGACGTGAATTGGCAGTGCTTGCATTGTTGCGTTTCGTTCGGTCAGTGAGAGTGCCGGAGGACCACCTCTCCTCCCCTCTCTCCTCCCTCATTCTCTTCCTTTTGCTCCTTTCCCCAAACATAGATTGGAAACGCACTTGCGACTTCCCTGACGTTGCAACTGTCTATGGACGACGGTGATCACTTAACATCAAGTGACACCGCCGTTCGTTTGCCTCCTATGACATAAAAAAAGAATAATAACTAAGCATTCAATTGCACCCGTATTATATTTGTTTTTCCATAAAACTATGAAAAATATGCTTAACTAGCGGGCCCGGCTGACAATATTTTATATACCTAAACCTTTTTTATAAATCACTTTGTCTACTAGTTACACCCACTTGAAAAACCGTTCAGTAGTTTTGACTCTACCACGAACAGACCGACGTGCCAGAGGACTTTGTTTAATAATGTGTAATGATTATGATATATAAAAATTAGGTATGGATCTTATTGGTTTTCTTCTCCTAAACGGTTTGCGAATTTCCGATTCCCATCGAGCGTATTTAATTTTCATGCTACAGTTAATTCTACTAGTAATATACTTTTTATATAATATTATCATTTTTACATCATAATATTTTTATACAACGTCCAGGTCCGGAACTTCATCCGATCCGCTCAGGTATGCCCCAAAAGTCCATTCTCGCTGCCTTGCTATTCAACCTGTATAACTCAGTGACATACCGTTATCTTAGGTAGTCGACAGAGGTGGGTATGCTGATAACACGGTTATTTTCGCTTCAGGCATGAAATAGTGTGTGGACACAGTTCAAGCCGAAACGTCTGTGCGCTCTTGAGTTTCTTGCCATAAGGCTAAGCGCCTTAAGCACTAGCTCAAAAACTCACTAGTTCTAAATACCCATCAAACCAACAACGGATAGACTAAAAAAATGTAGAAATGTCTATTGATATTATGTGTGGATCGATACACATAGATCTTGAATAAACATCGATGCTTAGCTGGAAAACATCATGACAATAGATTATTTAGGGTCATCTAACGTTGGATGTACTAGTTAGGGACTAGATAACTGTCAAGTTTAGCTACTCCACAATAGATGATACTGATCAACATAATAAGCCGTACAAATAGTTACTTTTTTGCATTTTCTAAGGGAAAAAGGGAAAGGGACAGCTTTAGAAAAGCTTTTCCCCAAAGTTGGTAAACTCCTGTAAGAGCAAAGGAACATACAAAATGGAAAACACCTGATCAAGTTAATTTTTACACAGAGCATGCTCAAAAATACTGGGAATGTTAATTTTTTTCTTGTTTTTTACCTTCAACAATAATAAACATTTAATAAGTAGATTAAATAATTTTATTTGCTACCAAAACATCGATGTTTATCGTACATCGATACTTTCAAATCGATGATTACATCGATGTCAACATCGATGTTTTTATAATATAGGGCATCCTTAAGTGATATATATTGCAGTATTTTTCAAATATGTCAGGTTATTATATATATGTTCAGTTGATGGGATATCCATAATTGGGTTTATTTTGTAATTTTCCTTTATGAGCTCTAGCCATTGAATGTTTCCTAAGAATTTAATATAAAAACGAGAAAACCTTAAAAAAATTTAGTTGTATAATTACCTAATGTCCTCTACTTATAATATTACACTTCGTTTATTATATTCTTTTATAAATTACACAGAAATTACGAAAATGAACTAATCCCATCTATATAAACCTGTCTGGGATTACTTTAACGTCTGTTATTTCAGTACATGTGTTCATTTTAAGCTTCTAGTTAGTATTCTGTACGCTTCCGCGGAATTGAATTACTCGTCCGTCTACCCGTAGCCTTATATACGTGGGCCTGTTAGATACGACTGACATGACATTACTGTCCTAATTGCGATCTTGTCGCGAATTAAATTCCCATCCAAAGTTTCCTTTTTAATGTAAACAAACCTATTTGCTTTACAAATAACATTATTCAATACGATGGCTTCATAAAATACAGTATGATTGTTGAAATGCCGCTGGAAAAAGTAAACATCGTTATTGTGTGAGATTTATAGTGAAATTGTAACTTATTTAACTGCTGAAATAAACGAATGTATTCAGTTAAATAATTATGTTAATAAAACAAATAGGCCATTTTTTTAAAGTAATTAATGAACGGAGACTAATTCAATATCATAGGATATATTACTTTTACCAAAACCTGGATGGATCTTCCATCTAATCTTTCATGAAATCCATACAACTATACAATCTTTCCATGAAACTTTAATTAGGATAATTTATTTCAAATTAAGGTGGGGTGCTTTGATTCTGTTTTTTTTTTTTCGTACTGACTACGCTATTGTCCTAGCAAGGTCTTAACAGCTTCACCGAACTACTAAGGCGAGCGCTTAAGGCACTCAGCCGATTTTATTTGAGCAACTAACTCAAGGGTGCACGGCACATCTCGGCTTGTCTGTTGGATGTTACATGCAAACTCGCGACCTATCTTAGCTAACCTGCTAACTATTCATATATGTTTGAGTTGTTGAGACGCATATGTGTACCAAGCATACACGCCTCAACAACCCCTTAATATATTTTTTTTTTATCGGAAAATTAGAGTTTTTCCAGTTCGATAAGGGAAAAAATAAAACCCTTCCACTTCCATATGTAAGCGTGTAGGCGTGCACGTGTGTGGGGGTGATCGTGTAGTGTTGTAGCAGTGATGTAAATTTTTATGTCACTGTATCGTGCAAGTAACGCACTCAAGGGCTCCCTGCCGAGGTATCGAACCTAGACTTGAGCTGCTGCCGAGGGTTGCCTAATCTGGTGTGCGGGAGCGAAATTTACCCCCAGACCACGGCGGCGTGATCTGTGGTTACGCGGGCGTGGGCGTAACACACTCTGTTTGGAGAGACAGGCTGGTACTGATCGTTCACTGCCGTTATTTCATCAGGAGGGTCGATTAATGCTTTGATTCTATAGTGTGAATTGTACCAGGTTTAAAATGTGATGTAATTAACTTGTCCTTGAAACATCTTTTCCATGTTTTGTTCAGCAATAAACGTTAGATATATGCTACTATAATTACGTTCTAGCTAGTTGAATTATGATAAATTAAATAAACTTTTCGTTAATTTATAACACTCAGGCTCTCGGTACATTCAATTAATTTTTGGTATATTATAATGTTTCACACTTTGTATTTTGAAGAAATTTTAGTCAATCTCCTAGAATTCGGTTTAATTTTATGAAACTGAAATTTAACTATTTAATTTATCTTAAACATACAAGTTGAGTGTAGATAAATGGGTCAGTAAATTAATCCGGTCGTGTACCGCTAATAATGAACTTTAACAATGCTTTAGTGAAGTTGTTTCTGCGAATTATATCAACAAACTTGACGTCAGTGTACACCTCCGATTCGCCTGGAGCCGATTGATTTTGAAGTTAATTGTATAAGTTAATTACTTTAAGCTGAAGTTTTAATCGAGGAAAAGTTCTGATTACATATTAAAATTGCATATAATATCTAATTAATGTAGTAATTTACACAGATAAATAATCTCTACGACATTCAAGATATCGGACACCATAATTCAAATAGATTACACTATATAAGAAATACAATTGTGGTTAAAACCTATAACTACAAATAGATATGTTAAGATGCAGTGTTTTCTCAAAAATATTAAACTATGAGAATTCTATATTTTCAGTAAAACACACACACACATACTCACGAATTAACACTCGAAAGACTAAATATGAGTAATATATTTTTTGAATATCTTTTTAGTATTACTGGAAACAATTTCTTCAGGAAATTTATTTTTTTATATTAATAGTAGTATTTTTAATCATGCAACTATATAAGGTTTTAATGTGACCAGCTTATACAAGCGGTTTTGATCGCATTAAGGTAAATTTCATTTATATCTCGAAAATACGACTTTTTTTTTTCTGGATAATACTCTAAATCCTTTTCTGTAGTCCTGAGAATATGCATGCAAAAATTCATTATGGTCAGTAGAGTATGTGAAACCGTAACTAACAAACCCATTTTTGCTTTTATAATATTAGTTAGGATGAACGATTACATGCGTACATATGTCTTTTAATGTGTTTATGAAGATATAAGGGATCAGGATAAATCGGATAAGCTTTGTAGGGAAATGTTAACGTTTGACGAAGAACAGGGGCCTAGTTACCGTGATAAGGCTCCTAAGCTACAAAGGAGCCCGACGTGTGTATAAATATGAATTGATGTTTGTATATCTCAGAAACATTAATAACCATGAAAATTGATGTACGCAGGTGTTTGAAATTTGAACTCAGAGAATATTTACACCATATCCAATATCCCATAAGCTAACTATTTATTACAAAGAATTGCGACCAGCATGTGTGGAGCCATGGACACAGCTAGTATATTATACAGATATGGATGTAGATGTGTATATGATGTAGTTAGGGAAAAACTACAAATCTGTTTGTGCATGTCGGATAACTTTGACAATTTTGGTCGGATGGTTAATGCCTTGACAAGAGACGTTCCTCTCCGTATCCCTTTAGTTATTAGAGGGGGTTGGTAGGGCTTGTAGCGCTTCTTGGATGTTTGCAAATGCTAGGGTTGATGATTTCTATGCTATAATCCGTAAGAGAATAGCATCCATCCTGAGTAGACTTCGCGATAGTCCCAATAATATAATGAGAACAATGGTAGATATGTATGACAGTCCTTTCATGAAGTATAGTGTGATGTTAATCTTTTTATCCTATTTCATATTAATTTGTATAAAAGCACATATTAATATAGTTACTTAGTTTTAATTTTATTTTTAAATTTACTACTAATTTATGTATTACTGTATAATTTGTTTTTGTGGACCCTTGTTATCTTATAAAGAAATAGATAATAATAATATTAATAAAACAGGAGCGAACTTGGTGTGCACCTTTTTTTATTAACGTGGGGAAATCCTTTATGGATACGCCATCTTCCCGGGGAAGAGAGTGGATTGGAGTGATTATGTCCGACTCCCATGGACTAAAACCCCACGATGTACCGTTCGTCGCATTGTAGGGGCAGCCAGGGATCGAGCTTGCTCTCAAACCTGAAAAGAGCTTGGTGTGCACCTACCTTGTCACCGCCAGGCAGACGGATAGGGAACTTATTCTATCCTTGTTCTCGTCGATTGTTTCGTAATTCCGGGAGGTTGTTTGTCCACTTCGACTGGGTCTTGGTATCTCTGCCTTACCCAGGAGGAAGAAAACCTATTTAAAAATTGTCCAGACGAACATAACCAGCCTTTTTCCTTTGTTACACATGACGAGTTTTCTCCAAGTAAAAAAAAGTTGCATATTTAACAATAAATTTCAATAATTCTATTTAGCATAATTCGAGTAGCTATTATACTATTAAATTTTAGGTGCTTACATAATACAAAGTTAGCGTTTTATAATGGACAAAATAAAATAAATAAGAAATCATACTTGAAATCCTCAATAACTGAAATATATCAATTAACATACTAATAATGTTGGAATATGACTTAACTGCAAGATCACAAGAATCTTGCAGGTCCTGTTTTTTCTTGCAAGGGTTAATCTTGGTCTTGCTGAAAGCTGGTGGTCTTGGACTTGATCTTGAAAATACGCAAGAACAAAGTCAAGATCGATTTTGGGAAATGCTACATGTAAAAATAATCAATCGAACCATTATTATCTATGCACTTTCGTCATTTTATAGGTAGTTCATTGATCTCATTGCTGAAGAAAGTGAGGGAGCGAGAATCATTAAAAACCGGTTTGGACTTTCTCTTCGGAAATGACTTTTTCTTTAGAAAAATTGTTCAAATTTCGAAAAAAGTGATAATCTGTTGGAGCAAGGTCTCGGAATTATGGTGGGTGACGGAGACATTCTAATCGCATTTCTTTTTCCTGTATAATAGGAGGCAAAAGAACAGGCGTAGCAACACTAGGGGAGGCGCAAGTGTGTTGCCAGCCTGTGTTTGGGAGAGAGGGAGTGATTAGGAGGTAGGGGAAGGCGGAGAGTGGGAAGGTAGGCTTCCGGCGCTCTCACTGACCGAACGAAACGCGACAATGCAAGAACTGTTACTTTACGTCAGTTTTCTGTGGGTCGGGTGGTAGTACCTCGGGCGAGCCGACGCATTCATGCTGAAACCAGTAAAAACTTCAACGTGGCTCTACAACCTGGATAATTTTTACTACCTATTAATTTAGTGATCGTTCTTCGTGAAGTATAGGGTCTAGCGTTGTTCTGGAGCAAGTGGGCTAGAGAGATTGACCAGTCTTATTTAACAACTAACAGTTCCATTACTGTATACAATTGTTGACAATATATATACATCCTCCGTAACCGTCTAGCCAAATCTTAGGAATTTCTAGTTTATGACACCACGGGTCCATCAAACACTTACCAGCCCCTTTTTCTGATTCAACTTTTGCTTAGGATACGTTTTCGCCGGTTTTCCTGCGTTCAGTCACTGAGATTAGCGTTTTCGTTTGTCGGAAAGAATCAGTTTTTCTTTACAAGTAACGATGCCATTCAAAATTACCTCATTATTGTGACGTTTGAGTAATGCAACGTAGTGGTCAATGCGGGTTTATTGGCGTTGTTCAGTCAATTCATGCGGTACCCCTTTGTCGAGTTTTTTCATTTTTTGAATTCGTTTCAAGTGAATTGAAATTGTTTTATGACTCGCACCGAATTCGGAAGTAGTCTGCGACGCTAATTCTTTATTTCTTCGTTCTTTAATTCTTGACAACTCGTACCTTAGGTCAATCATACGAGTACACAGGTTGCAGGTTACGGATAATAAACGGAGAAAAATTAAGCAGGCAAAGTCAGCAAAAGATCGATTATATAGATCTTATGCGCGAATATGAAAATTCAAATACAATTGGACAACCATTAAGCACAACAAGTAATCTGCGTGTGGTTTTTGATGCAAGTTGCAAGACTATCATCAATGGTCTATCTTTAAATTATATTAAAGTCCTAAACTAAGGCTGACATAGATATTGTTAATGGTTTCCGATTACAAGCGGTCATATTAACGTGTGATATATCCAAAATGTATTGACATATTATAATCAGGCCAGAGGATCGGTATTACCAGCACGTATTATGGCGTGAATTTTCTAGTGATTCCAGTTCGAGAATAGGAACTGTTCGGGCATAAATTGGTTGGGTGTTGGCAAAATTATTTTTGACACATCGTTTGTCAACGTAAAATCGGTGATGACTGGTCACTTGTTCGGCGGCACTTGTTAGTAACCCGCGCTTACATTCGGACTTACTCGCCAATACCACGGCGGCCCGGAATTCTGTTTTGTGTGTAATTTGGGGAAACTGGTACATTCACCAACGGCAACGGCGGCGGAGAAGACATATCACATCAGGTGAGTAAGCTTTTATCCCGATTATAAAGAAATACTTTCGGCATACATTTTTCAAGGGGTATCTATATATTCGTATCACGTGAATACTTGTCTGATTTTCTAATAATAACTTTTTTTAAGTGGAAACTTATTTAGGCGTACTAGCGGTATTTTTGCATTAGATAAATTTATAATTTCGCATCATGACATGTTAATAAGCTTGACCGATCGTATTGCGTTTACGTGGCTTGCGTCATACTAGCGACGCTAACTATTGCGGCTTGTGTACATCTAACATTGATATTATGTATTTAGTTCGTGTAACCTATCACATATGAATTATAAACTGTATCTAATACCTTTAAACGAACAATTCTTGTATATTTGTGTATATTGAGGATATCGGAAGCGCAGTCATCTATTTCCGTGAAATTAGGATGTAGGTAGTTTCAGGGACGATCAATCGATCTAGCTAGATTTTATTCATAGAATTTTTTTTTAACTGAGCTATCAGGCAAGGAAAAAATACAGCTAGAATATGAAGGTAAATTTCGCCGCCGCTGTCAAAACAAAAATAGGTCAGATGGAAATTGGTTGGGTCGAAAATCCTACATGGATTCCATTGGACACATGGACCCCAATCTAAGTGTATATTTTTTTTTTGTGAAAAATGATAATTTTGTAAGACAAACCTAACAATTATTTCAATTAAATAAATAATCTAATTTTTGTAATTATAAGAGAGATATCTTTTTTATTTCTTTTATGTGAAAAAAGCTAATGTTGTGAGGCACACCTAACAGTTTATTTTAATTTAAAAATGATTTTTAAAGAACCGAGCTAGGCTCGTTCTTAGTGCCAATAGATGTGAAAACCAGACTAATGATAATAAGTTCAGTTTACAAATTATGAAATTTAAATAATTCATACTGTGCCTCGATTTTTTTTCGAACTGACTACGTTAATGGTTCAGCAAGGCATTCACCGGGTTACGAATAATAATTTACTATAAGATGCAAATACTTATCATTAATAGCATCGGTAGCAATTTCTTCGATAATTATTATGACACGGCGAGGTGCGGCGTCTTCTACTCTAACTTTAGTAGCGAATTTTGAAGTCATGGTTGTGACTTCTACAGTATACTGCCTCTACACTTAAACACTGAATATAAAACAATATGTTATTGTAAATAATTGAGTGAAACCATTAATAAGGATAAGGGTAAGAAGATGATAATTAAAATAAACACATCTTTGTTATTACAACTGACATACCATAGGTAAAATGCTAAATTTGCATATTCATTTTATAAGTGAATACGACACTGGCAAATATAAATGAGGATGTAATGTTAATAAATTTGCGTAAATTTATAAACTGTGTCATTTTAGGATTACGGGCAATGTGTCTTTATAAACTTAAATTCTCATTGTTGTTCTACTTAAGTAAAATTTATGTTCAAATGTACACCATTTCTATGTTACATATTCAAAGAAATGAACTACGTTCACACGAATGTACTTTATCGACTAATTTTTTTATTTCTATAAGTTTCGCATAAAATACGATAAACTAGAGTGAAGTTATTTCATAAATGTTATATTATTATAACAGGTAACTGTTTAAAGTTTTACATTCTTCAATCCTTTGGTAATCAATGTTCTCATTTAACATATAAAATAATAATGTCAAAACATATACTAATAAACAACAAAGAGGACCTTCATGAAGTTCGTTCTAAAACTTTTGAAAGTATGTGAACGGTACTTTTAAACGTAAAAAATCACATTTAGGTTCAATGAACAACATTTAAGGGGCGCTTTTCAAGGTTACTCATTACGGAACTGCTAGTCGTTGAAACGCCGCACGGTCGAATAAAGAGAAACTGGGCACGGGACGATGTACGAGAGGCGGACGGAACTGCGCGGCTTCGTGTGATTCATTGGTTTCATTATTATTACAACAGCTCGTTTTTGCGTAAATATCTGATGTTGAGTGTATATCAGTTTTTTCTACATAATTTGATCAAATATTAAGCACCTATTTTTTAATTGATTGAGAACGAGAATCGACTAATGATTATCCTTAAAAAATATTGCTGGCTACTAACCGGTCACGCTGTATGAAAGGAATTCATATATGATAAAAAATAATACGATTGTTGGTTCTCATCACACATCTTAGGCAATTTTCACTTGTTAATAACGACAATGTGAAAAATTTTCGCAAATTCGGGACGAGTATACTACATTCGCCTAATAATAAAACTCTCAGTAGTCTGTAATTCAAATCTAGAATATTCTATTGAATTTTCAAGTTTAACCTATATAATTCTAAATTAGTTTTGATGTACACTCAATGAAACTTAGTACAAGAAATGTTTAATACTATTCAGACTATATTGCTTCTTTTTAAAATAAAAAGGAAAAAGTATATATGAAATAATGTCTCACATTTACAAATCATAATAGTAATTTCTAGCTCTTGTACTATGAAAATCCAATCAATATTCTTGTATTATTTACGTGACGTGCGTTCAAATGTAATTTTCAATAGATATTATTTTTTAATATTTCCAACGGCTCGTGTTGACTGTATTTATTTACTATAAGGTCACTCTTTCTAGAATTCTTAGGATTTTTTTTAAATATTTCGTATATATATTTTTATTCTGTTAGTATCATGCTCATATAATATTGACTTATGCACACTTTACGTTAGAATAACTTTGTATGCAGAAGTCTAGAACGCGTATTTGTTTTATTTAACAACCTATTCAAATACAAACGTCGTCGGCGTCATGGAGAGGTCGGTTTTGTTGGGCAGAAGTGTCGTTAAGGACGGGGTCGCTCCGCCGCCTCTCAATTACTGCTACGAGCTTGTAATGACCCTGAGTTACCCTTATTAAAACTTACTTTAAAAAAATGAAAGTAACGGTAAAGGTTACATCGATGTCATTAAGGTTCTAGTAATGTTAGGATGGCCTCGAGGGTAGGATACGTCTACCGAGGTGGATATATAAAGTTATCTTATTTATAAACTACTGTGTTCAAGGCTCGACATACAGAAACGAATTATTGTTTACTTATAGAAAAAATCATAAAGCATGCATTGAAACATTTCTTTGATATATAAGATTCAAAGAAAGAGAGAAGAAGATGTTAAGATACATTGATATAAATTAAAATCAAAAGTACTTTATTCGATCGATCGAAAAAGCAGCACCGGTTCCGAAAACAACCCAGTCATCGAGAATAACTGGCAAGAAATTTGATCGGGTTTATCTTTTTAACGTCCATATATCCAATAGTACATCAACTTACAATAATTTTCAGTGAATGCAAAAAGCTCAAAGTCCACATGTTGATTCACCGTATGACGGTATTTTGACAGCAAAACCCGCTTGACATGGCACTTACTCGTACAGACCGGCAAATTGGTTATATGCTGTAGTCCGGTGAAGCTGTTAAGACCTTGCAGGGTCAATAGTGTAGACATTTCGAAAAAAAAAAAAATACGCGTGGCACTCGGGGACTGCCGCAGTAAAGCTATTGCATAGCATATTTTATTAACTTATGCAATTATAACTATTTATTTATTTTATTTATGCAGTACTTTTTTTCCTTTGTTTTTTTTTCTTTGATATTAATTCAAGTTACACTTTTTGAGCGTGGTGACCGATAAGAAAACAATTTTTTTTTCTTTTATTAAATAAATGAGAAGTTAATATTGTTCAAAATATTTTTATTATCTTAAAATATATGTAGGTTATTCAGGAAAACACTTTGTACACAAATTATACGAGTACAGATATTCACTGTTGTACATGGATGATAAATACCTATACACCAGTATACTTTCTCACAAACAGCTGATTACGTATTCGTCCGATTTCGGAGCAGCTTGTCTCGATCCGCACCCGATTAGGCCTCCCACGGCAGCGGCTCAAGCCTAGGTTCGATCCCTCGGTAGGAAGCCCTTGAGTGCGTTGCTTGCGCGATACGGTGACACACAAATATACATCACTGCTACAACACTACACGATCACCCCCACACACGTGCACGCCTACACGCTTACACATAAAAGTGGAAGGGTTTACTTTTTTTTCCCTTATCAAACTGAAAAACTCTCAATTTTCCGATAATAAATATATGGAGGAGTTGTTGAGGCGTGTATGCTTGGTACACATGTACGTTTCAACAACTCATACATATATGAATAGTTAGCTAGGTTAGCTAAGATAGGTCGCGATTTTGCATGCAACAGGCAACAGCCAAGCCGAGGTGTGCCTTGCACCCTTGAGCTGGTTGCCAAAATAAAATCGGCTGAGTGCCTTAAGCGCTCGCCCTAGTAGTCCGGTGAAGCTGTTAAGACCTTGCTGGGGCAATAGCGTAGTTATTTAGAAAAAAAAAAAGTCTCGATCTCCCCTACACACATGTAAATAAAAAAGACATTTTGACAGCCGTCAATAAATATGGAGTTCAAAAGAGGTTGTGATGGAGGTTGCTATGCTCGACTGTATGTATTTTTTAACTCTTACGTTCCAATTACCATTTTTCATCCTACATTCAACAATGATATTATAAAATACAACTATTATTGTAATGTTTATTATTGTTTATAGTGAATTCACTTCGAATGATGATTTAATAAAAAAAAGCCAAGTAATACTTTGTATAATCAAAATAAAAGTTCATAAAAGTAATCCATGACTTAGACCTCCGCGGTTACAATGTTGCAATTCAACCTCATGTATCAACAAAAAAGAATTTATTTTCGAAAGCTAATGGTAGTATTAAAGACATCTTTGTCTTGGATTCACTTGATTTTGACTTGACTTGACATTCATTTGATTGTATTGTGCATCCTTTACTTTTCCAAACGATGATACTGGGCATATCACTATTTTTCATAATGAACAGACTACATTTAATTCAATATCATCCAGAAATACCACCCACCCATGGTGTCCTGTAAAATAAATTGAAAATTGTGTTATGGGTTGTGATACATTTCTTTATTTTCGTAAAGTTATGTTTGCTTAAAATTTGAGAGCTTTACCACGTGGTTTTTGATTCAAATTTATAATTAATATCAATTTTCATTTACACATAGATTTTTTTAAACGTTTATATAATTAAAGATCACGGCAAAGGGCAAATAAATGAGTAGCCATGATGAAAATCTTTGATTATAGAAGTATACCCTTTGAAAAAAAGAACCCTAATAAAGTTCAAACTTTAAAAAATCAATTAACTATGGACGAATATCGACCACTGGGCGACCACTAGTTTATATTAAAATGACTACAGGCTAAAACTCGCTAAATCTATACTAATATATAAAGCTGAAGAGTTTGTTTGTTTGGTTGAACGCGTTAATCTCAATAACTACTGGTCCGATTTGAAAATTTCTTTCAGAGTTATATAACTCATTTATCGAGGATGGCTATAGGCTACATACCATCACGTTAAAACCAATAGGAGCAGAGTACTAATGAAGTATGTCTCAAAATCGAGCTATTTTGAGAGCTTCCGCTGCGTGTTACCGTCAGTATTATCTGCGTTGCCATGGTAACATGATAACATTCTCTCGCAAATATTTTGAGAGTCTAATTTATGTTCCTATTCAAAAAGATTATTCTACGTTAGATTTGTTTCCAATTTTTAATTATACGTGGTACGTTTATATCGCAAACATTTCCAAAGTTTATTTTGTGTTGTTATTCAAAAAGTTCAGTAGTAATAATATTCGTCCAATAAGACAGTCGAAGGAATTAACTCATACTGCCAATTCTGAAGTTGTCAATATAGGTAGTTATTATGAATTTTTTAGCCAGTTTTCGTTTATGTCCAAGTTAATGAAAAGGTATAAGCCCTAAATCCTCTATATAATTTTTCGTAAATTTTTATCTCCTTAATTTTCAAAACCATAGAATTCATGCTACGTGGTATTATTTTTCATTCATTTTACTTATGCACAATAAACTAACCATATTACATAAAACACCACCAATTTAACACAATATAGAGTCAAGTAAAACAAGATTATGAATAAAATATAAAATCCAATCATGCGACAGATTGAAATCCCGCCAAAAACTCCTCAAAAAATTTTATTGTACGTTAGTTTTGTTCCCAGTGTTTGACTTGTGATATATTGCGTATTATAAAAATAAAGTGTGTGTGTCTTTCATATTAAAATAAACTATTTTTGGTGAATACATATATATGTGGTGCTACAAATATCAACATTTTTTTTTTAATGCTGTCGATATGTCTGTTGTTTATTTGTTCCGGGTAATATCTGAAACGGCTGAACTTATTTGAACGTTTTTTTTTTCTTAGAAATGACTACGCTATTGACCTAGCAAGGTCTTAACAACTTCACCGGACTACAAGAATAATTTTATATATTGGTGAAAACAGCAAAAATTGGCGTTCTGTAGTTTTTGATGTTATTGCGAACAGACATATAAAGAGACGTGGCAGACGACTTTGTTTTATACTATGTAGTGTACCCGCGCATTCATCCTTGTGAAATTTATCAAAATTAAGTTGGTCATTGTAAAAATGCGCGTGAAACGTGCGCTGTACTGGACTCCAAGAATAAATATAATTGAAAGTCAAATGTTTATATGTTATTTAAATTATAGTAACGTATATCAATAACTTAATTATATCGATAATATGGGCATACTATATCTATATAATAAAAGATTTACCACATATTGTTCGATAATGTATAGCTTAATATTTTTAATACCCTTTTATATAGTATAAGTGAGCACTGAGGATGGTATATAGTAGTATAAAGTTCCAGGTATGTGGCTGATGATAAATCCCATACCATTCGACACACTGTTAGTATTCACATATATAATGTTCATGTTACCTATTACAGTATATGATGTGCGTGTCGTACTTACAAATATTTTTGAGAGAGTATTTCTGTAATTTACAAATCTAATCAAAATTTAACATTTATTAAAATTGTTAAAAAAACGCGTGCGAAGCCGCGAGTAACAGCTAGTATTATTAAATATTTTTATTACAATTTTCTCCCTATTTTGTAAAAATTGATAAATATTTGACGATTCAGATCTATGAACACACATAATAATTAATTCCTATATCTATGTATCCAATTGCTATGTTATGCAAATATTTATATATTCGATTTACATGAGAATTAGAAGAAGTACATTTCCCTTTTAAAAAAAAATCAATAGACTAGTACCCGTAGGCGTGTAGGAGTGTGGGTGTGGGTGTAGGAGTGTGGAGTAGTAGTGATTATCACTTGATAAAATCACGTGATATAGCGTTCAAATATGTCATCTCCATACATTTTTCTGTTTTCTATTTGCGTTAATGATTGTCGATAAGCAACTTGGTTAGGCTCCCTTGTTACACTCTAGCAAGAAAAGAAACACCTGCCCTACACGCCTAGGGGTACTAGTCTAGTGATTTTTTTTTTTAAAGGAAAATGTACTTCTAATTCTCATGTAAATCGAATATTTAAATATTTGCATAGGCCCCCTGGATTATTAACTAATTACAGTTTGACTTCCACTTCACATTTAATCTACAATTTAGGTTTAAACATCACTTCAAACCTCTTTTTGACACTTATTTTTTAGGGCACGCTAATTTTGATTAAATTTTAATTAAAGTTGAAAGTCCATAATTTTTTTTACGACCTCTACTACAGAGACAAGCCGCTGTGCGACGCGGTAACTGTTTAAGAAGGATAAATTACATTTTGTATTTGTATGATTTTAACCTATTAAAAAATCTAAAAAAATATAATAAAAAGTTACTAAAATTGCTTTTTTTTTTCAAATTCTTTCTTTTTTTTAAGTTTTTATGGCAATTTTTCGATATATAGGAAATTCGTTTAAGGGTACTGCGTGCCCCCGTGTGCCCCCAGGAAAAATCCCTATATCACTTAGAAAAGATCTTGACGTTTACTTATTCCCAATAGCTCAAACAACGGAATTAGAAAATGTACCTTAAAATCATTATCAACATGGTGAAATTTAATATTAGGTAAATTTTTACACATTGTACCATGAAACAGGATATTCAAAGTACCTTAAATAAGGGAAATAAGTAACGATATCCTTTTACTATTTGGAAGGACTTCACAGAAGAAACGAAAACAAAGTATAATCTGAATGACTATTTTGTAAAGATTTGTTATGTCAAAGTTACGAGCATACAAACCGTACGCAAATGAGAAAGTCACGTGCATCGCTTACATAGAAGACAAAGCTGGTTTGTTCTCCGACATATAAATTTTGATTGTCACATAAAAAGAACGAATGTGTGATGCAGCCCAGTTTTATAGGTATCATCGAATTGTGTGAACGTAAGCACAGCGTTTTATTGCATTCAGTTCTTATGATTATCCTGATTTACTGTTTCCCGACACGGCAGGACAAGTACTTTACCGACCCGTACATTTTGAATTAGTATGGTATTATCTTTTGTAGCCTTTCAAAGTCAGCGCGGTGGTAGAAATAAAATGTATATAACATTTTGTGGTATTCTCAAGTAGTTTTTGGATATTATACATAAATAATAGAAGGAACTTCACCGAGAATAAGTAATTTTTTTTAAATAGTGTATACCAGGTGAAAGTTTAAGCAGTCGCAGTATTTTAGGATATAATAATACTTCATGGTTACATTTAACATATAAAATAATAATATCACAACAAATATTAATAAGCAACTAAGAGAACCTATGTTAAAATTTGTTCTAAGACTTTAAAGTAT
The DNA here is from genome assembly GCA_014332785.1 of Antheraea mylitta. Taxonomy (NCBI): domain Eukaryota; kingdom Metazoa; phylum Arthropoda; class Insecta; order Lepidoptera; family Saturniidae; genus Antheraea; species Antheraea mylitta. The sequence goes on from JACEII010000045.1 coordinate 2,698,154, forward strand.
AAACACAATCTGAATAAACCTAGTTGCAATGACCGGTGCACAAAGCTTTAAGGGGCGACCCGAAGTTTATAACCTTCAATAATAAAACGGACATTAAACCCTTTTGTTTTATTCATACCGTTCCCATGTCCACTTTTAAATTAAAGTGAAATCACCCGAAGTGCTTTAACTTAAAAGCGTAGAAGACTGCGTATCTTTTTTTCTAGATAATTAGGTCATAAGCACCTATTTTTTTATCGATTTAGGACGAGAGTCAAGTGCAGAGTATCCTCCATAAATATTGCTAGTGTCTAAACTTTCAGCCTGTATAAACGTTGGTGTTTTATTGCGTTATTAAACAGAAGTAGAATAATGCGTGTATCAGTGTGTACATGCGGAGGAAATAAAAATTATTTGACTTACATGCAATTACATGTATTAAATTATATAGATATATATGAGATTGTTCTATATATGAGAAACTATATACTGTATAAAATTTCTGAGTATAAATATTCAACTATACAATTACTCATTTTGGTATACTACTAGACCCAGACAAACACTTAAACACGCTTACACGTACACACAAATACATAACTACCTTACATTTAATGCGTAACTAAAAAAAATTTCCCTGTCGTGCCATAAGAATCTTACTTTAAAAAACGTGCATAGAAATGTAATTAATAGGATTAGCTGGTGCACGTGTCTTCTATGTAAGGAAAATGGTTTTGTTGTCTCATGAGGGTTACGTGTTCGATTAGGATTTATCTGTGATTAATCTATTTATAGTTACTACTATTTATCTATGCTATAATGCTTTTACCGATATGAATATACCTATTTATAATTTATCACACTTGCTTAGGAGATATAAAAAAGGTTTTCTAATATGTTTTTCGGTTTGATCACAATCTAATATAATGTTCAATAACGATGTGATCTAAAATACTAATCAGTTAAACCTAGAGGGGATTTGGATTTTTAAATTGAGCATAGTAGCTAACGGGTGTGCTAACACAACAGCAACGCAGGGCAAAAACACATAAATCTTCCTTCCAAATATAGAAACTGCATTCAAAATAATCAAGGAAAACCGTCTAGATCAAAACTTTATACAGATGATAACTGGTTACGGATCATTCGGTGACTACTTACATCACTTTATATGTAAAGACAATTCAGGCTGTGTATGCAATGATGAAATAAATCAAACAGCTATCCATCTTCTACTGGAATATCCCATATTTGAGAAGAAAAGATATGTTCTGGAACAAAAACTAGAATCACTGGGAACTGGGAAAATTTTGTAATACGATAGTAAGAAGCTGTAAGAAACTAAACCAATTAAAAAAAATCAAGATGTAATTAAAATACATGGAAAAATAGAGGAAAAAAGGAATAAGAAAATTACATACCTAAAAAAGATCTCTTACCACCACATCAGAGGAAAATTGGAAATGCGAAGCCAAAGTGTTCGCACACACAAAAAAAACCAAGTGTGCTAAGAAAAATTCTACCGCCATGCTATGCCTTCATTCCGATGCTTTCCTTCACCGAGAAATGCGAATCAGTCTTAAGGTTTCGAAGGATTTCGGATAAGGAACGAAGGAAGGATTTCAAAATTCGTCGATTGACGCGGTGTCCGAACACGCTATCAACTGTGCCTTAATTGCTTCAAAATTATAGATTCAAACATCAATGATAAGTAGTATCTAACAATCGGAAGTTTTCTATCTGTCAGTAAAACTTTTGTGAAAACAAGTTCAATCATTTTGGAGACGAGCCGGGACAAAAAATGTACACTTCAATATATTTATTTGCATAAATCTTACAATATTATCATAGTAATATCTAAAGTTAGTTTATATTCATTGTAGGAGCATATTAGAATATTATATTTGATTGTAATCACACATCTTTAATATACTCATGAATATATAGTCTAGAAGAGAAAATTATTCAGGGGCTTCAATTATATGTTACAACAGATTTTCCAGACTGACAAAGTTATTTGTATCTAACAACCAGTTTTATTAAACTTCAGCTGAGGTTCCTTTATTTCCATAATAAATCAAGGGATCAATGTTGATTTTATTGTTGTAATAACCAAGACAACAGATCCCTCAGCTCGGTCAAAGAGTTTTCGGTTGAGTGACTGCATGATTACCTTGCAGTGGGGGTTAAACCACCAGTCGCAACTAGTGATTTGATTAGGCGTCTCTAGGGTGAACGATCACAATTTCTCGGTATATCAATCTCTACCGGTTAAATGTTATGATACGCTATTATTTGCATTACAAATATTTAGATCAAATAAGCGGTTAATATATATACCTACGCGTTCTTTATCTATACTAATATTATAAGAAGGTAAAGTTTGTGAGTTTGGGACGTTGTGGGGGGTAATCTAAGGAACTACTGATCCGATTTGAAAAATTCTTTCAGTGTTATATAGTTCATTTATCGGGATGGTCATAGGTTATATATTGTTACGCTAATAGGAGCGGAGCACTTATGAAGAATGTTTCAAAATCGGGGTGTTTGAGAACATCCGCTGTGTGTTATCGTTAGCGCAAAGCAACTATTACACTCAGACGAAATCACGGGCAGAGACTAGTGTATAATGTTTCTCGACATTTTGAGATACGTACATGTATCTAGATAGTTATAATTGTTTGAATAAATCAGTCTTCTTCCCATCTAGTTGTTTTAACGTTAATCGAGATATGTTATTTTATTGTCTATTATAAAGTATAGGAAATCTTTACTATGCCTAAAAGAATAACTGATAATTCATATAGACTATCAATTATGGATATAAACACTTCCCATGTACAAAACTTCAATGAAATTGATTGAAAATAAAGATAGATGATTTTTTTATTTACACATCTTAAACAATTCTTATACATTTATGAATTGCGGAAAAACTCTGCGAGTACAAATGTTGCGATAAACGTTTAAAAATCAAATAAATAATGAAAAATAATTTCTAAGTAATAATAATAAGTATTGTCGCCGATTCTGGTATCCGAGCAATTGAGGAATAATATTAGATTTCCCAGTACAAATTTTCACAAAAATTGTTTGTGATTATTGTCTTTCATAATAGTTCTAGTGTAACCAATTAATGTTGAGAAAAAAAAATCAAAATATACAAACGGATTATATACATATATTAATTTAAATGATTTATCATTGGAACGGAACGTATATGGCACATGGGCTACATATATTAATTACTATAGGGTGAAATTACAAGAATAACGGGTACAAAAAATGTGAAACTATTTCCTGAAATCCGACTTTAACTTCATGTAATTACTTTTTAATAATGAATTATGGTGAATCCGACAAAGTAATTATAGATTCATATTTCCAATATCGTATGAATTCTTTCTACAGTTTATAATCCTATAATAATATTATTAACTAGCTGACCCGTGCAACTTCGTCTACACCAAATTGGTTATCACTGGTTTCAATTGTATTTTTAAACGTGAAAAAATTGAATAAAACTGATACCCGATTGCAGCCACAACTACTGTTTTTAATTGTGAATCCAAACTATCCACGGATTAACTGAAACATTACCAGATTACATGTCATTTTTTTTAAATAAGCCTAGTACCCGTTCGTAGCATCATCTACCACTCCGTTATTTGTAGTCCGGTGAAGCTGTTAAGACCTTGCTCGGTCAATAGCGTAGTCATTTCGAGAAAAAAAATCATCTACCAGGATCAATTAAGATAAAAAGTAACCTACATAAAACTAAATAAACATCTCTACCACTTACTTTATCATAACTATCTTCAACTTGTATTAAAACCTTTTTATACTCCATTGTATTAAAGAAAAATATATGAACACCGTATGGAAGCGTCAAACATCGCGCCGAAACGCAACTGTCACTTGCTTGAAACTATTGTCTAAGAGTTATAAACTGTTTCGGAAACGTATTTTAAATATATTTATAAAATATTTTTATAAATAATCTTTGTACCACTCACAACATAGTAGTACCTTTTAGTAATTTATCCATGATATGTTTCTATTGTAGATTATTCTAGGTTGTTACACTAAATATTTGGCATTAAATTTGTAACGTGTATTTGTAACACTTGATATTGGTGAAATTACCTACATAGGCAGAGGCTATACCGGAAAGAATCAATCAAGCCAGTTTTATATATTATATTCATCCGAACAATGGGCTACTTGGCTGCCGGTAAGAGTTGCGTTTATTTGTGCATATCGTACCATTACAGACAAAAATATTGATTTTTAAATAATTTTAGGATGTTTTTTTTTTCACTAACTTTGAAACGTTATGAAAATGGAATTATTATTGAAAGACATTTTTGGTATTGACAATAATGTGGTTGATGCTATTTTTTTGAAATAAAAATAAAAGTAATCTTAACCCATGTTAAAATAGTAGTAATTTTATCATTACTATATTTAGATATAAATAAGTACAAATTTCATCTTTCACACTAATTCAATTATTAACTCAATATTTAGATCGATTTATTGCTATAAAAATAATATGTGTATAGAATATAGCTATAGGTATAGTTTAGTGCAACACTGGCTGCACGATAGAGATAACGATAATTGTGGCAGCGTATGTTATAGACGCATTTTTTTTTTTCGAAATGTATACGTTGTTGACCTGGAAAGGTTTTTACAGCTTCACCGAACTATTGAGGCGAGCGCTGAAGGCACTCAACCAACTTGGGATGTTTGGGCGACCAACTCAAGGGTACACGGCACACCTTGGCTTGGGCTGTCGCCTGTTTTGTGCGCGACCTATCTAAGCTAACCTAAGCTAAGCTATCTAGATATACGTATATGAGTTATTGAAACATGCATGTGTACCAAGCATGCGTGCCTCAACAACTCCTATATGTATTTTGTGTCAGAAAAATTCCTCAAACTCCTCAACTATATAAGATAGGATAGGATAAGGAAAAATAAGGGTAGAAACTCTTTGTCGTTTATTCCTCTGCAAATGAAAAACAGCGTGTAAGCGTGTAGGCGTGCACGTGTGTATAGGTGATGTGTGTGATGTAGCAGTGATGTAAAGTTTTGTGTCACTGTATTGCGTGAGCAGCGTACTCAAGGGCTTTCCGCCGAGGGTACGGACCTAGGCTTGAACCGTTGCCGAGCGGGGCCTAATCTGGTGTGCGGGAGTGACCCCCACACCACGGCGGCGTGATCTGTGGTTTTGCGGTCGTGGGCGTGAACACGCTCTGTTTGAAGAGACAGGCTGGTACTGATCTTTCGCTGATGTGATTGAATCAGGAGGGAAGGTAAAAATGTGTCGCGGTCGTCCTCTATACGGCGCAGTGTTGGGTACGGGTTCATAGTTTGCGGCGGATACCACTAAAGGGCTGGGTTGATACGCGGCTTTTTCGAAATAACTACGTGTGAGTGATTTTATATACGCCCAGACAGAAAGCATCTCCAGGTCACTGTGGAGATCCTTTTTCCGGACGTACCATGGGGCACCGATGATTTTATGTAGGGCTCGGTTCTGGAGAACCTGCAACTTTTGAATACGATTTTGCGCATGTGCAAAACCCGAACAACTGTACGTCATAATGGGACGGATGCAAGTTTTATATAAAGTGAGTTTATGTCTGGGGGACATTGTGCTCTTATGGCAAAGCAAACGATAGAGTCAACCCAAGACCATAGCGGCTTTGTTTCGCACTCTATCTGTGTGTGAATCGAATTAAGTGTTTATCTAAAGTGACGCAGAGATATTTCACCTCACCGGCCTAAGGTATTTCGGTTTCGTATAGCCTGATGGTCGACGATGCATATATTTAAGATGGCGTCAATCCCAAGTCATACATTTACGTTTATCGTTGTTCATTGTATATAATGAAATATTAATATCAATAATGTTTAAAATAATAATAAAATGAGATTTGTTCTTTGCTATGGAAAAAAATAATTGGTTTGAAATTTATTATTTTTATTTATAAAATATATTAGCGGGTATATATATGATTGTTTATAAAGAAATGTGTCTGACTATAATAAATTCATGCTTTTAATTGCGTTTAAAAATTACTGAAAAAAAAATGTTCCTAAACCTATTCGTAAATCAAAATGCGCATTGAAAAACCAAACGTTAATCGGCTACCAAGTGTCCTTTCGGGCTAATACCAACCTCTCACAGAAAACCGACGTGAAATAACAGTGTTTGCACTGTAGTGTTTCGTTTGGTCAGTGAAAGCGCCGGAGGCCCACCTCTCTTCACGTTTCCTCCTTTGCCTTCCCTTACCCTCCCCCATATACAGGTTGGCAACGCACTTTCGACACCCCTGGTATTGCTAGAGTCTATAGAGGGTGATGGTCACTTAACATCAGGTGACCCACCTGTTTGTTTGCCTCCTATGATACAAAGTAATATATATTGATATAATTCTAAATAAATTCTTGTTCTTTTAACGTTGCCGGCTCTTGTACTAAGGTGTCGCAAAAAAGTCTAGTTACGTTAACTACAAATTTTTGTTTTTCGTTATCCTGGAGAATCCCTTGCGCTTTATGGGACAAAGAGTATCCTGGATGTAGCCTTATAATATCAGTTATCACTGTGTTAAATTTCGTTAAAAATGGCTCAGTACTTTCAGAGTAATACGGGCTTAGATTGTAGACTTTACTCCTAAATCCAGGAGAACTCTTTGCGTTTTATGGGATAAAAATTTGATGTAATCTCGTTATATTAGGTATCACTATGTCAAGTTTCATCAAGATTGGTTCAGTACTTTCAGAGTGATGCGTGTGCATAGGGACAGACAGACAGACAGACAGACAGACAGACAGACAGACAGACAGAC
>JACEII010000045.1:2705002-2720730 GCA_014332785.1 Antheraea mylitta
AGACAGACAGACAGACAGACAGACAGACAGACAGACAGACAGACAGAAAGACAGACAGACAAAAATTGTAAAAAGATTATTTTTGGCTTCTATATCGATAACATAGTCTACCCTGATTAAAATTTTCAAAAAATATTTAATGTACAGATTTCGACTTGTTACAGTTTTATTATAGTATAGATTTGTTGTCGATAGTATGAATGACTTTTGTCTATATTGAAAATAGAATTATAAATCTCGTATAATTCTCTGTTAGATGGTTTTATAAAGTTCATAATAACTAATCGTTTGTTACATAAATATATCTTTCTTATTCGGGAAATAATATCAAAGAACTTTTTACGGCGTTTGGGGTATTGTACATAATGTATTGAGGTTGGGGATATCAGAGATATGTAAGTATAATATAAATAGAGTAGTTTGTAGGTTACTTATGGCTGGAACGTGAATATATATTTTTTATTTCTGATGAAAATACTTTGTGTTAAATAGTATTAACATATATTGCTGTGTGATTTTACATTATACTAGAATCTATTATTTCTTGGTAGGGTCTATTTTTGTATGATTATATATGGGATTTTGTGGGAAGTAAAATCTTTCTCACGTTTTGTATTCATTTGCTTCACCAACAACGTAATTTCTTCTTATCAAATTTATTAAAATACCTTTTAATCGATATCCAATCGTCCTTGAACATCTCCCGTGTTATTATGAAAAAGTTAAAGACGTATTGAATAATTGCTTTAAAAATGTTTGGGTACTTGCGTATTAAATGCACCGCGCTTACCGACCGCAGCCGCGGCAAACTCGCGTAATTTTTTTTCGTAAGTCTAACGTAATCTACTAAAGCGAGATAAAAGAGCAAGATGTCGAACGTTATTCAATACGTATTTAACTTTTTTGTAATAACACGGCTCATGTCCTCCTTTTATTTTATTATCATTTATTTCACTCGCACTTTTAACTTTTTTTTTTTTTTCGAACTGACTACTCTATTGACCTGGCAAGGTCTTTACAGCTTCACCGGACTAATGCACTTTTAACCCGTTTATAATATTAGGTCTTTACCTATAAAATTGCCGTTTTGTATGAAAAAATTTAAACGAATTTTTTACATGTATTTTTTATTTGTATTAATCGAAGTAATCACCCATGCAATCAATATATCTTTGCCAACGCAGTGGCAGTTTATTGATGTCCTTCTTAAAGAAATCAGTTGGACGGGAGGCAACAAATTCTTCAAAGGCATTTTGTACTGCCTCTCGGGTATTGAATTTTTTTCCCGCCAAGGAGTTGTCCAAATTCTGGAAAAAGTAGTAGTCTGTAGGCGCAAGGTCTGGTGAGTAAGGCGGACGACGAAGAACTTCCAACCCCAGTTCTTGTAACTTGGAGACCGTCTGCTGTGCAGTATAAGGTCGCGAGTTGTCGTGCAGGAGCAGCGGAGACGAGCGATTGACAATTGCTGGTGGGAGATGTGCCAGCTTCTCCATCATTGTGTTCAGTTCTTCAAAGTACACAACTGCAGTAATGCTCACCCCATTTGTAAGTTTTCGTTTAGGGAATTGTTTAGGTGCTGAACCAAGATCCAACCAACTTGCTGAGCGCTTGCGGTTATCAAACAGAATCCATTTTTCATCGCAGGTAATATTGCGGTTCAAAATTTCTTCATTTGTGTGTCTGTTGAGCAGTGCAAGGCACGTCTCGACGCGTACTTCGCGCTGGCGGTCATTGAGTTCGTGGGGCACCCATTTGTCAAGCTTTTACCTTTCCAATTTGACGGAAATGGACCAATATTGTTTTGACGCTAACGTCGAAAGCTGCTGCTAATTCAGCCGTAGATTGTGTATCATCAGCTTCCACAGTCGCCATTAATTTGTCACTGTCGACTAAAGTCTTCGGACGACCGTGAGGATCATTTTTCAGGTCGAAATTCCCAGAACGAAAGCGAGCAAACTAATAACAGGTGATGCGTTGGTTTGTAGTGTTAGCTCTGTAAACGTCGTTGATGTTGCGTGCCGCTTGTGCCGCGTTGCTGCCACGACGGTAATCATATTCCATAATTATTCGAATTTTTAATGTATCCATGATGATAAAAAAAAAATGAATTGCGATGAAAATGTAACACTAATCAATAAAAAAATGACTACTTTTGGAAAAAGAATCCCATGTTTTTAAAATAAAATTAATTTGAAATTTGGAATTCTTAGCCAAACAAAAATTATTTTGATTTGAAATGGCCAGAACTGCAGAACGGCAATTTCAAAGGTAAAGACCTATTATCATCTCTTTCTCATAGCGCTACACCATTAACAAAATACATCATAGATAATTGTCATTTATACTATGCAAAGGAAATATTTTCAAACATCCTACATACAGATAACTCATTGTATTAACCTTACAACAAATTATAATATGTTCTTACATTCCTTTTTTATGTATAAATATATAACATTTTTTAAGATTGTAAAAAAATAATAACCGTTAAAACAGTACTAACAGATTTCCCTCGAGCCATGGAACCTTCAGATTCTAGATTGATTTGTTTAGGACTTTTTGAAATACGTTTTATATGTTAAATATATTTTTGTTTATGGGACTTCAACAGTGTTGAAATATGAAATTTAAATCAAAACAATGAATGCCTACTTACATAACGTTTTACAATATTCAAAGCAGTATTTAGACATAGCCTTCAAGAGCAGTGACTAACGTTACAGTGAAATATAATGTTTAATTTAATAGATTATCTATACAAATATTATAAAGAGGTAAAGTTTGTGAGTTTGTGATGTTGTGACGTTGTAGGGGGTAATCTCTGGAACTACTGGTTCGATTTGAAATATTCTTTCAATGTTATATAGCTTATTCGTCGAGAATGGTTATAGGCTATATATCATCACGCTAAGACCAATAGGAGCGGAGCTCCAATGGAAAATGTTTTAAAATCGGGATTTTTTCCTCTTGAAAGCTTCCGCTGCGTGTTATCGTTAGCCTAAAGTATCTATTCCACGTGAACGAAGTCGCGGGCAGAGGCTAGTAAGCTATATAATTATAGTAAAATCACTCTTTAAAAGAATACAAAATATCTTTTATAAAAAATAAGTTTTGCAACAGTTATATGTCTTTTTTTTTAATGTCATAGTAGGCAAACGAACAGGCGGGTCACCTGATGATAAGTGATCACCGCCGCCCATAGACACCGGGGAGTCACAAGTGCGTTGCCAGCCTGTGTTTGGGGGGAGGTGGTAAGAGGAAGGGGGAGAAAGGAGGGGCAAGACGAGAATAGGTGGTTCTCCGGCGCTCTCGCTTACCAAAGGAAACGCAACAATGCAAGCACTGTTACTTCATGTCGGTTTTCTGTGAGAGGGGTGGCACTACCCCGGGTGAGCCGACCCATTCATGCTAAAACCAGTAATAGATTCAGGTGGCTCCTACACAAATGAAAAATATCACCATTTTTCTTTGAAATAATATAGATTTCTCACAATATCCCATTGCAAAACAATGTAATAATAATTTCTAGTGGAAATCAATCTATATATAATGACTTCATATGACGATAAATAGACTGTTTTGGAGGGAGTATTCATATCTATTGTGGCAGCACCTGTCACGTTTTTCACGTGATTCTGGATCTGGATTGTGAAGATATATTTCTGCACAATATCTATAACAATAATGGAAAATATTAATAAAGTCCCTTTTAGCCCAATCACGTCAAAAATTCTGAAAGTATCGGTATAGGACTATGATTATTCAATGTGGAATTTTGCGTAGATGGTCTTAAGCCACCTATTTATTTTTATTTGTCCAGCGAAGCGGGTGGTTATCACCTAGTATTCTAATAAAGTGAAAATGTCTTTAGTATTCTAGTTGAAAAATAGCACACAATAAATAATAAAGTTATGTATTATAATATAACTTTCACAGAGAAGATTGATTACTATTGTTCTCTTTAGAATTTTAGTGTAATAATAATTTTTATGAGCCTAATATTTAAATGATCTTGAGATTTCAAAATGTATTGAGATATATGTATGTCATATATGACAGAGTGAAATATAAACAAAAATGTATTGTTCCAAATACTACGTATATTTTGGGACAACGCGTCGTGTTTTGTTTAATGATTAATCGTTGCTAAAATTGAAACACCGTGATAAAGTGAATACCGGCACAATATGTAACAAATCGCTGCGGTAAACTCCCTTCGATCAATGGTCGCCCCTCGCTAGCGATTGTTTGATTACGGATAACTTGTAGGAGCGTAGTATACACGCGTTAGCGGATAGATATACTGAACGCTGTACAACGTGACACAAAATCTTACATCACTGCAAAAACATTACACATATCACCCCCACACACGTATACGCATACACTCTTACACATGAAAGTGGAAGGGTTTTGTTTCTTTCCCTTATCGAATTGAAATAGTTTAGAAAATTAGATAGGTCAGATAGATCGGGAGGAGCCGAGGTGTGCCGTGCACTCTTGAGCTAGTTGTCAAATAAAATCGTCTGAGTGCCCTAAGCGCTCGCCTCAGTAGTCCGGGGAAGCTGTTAAGACCTTGCTAGGTCAATAGCGTAGTCAATTGAAAAAGAAAACTTTACGACGTGATCCACTAAACATAACATGAACTACCATATTATGTTATTTTACAATATTTTTTGTTATATATGAGACGATAATGAAATGAATTATCGTTGGTCGTACACGGATACTAAGTTTGGGCAACGATAAGTTTTCTCTCTTTCACACCTATTGATTGTTGCATAATGCTTGTTTGTTCAGACGTAACGTTAACATTTATTTACTTGATTTATTATAAAGGACTAACTTCTGACCACAACTTCGTCCGCGTGGAATAGTTACTTTAGGTTAACGCTAACATGCAGCGGAAGCACTCAGAAGAAAGAAAAACGATTTTAAAACATTCTTCATTATTACTTAGCCTAGCCTTAGCTTAGTCTTAGGCCTTAACGTGATGATATATAGCCTATAGCCTTTTTCGGTAAATGACACTAATTTTTTTAAATGTTTTTTCAAATATTTATCACTAAATTTTTCAAATCGGGCCTGTGGTCTCTGAGATTACCACGTTCAACCAAACAAACAAACCCTCCAGCCTTATAATATTAGTATAGAGTAAGTGCTACTCTTCTCTCGTACTTAACACAAGCTGTCATTCAAATTATAATAATTTTTGATAGAGTGGACTAATTTTAACGAAACACAGAATAAGTTACTCTCGAGGATATACTTTATGATTTTTTTGGTGAGGTTTTATTGTAAACCCAGTACTTTAGCAGTGATGCAGATTCATACAAACAAACACACAGACAGACAGGTACTCCTAAAAGTGATTGAAATTTATTTTGTTACATATTCCTAGACACCTGAAAATTTTTTTTTGACAAGACAATATGTACAGTCAGTTTAGATTTACGTTTTTATTATATGTGTAGATATAGAAAATACGTGAATCGTGAGATACATAAAAGCGTGTTCACAGAAAGGCCTCCATGAAGTGAAAACCAGTTTAACATACCTCATTAGCATTACATGAAATGATTCATATTATATGTAAACTAATGCCCGTTTTTTTTTTGAAGTCATTAAAGTTATAGCAAAATTGTCGAGAACATAGATTTTTATCGATTTTAGTTTTCAAATTTAAATCAATAATATTTTCTTAAGTTTAAAAAATTATATACTTTTTTGATTGATGAAGGCGTTACTTTGCAGAAATTCATAATTTAATATTGGGGAGTTTTTGGCGGGATCTTAGTCTGTCATGTAGTGGATTTTATATTTTATTCATAATCTTGTGTTATTGGACTCTATATTTTGTAAATTTGGTGGTGTTTTACGTAATATAGTTAGTTTATTATTCATAAGTGAAGTGAATGGAAAATAATAACACGGAGCATGAAATTCTGAGATGCCAAAAAACTCCCTGGAAGGTTCTAGCAAGGGATCCACCATCTTGTTAGAATATGGTTTCACACGATGCTTAATATTGGAATGATCACACGAAGTTTGTGATATTATTGACTACGTGAGAATGGCAGTAATAATCGGAAAGATTAATTGCCAAAAATAAAGTTAAAAAAAAAAAAAAAATTAATATTGCTGTGAACGTTGCTTTGTACTTCCGACTGGAATAGCGACTACCGTTTTCTGTTCCAGTGGGACGTGGCAAAGGTCAATCATTTCTAGGCGGAAATATAAAGCAACGTTCGCCCCAAAATTTTAGGATATAAGATATAGATACTGATGAATATATTATATATTATAATCGTGCATATATTTGATAAGAGTTACTTTCATTGATCACTCTATGTTAAGCAATAACTAAATATATAAAAAGCACATTAAAACAATACATTAAATCCGCTTTCGCTTCACTCTTAACCGCAACCTCAATTTCCTTTCGCGAGGGAATGAGCAGAATATAAAATAATTTTCAACGGACTCTGTTTGTATAGGAAAATAAATTAATTTTTGAAACTCAGTGTATACTTTACAATTTTATAGGATGAAGTTCGTTGGTATTGTCGGGAGGTATGCTACGAGATTATTGTATGTTTGCGTTTTTATTTTTTACAAAAAATGTCTGGTTATTGCAAAATGGGTGGTCATCTTTATGGAGGTTATATTAAAGTTATATTTAATAAAGAATAAGGACTTAATAGGACATAGGATGGGTGTGGTTAGGACCGGCCTAATGTAGTGGCTTTTTCAAGGACCGGAGGGCCTTGATTATTACGTAATTTAGTGTTGACGTAACGTCGTAAGTTGAATGGAGCCGCATCTTAAATTCTTGAACAGACAAGTAAATATTTTTAAATGTTACATCTAAGCGGCTTAAATAATTTTAGGTGAAAGAAATTGTTAGCTAAACAATTATTGTATTATAAACACAGTCGCTTGTCGCGTCCACTTGTGAGTTAGTTACCTTATTCTTCTAAACTACGCATTCTAATACGGTCTTCATTATTGTTTTATAAAATTGTTATGGAACTTTTGTATGTATTTGATTGATTTTTAATTTTTTAGCACTTTTATATTTGGTAACTAATCCTCTAGATTATTACTGCCATTGTAGAGTAAGTATCAAAACTTCGTGTTTTGCGATCATTTCAGTGTTCTAACAAAATGGTGGCTTCCTTGTTTGAATCTTCGAGAGAGTTTTTGTGGGATCTCATAATTCATGCTCCGTGGTATTATTTTCCATTTACTTTTACACAGTGACTGAATTTTATTACGTAAAGTACCACCAATATAGTCACAAAATATATAGTCAAATAATACAAGATTATGAATAAAATATAAAAGCCACTAATATAAGAAAAGAATGGGATGTTAAAGTTTCATCAAGATATTTGTCTTCTACAAGTAATACAGCGATTCGAACCCACAACAATGAATTAAATTCTATTACTTTAAATCGTTATATAAATCAGTACAAAGATTTATATCTCAATTACAACTAAACTCATGCCCGGTAAAACATGTCTCTTTTTTTTGTCAAAAAGCATACAAATATTGTAAATTGTTGACTTAAAGAGTGTGATGAATAGTGAATAGAGATATAGATACTAAGACTTTCACTTGAAGAAAAGAACGAAAAACTGCCAATTTTTTTTACTGATAACACAAAGGTCGTGAATGGCCATTAAAGAAAAAAAAATAAGAAAATCAAATGATAAACAATGGAGAAAGTGTTACTGATCTGTGTTATCTTTATTTATTTGTATAAACATATATAAAACATTTTTGCGTATTGATTCATAGTCACTGACGAACAATTTCGTTTCCATTTCCCTGGCTTTTAAATATTTTCAAATGTAAATGACAAAGTTCACTCAGAAAGTTCCAAAGCTAACTTGGAAGCGTATTCGCTCTGAAATTCGTCAAGTCTGGCTTGAAATCATATTTTTGGCTGGTAAAATTTAGTGCAATGAATCTTTTCCAAGTTTTGATTGTACACATTTGTCTCCTTCTGCGATTTGTCAACGTTAAAGAGTTCCGTTCCATCTAACTTTATGGTTCAAAGAGTTAAGTTTCAAAATATTTCTTCTGGAATGAAATTTGTTTGTAAGTAATATTTTAGTTTTAACAAGTATATTTACAGTAATGTCAAGATATGTGCAGGATTAAAAAGGATAAAATAATGTTTTTTTTTTTATTTTGTCTTTTATGCTAAAACTAGTAATAGCTTTAGCGTGGCTCTACCACCTACTAGATTATTTTAGATCAAGCATGTAATTTAAGACTAGATCTATAACTTCTTGGTTAAAATCAAATTTTCCGTTTTTAAAACAGATATCGCCGAAAATAGTAAATAACAGTATTAGACGCAAAAAAACATTGTTATTGTGAAGAGATTTACGAAGGTAGGATGGTTTACTACTTACCAATGAACAAACATTTATTTCTATATACATGCGGTAGTCCGGTGAAGCTGTTAAGACCTTGCGAGGTCAATAGCGTCATTTCGAGAAAAAAATCAATTATAATGACAATGTATGTGGGTAATGTAATGCAAATGTAAATATAAGAATATTTTAAGTTATTGTTTAATTACTTCCTTATACAGTTGAAGTGAGCACTAAGGTGGTGGGTTACTATAACTAATGGAGAGTTAAAATTCCAAATATGTTGCTGATGGTAAATCTCATTATGCATGCTGTTAGTATTTATATATATAATGTATACATTACAGATTACTGTAAGTGGCGTGCCTGTCATACTTACAATTGTTTTTAAAGAATATTTCTAGAATTGTACATAGTGTCACAATTTTATAATTCTTTAATATAATTTATAAAAAGCACGTTCGGAGCTGCGGATACAGCTAGTATGTATATATAATAAAATATTGTTTCTGTTTGAGGCATAATCACTTTAAAACTATCGTATCAGCATAGAACTATAACCATTCGATGACAATTTTTCATAGATGGTTCTGGACTACTATATTTTTTAATGCGATCGACACTTGCATTTATTTAAATGCCCAACGAAGTGGGCGGGAATACTTTATTTTACATATCTATCTTTATACATACTATATATCACAGATATTTTTAATAAGTCATTCAAATAACAGGCGAGTTTCTTTTTAAATAATGTCATCTCTGACTATAGCAATGGATAAAATAATACTTTAAATGGCATTTATGAAATATATAGCCTAGTGAGGAGACACAGAAAGAAATTACATACTCTTGACCGAAAATTAACAATTTGACAAGTAGTCACCACCCATCTGCCTTTCTATTTAGCACAAGGTACAGGTTTACAGTATAGTACAGGATATAATAGGTGAAAGTATAGGGTGTATGAAATAAAGTCGACTTGGCATCTTTGGCAAGCATTAATACTGCCACCAGTTTGTATGGAGTAGGCAAATGTTTCACTTCTACACGTGTAATAGACCCTTAATTCTAATATGAGGTATCCGGCATCTCTCCAAATGGGACTAAGGATTTAGCTACTACACATCATGCATCGCGAGTACCTACATAATATTATTTCAGAGATAATCAGTTTTAGGTCTAAGGTAGAAAATTTCCATCAATCTTTAAACAATTCAATACAAATATTGCGGATACTTGCATTTGTCTTGCACGGTACATACTGTTGGAAAGATAAAAAATGTGGAGATACGAACGATTTTTGGCCGCTCTGAATGTAGATGCAAGTTCATTCTTGTACAGAATATAATTAAGAATGTAATACAAAACAACAATAAATTATTATTATAGGATACTAAAATTGGCATATGTTTATGCTTAAGGAGTCTGGATATTAATGTAGAAATAATATTTATACCTACATGTGTTCTGCGTAGCTCTATTCCAAGCGGTCAAAATGTTCGCCGAGAACTGTACAACATTTATAGAATCTTTGGTAAATAAAAAATGAAAATCATTAAAACTTAAAGTATTCATGAAATATGGTCCAATTTCTACCGCTCGACGACAACTAGTATATATAAATGATTTTTAATATAATTAGAGAGAAAGAAAGAAATTGTTTTTTGTTGGAACAGCCATACAATGACCTTAAATTAAGCAAAAAATAGTGAAATACATGTGAAAAAATGTATTAAAAAAAAGCACAACAATTGGGAAACCCATTCAGCCAATATGTGCAGTACAGCAGTAGTACCGCAGCGCTGAGTTTCGATGGGAGCCTTTGTGATGGAGCGGACATTCAATCTCGGTTATAATTAATATTAGAAAAATTAAAGACCAAACCTAATAAGTAAAAACAAATGACACAGACATACATAACACGTCACATATGTTCACGTTAAATAGCTATAGGTACAGCTACTGTAACTACATATATCAGTATTTAGTAGTATTCATTAATTATATTTAGTACTAGCTGACCCGTGCAACTTCGTTTGCACCAAATTGGTTATCACGCGAAAAAAATTGTTTTTTTTTTTTATCGTAGCACGGCAAAATGCCTGCACTATGCCTGATGGTAACCACAGTATAATCCAAAAACAATAGCGACCACCGAGTGACACACTATACATCGCTGGTTGGTTAACTATCATGCCGGCCTACAGAAAGCTGGATATGCACAGGCTGATCCCGAAACGCGACGCGCAGAAGCGAGTCACTATTACGGATTTTTTCGCCATGTACATGGTGGTTGTGACCCAGTCAGGCTGTAAAGCCCTTCCACCCCGCAAATAAAACTGATACCCGATTGCAGCCACAACTACCATTTCCAATTGTGAATCCAAACTATCCACGGATTCACTCAAACATATACCCAGATTACATGTTTTTTTTTTAAATAAGCCTAGTACCCGTTCGTAGCGTCATGTAACAGGATCAATTAAAATAAAAACTAACCTACATAAAACTGAATAAACATCTCTACCACTTACTTTATCATCACTATCTTCAACTTTCATTAAACCTTTTTATACTCCATTGTATTAAAGAAAAATATATGAACACCGTATCGAGGCGTCAAACATCGCGCCGAAAGCGTCAAATGTCACTTGCTTGAAACTATTGTCTAAGAGTAAAAACTGTTTTGAAAACGTATTTGAAATATATTTCCAATATATTTTTATAAATAATCTCTGTACCACTCACAACATAGTACCTATCACCTTCAAACCAAGTTTTATACATCAGGTTCAATCCCTCGGTAGGGATCCCTTGAATGCGTTGCTTGCGCGATACCGTGACACACAAATATACATCACTGCTACAACACTACACGATCACCCCCACACACGTGCACGCCTACACGCTTACACATGAAAGTGGAAGGGTTTACTTTTTTCCCTTATCGAACTGAAAAACTCTCAATTTTCTGATAATAAATATTTGCAGGAGTTGTTGAGGCGTGTATGCTTGGTACACTTATACGTTTCAACAACTCATACATATATGAATAGTTAGTTAGGTTAGTTAAGATAGGTGGCGATTTTGCATGCAACAGGCAACAGCCAAGCCGAGGTGTGCCGTGCACCCTTGAGCTGGTTACCAAAATAAAACCGGCTGAGTGCCTTAAGCGCTCACCTTAGTAGTCCGGTAACTTATATACATATATAAGTTATTGAAACATGCATGTGTATCAAGCATGCATGCCTCAACAACTCCTATATGTATTTTGTGTAGGAAAAATTCCTCTAAACTATATAGGATAGGATAGGATAACGAAAAATAGGGGTAGAACTCTTGTGTCACTGTATTGTGTGAGCAGCGTACTCAAGGGCTCCACGCCGAGGGAATAGATCTAGGCTTGAGCCGTTGCCGAGGAGGGCCTAATTTAGTGTGCGGAAGCGAAATTTACTCCCAGACCACGACGGCGTGAACTGCGGTTATGCGGGTGTGGGCGAGAACACGCTCTGTTTGAAGAAACAGGCTGGTATTGATCGTTCGCTGACGTGATTGAATCAGGAAGGTCGGTAAAAATGTGTCGCGGTCGTCTTCTATACTGCGCAGCGTTGGGTACAGGTTCATCGTTCGCGGGGGATACCACTAACGGGCTAGGATGATTCGCGGCTTTTTCGAAATAACTACGTGTGAGTGATTTTATATACGCCCAGACAGAAGGCATCTCCAGCTCCTGTGGAGATCCTTATTCCGGACGTACCATGGGGCACCGGTGATTTTACGTAGGGCTCGGTTCTGGAGAACCTGCAACTTTTGAATACGATTTTGCGCATGTGCAAAGACCGAACAACTTTACGTCATAATCGGACGGATGCAAGTTTTATATAAAGTGAGTTTATGTCTGGGGGATATTTTTCTCTTATGACAAAGCAGATGATAGAAACGACCCAAGACCATACGGCTTTGTTTCGCACTCTTTCTGTGTGTGAATCGAAATTTAAGTGTTTATTTAAAGTGACACCGAGATATTTCACCTCGCCGGCCCAAGGTATTTTGGTTTCGTATAGCCTTATGGTCGACGACGCATATATTTAAGATGGCGTCAATCCCAAGTCATACGTTTACGTTTATCGTTGTATATGGTGGTCAATAATGTTTAATAAAATGAAATTTGTTCTTTGCTATGGAAAAAAATAATTGGTTTGAAATTTATTATTGGAACGAAGTTCCTTACGGCAGGCTTGGAGGAGATAGGGATTTTGCGCAACCGAACTGAAAAAAATGTGATAGTAAAACCGTAACGAAAAGTGCATGGAATAAAACAGTTAAATGAGACGTGCGCAGGCGCGACAGTCGTATACACAAGCGAGTAGTGTATAATACCTTTTTTTTTTTACATGGGGAAATCCCTTCGGATGCCCACCCTTGCCGGGCAGCTAGGGTGGCGTATGTCCGACTTGCACGGACTAAAACCCCATGGTGCCTCCTTTCACCTGTTGCCCAGGGAGCAGGAACTGCCTACGGCACTACCTCTGCTCACCCGGCAGGTGTCGGCCCCTCTTAAGGGGCCTCTTCTGCGGCCTGAGGGGTCAAGGTGGAAGAACCCTCAGGGAGGGGCGGGTGTTAGTGTATAATACCTTTCCCTTTCTCCTTTTTTGTAATTATTTCTATGTAATTTTATGTTGTCAAACAAAAATAAAGAGACAAATTTTGTTATTTTAATTGATAATTTGAATTACGATTACATAAAATTGAGCACGATTTTTTTTTTGCTAATAGTGTCGATTCAACATTAGCCGAAGGAACTTCGTTCCTACCTGGTGTCCCACGACACCACATTCTTTTTTTTATTTATAAAATATATCAGCGGGTATATATATGATTGTTTATAAAAAAAATGTTTCTTACTGTTTAATTGCCTTTAAAAGTTACTGAAAAAAATGTTCCTAAACCTATTATTGATTAATCATAAATCAAAATTAATTAAATCAAAATGCCTATTAAAAATATAACGTTAACCCGCTACCAAGTGTCCTAAATTCTGTCTATTGATATATTGATAATTTCTGTAGGTGGTAGAGCCACGCTGAAGCTATTACTGGTTTCAGCATGAATGGCTCGGCTCGTTCGGGCTAATACTGCCCTCTAACAGAAAACCGACGTGACATAACAGTGATTGCATTGTAATGTTTCGTTCGGCCAGTGAGAGTGCCGGAGGTCCACCTCTCTTGCCTTTTCCTTCTTTCCCTTCCCTTACCCTCCCCCATATACAGGTTGGAAAAGCACTTGCAAATCCCCTGGTGTTGCTAGTGTCTATAGACGGTGGTGGTCACTAAACATCACTTGACTCACCTGTCGTTTGCCTCTTGTGATACAAAAAAATATATATTCATGTATTAAAGAATCAGGTGCTCTAAAATTCTTGTTCTTCCAACGTTGCCGGCTCTTGTACTAAGGTGTCGCAAAAAAGTCTAGTTACGTTAACTACAAATTTTTACTTTTCGTTGTCCTGGAGAACCTCTTGCGTTTCATGGGACAAAAACTATCCTGGATATAGCCTTATAATATCAGTTATCACTGTGTTAAGTTTCGTTAAAATTGGTTCAGTACTTTCAGAGTAATACGGGTTTAGATTCTAGACTTTAATCCTTTATCCTGAAGAACCCTTTGAGTTTTATGGGACAAAAAGTACATTTGATGTAATCTCGTTATATTAGGTATCACTATGTCAAGTTTCGTCAAGATTGGTTCAGTACTTTCAGAGTGATGCGTGTGCATAGGGACAGACAGACAGACAGACAGACAGACAGACAGACATACATACAGACAGACAGAAAGACAGACAGACAAAAATTGTAAAAAGATTATTTTTGGCTTCTAAATCGATAACATAGTCTACCCTGATTAAAATTTTCAAAAAATATTTAATGTACAGATTTCGCCTTGTTACAGTTTTATTATAGTATAGATTAAAAAAAATATGAAGAAATAAAACAACTGTAAGTAATTAGTCTTTGTATCTTTATTTTTGGCAACCAATCTTTCAGATTATTACTGCCACTGTCGTGTAGTTAATAATATTACAAGCGTCGTGTGATTATTTCAGTGTTCCAACAAGATGGTGGCTCCCTTGTTAGAACTGTCCAAGGAGTTTTTGTGGCATCATAGAATTTCATGCTCCGTGGTATTTTTTTAATTTATTTCACTTATGCACAATAAACTAACTATATTACTTAAAACACCACCAAATTTACAAAATATAGAGTCAAATAACACAAGATTATGAATAAAATATAAAATCCACTACATTATATCATAAAATCCTGCCAAAAACTCCTAATTAGTGTTTTATCGAGTTTAGGCGTACAAATAAAAACAAAATTCTCCTAATCAATTACGCAAGGAGGAAGAAAAAGAAGTGGTAATCTGTTATGATTGTAATTATTATCCAACGTCTCCTCGGCTTCCCATAATGAATGCTTTTGTGATAACCGTACTAAGTGTCGTTATTAAACAGGCAGTCTACTAAATGAGTTTAATGTTGTACAACTTTGCGAAAGTTAAATTCGCTCTATAATCATGATTTACATTTCTTTAAAGAGGTACCTATTAAAACTTTTTTCAGATTGCAACACCTTTAACACTTTCAATTCCAAGTGCAATAAATCAAAGCTAACCGCGGCTGCTTTCACCTTATGACTTCCTCGTAAAATTTACATTTAAAAGTTAATTTTCTCGTTCCCCGGCTTAGGGCAATTGTTAATCTTGGATTCGCTCGTGTTGGCCCTCGGTGTAAAAATTATGAACATTATTCTAAGTAGCCGACCTAACTCTGACTCTCGCCCTCGAGTTGCGCTTCTTGAATATTATACGTTTATTTAGCCAGCAGCGAGGAATGCGACTTTATCTTTGTATTGTTATTTAAAGTACTTGACTTGTTTTATTTCAAATGGTTATTACGGAGTTGTTTTTATATAATTCATTGTACTCAGTATTGTGAATACTGTTAATGCATTATGTTATCAGTACATATTATAAAATAAAGTCTTCTACCACGTTTGTCTGTCTGTCTGTTCGCGATAAACTCAAAAACTACTGAACACATTTTCATGCGGTTTTCACCAGTAGCAAAAGTGATTCATGAGGAAGGTTTAGGTATCTAATCAATTTTTTTTCTGAGCGGGACAACGTCCAACGGGCCCACTAGTAAAGTAAATAAGTTTATCGGATTTACATACTTTACTTACATTCAATACCTTATTTCTTGACGTTTCCTACACACAAAAGGTTAAATTTTAGTGAAGATATTCAATCTTATATAAGACTTGGACTTGGGAT
>JACEII010000045.1:2720740-2735698 GCA_014332785.1 Antheraea mylitta
ATGCAGCTGGAGCACGAGTTTACTCACCCGGTCGCCAAACAGGGTGCTTTCGAGCCCAACCGTCCGTACTGTACCCACCTCTTTTCCACACCGCCACCCGAATCCCGATAGAGTGCCAACAGAAGTAACAATACAAAATTATTTCGATTCGCTGGCACGGATTTGTTGTTTAAGTGGTCAGAGCTCTTGGCCACTATGTCATTTATGGTAACTATATCTATAGGATACTCCTTGAGATGTAGTCTCATTTAAAATACACTTAATTGTGTAGCTCTATGTGAATTTAAACCTATAGATAGAATGACTTAAATGACTTTTGACGTGAAACATCTATAGGCGCGAGTAAATCAGACTGTTAGCGTGGCGACGCGCGACGATGGCATGCGCAAGAGACTGCGCGTAATATCTCTTGCTGGACTGAGCTCGTATTCCTATAGTGTAATTTGATAATTCGAGAATTTGAGATTCGTTCGAACAATGTTGATGTTTCACATCTGCCACGCGTCTCGTGGCGGTTCATTTTTTTTTGTTGAACTTATCACTTATTGGTATCGTGATATTAATTAGAATGAATATGTAATTCTAGTTGTATCATAAGTAACTCATGTTTGATCAATTTTGTCATCAGAAGGGAACTAAGCTCTAAACTCTCGATGCAAAGCTTCTAGATTGGAATTAAATCTGAAAACTTTGACGCGGAGGTTCTATCCGGGAATTAATTCCACAATTCTTGACTCGGTGTTGCTAGATAGAAATTAAATCTGTAATTCCCTAAGCGCTGACTGTAGTCGAAAATATGATTGAAAACTCAGAGTAATCATCTCCTAAAAATAAGGTATTTAACACATTACTCTTAGATTAAAATAAAAATTGGAACATTTAGTGCACTAGTCGACCTTATAAAATGTCATCATACATCCATATAAATACCTCATTCTTCTTTTCATCTTCTTTCATCCAAACGAAGTTTAAAGTTGTATATATTTTCAGCTATACAGCTTTTGTAGTATTAATGCAGGAACAATAATGTGTACACGATTCAAACCAGGAGAAAATAATTACACATTTATCTTGTAATAACATTATTTTACATTACATTACTGCTTTAAGCATGAATGGGTCGGCTCGCCCGGGGTAGTACCACCCTCTCATAGGAAACCGACGTGAAGAAAGAGTGCTTGTTTCGTTTGGTTATTGAGAATACCAAAAGATCTCCTCTCCCCTCCCCATCCCCCGTTCCTGCTCTGCACAGGCTGGCAACACACTTGTGGCCCTTGTGTTGTTAGTGTCTATGGACGGTGGTAATCACTTAACATCAGGTGACCCACCTGTTCGTTTGCCTCCCATGAAATAAAAAAAAAACATAGGTGTTTTAATTCTATGGTATCGTTGTCACCACTGTGCTCTAATGATCACGGTGTTCGACCAATATTATTTCTATACTGCATCATTTTTTATTAATAAAATATGTAAAATTAATTAAAATATATAAAATAAAAATTAATTAATTGATCGAATCGTAGGCTGCATACCTTTTTTCTGTTTTTAAATATTTAGACTATTCTGATCAAAGACGTCGATTTTTTTCGAATAGTCTTCTAAAAGGAACAGGTGAAACGTATAATTGTCAAAAATATGGACGACGCATGTAAAGTACACATTCCTGAATGTTCAACAATAATCAGTAAGTTTCAAAACCTTTTTTAAATTATAATAAACCAAAGTAGATACTAATACCTAAGTAGTATAGCTTATCGAGAGGACGATATAAAATGACATGAAACAAAATTACTATTTATCTATTTTACTCTCTAGGTAACATCTACTCATTAAAGTTGTCAGTGTTCGAGCAAACGTTATTTAAATTATGTAGAGTGAGATTATACATAAAACTAAGTTACTATTGCTAAATGTTATCAGTTTTTTCTTGAGTTTGATTTTGAGTGTAATTTCTTGAATCTAGGCCTTTAGTACCAACTAGCTAGCCGTCCTGATTTCACATGGCTGTAACGTAATGTAGTTGCATAATTGTCTAAATAATTTATATCTATTAATTTTTTGTCACTTTTATATTTAAAAATTCATGAGAGTCAGAGAAAGCACGTAAGAATCTTCACATAAACCACTTCTTTCTGTTTCGCGTAATTTTTAATATTGTAATAATATGCTGCCAAAAGAAGTATTAATTTACATCAAATTAATAGTTAATGAATATGTTTAATTGAATAAGGATTATAAGTATCAAAATCGCATATAACCACTTCTTTGTTATAATAATATATAAAAAATAAAAATTATTGCTGTGAGTTACATTATTATACCATCGCGAAATTGTCAATTTTTAAAATGTATACTTCTAGAGTACATAATTTGTAAGTATCTCATCTCATAAGGTTTAGTAATTTAAACACCAGAAGACTCTTTCTTATGAATTTATTAGAATAGACTTTTCTGTACTTCATACGATCATAATATACATATGTTATACATAAAACTGGTGAAATTATTGTAAAAATCGTTTCAAAATCGGTTGCGACACGAGTAGATATGAAAAGTGACTTATTTTATTTTATATCAAAAGATATAATACATCAATTATTATTTTACTGTTGATTAATAAATAATTTGAGTCAATTAAGTACATAAAAAGTTACTAAGCGACACTTTAAATTTAGGTTTACATTTTAACCAGGCACAAACTGAGCATTGTTAGCATACTTGAAAAATGATAATACTTTTCAACAGGCGTTTTAATTTGTGAGAGTTTTTAATGCTACTTAAAATTTATATCGGTATCATATGTTGCCTGATTGTTGTTTAAATATTAATATTTAAGCAGAGAGTAATATTTATTTATCTTTTTGAGTTCTTAACTAAATTGCCAATCACTGGTAGTATTTAGGTTAGTGGTAGTAGTAGTAGATTATGTAGCTGGTAAAGCCACGCTGAAATTATTTTTGGTTTCAGTATGAATGGTTCGGCTCGTCCGGGCTAGTATCAACCTCTCACAGAAAACTGTCGTGAAGTAACAGTACTTGCATTGCTGCATTTCGTTTGTTCGGCGAGGGCGTCGGAGGTCCATCTACTCTCCCCCTCCCCTTCCCTCTCATCTCCCTGTCCTCTTTCCCCCCCTCAAACACAGACTGCCAACGCTCTTGCGAGTCCCCTAGTGTTGCTAGCGTCTATGGACTGCGGTGATCACTTAACATCAGATGACCCGCCAGTTCGTTTGCCTTCAATTTAATAAAGAAAAACACTGTTATATATTATACTAATGTTTCTTTTTATCCTATCATGGAATTTTTATTTACCTAACACTGGATAAAACTTTAATATACATTTCTTACACTACGAAGAATTTAATTTTATAACTTTTAGTACGTCTTTGGTTAAATAAATTGTTGTCCGTATTTCATATCAGTAATAGTTAGTAGCGACGGTTTTGCTCTAGAATAGTTATCATTATTTTTCTCTTTTTATTATAAATTTTCTTCATGGAAAAAAACTTTCTTGACTTTTAACGAAGAAATGATATTTTTACACACATAAGTTAGTAAAATGCCGTTTGAGCCGGCCAAATATGTTTTACACATATAAATGAAAACCAAATAAATACTATGACCGAACTACACTAAATTCGCACCTACTTATGACGCTGTAGTCGTAGTTCTCTTGAAAATAAGTTCCTCGTTTCTCTTCGTATTCTTACCGATGTTTAGAATAGAACTCCTACACGGAGTTTTTGTTAGACCTGTCTATACGCTGTTGGCCTAATAGATATTTCACATATTCACTAGCTTTTTGAGAGAATATTTTAGGCACTTAGCCGAAATGGCACCTAACGCAAGATGGCAGAATGGCAGGACATCGACTTGGGTTATTGCTTTGCGTGCAATATCGCGTATTGAGCAAAACAACCCTTGCGAGATAAGGTAATGATGCATATATACATATGAGCATAACTAACGCGTACATGTATTTTAAACTTGACAATTATAGTTATAGCACAGTATACATATAAGAGACAGTGCGGAAAGCCCCTATAAACGCTTTTTTTTTCGAAATGAAAACGCTGTTGACCTGGAAAGGTCTTTACAGCTTCACCGAAATATTGAGGCGAGCGCTGAAGGCATTCAACCGATTTGGGATGTTTGGGCGACTAACTCAAGGGTGCACGGCACATCTCGGCTTGGGCTGTCGCCTGTTCTGTGCAAAAATCGCGACCTATAATTTTTTTTTTTTAACATGGGGAAATCCCTTATGTATACCCACCCTCCCGGGGGAGAGGGTGGGTTATGTCCGGCTCGCACGGACTAAAACCCCAAGGTGTACCGTCAGACCGTAATTGTTGGGGCGGCAAGGGATCGATCGTACTTGCTACTCAACCTTGTAGAGCCGCCCCAACGGTCCGCCCGGTGGAAGGTGGCCGCCAGGCTCCTACCTATAGAGAGGCAGACTGTGTACACACCAGTTGCATCCCCTCGTCCGCCGTACCTGTGCTATGAGGAGACGAGCCCGGCTCATCCCCTCAGGTCCGGCTACAGTGGCAGAAGGAGTTGGGCAAAACGCCGCCTCCTCCTGCCGGTCCTCTGTTGGCGGAGACGACTACTCAGAGGATCCACCTCACGGCCCCTCTCCGCCGCCTCCTTCTGCGAGATGACTTCCTCGCAGAAGGAGGCTATTGCTCGCCATGCCTGTTTGCTGCCGAGCATGGCGGAGACCACACTCGGTAGTGACAAATTCCTTCCTACCGCCGCCGTTAGAGTGCGGCGCTGTCTCTCCCACGCAACACACTCGGAAAGCGAGTGCTGCGCGGTATCTTCCTCAGCACCGCACTCGTGACAGGCGGCGGTCGGCTCCCTGCGAGCAATCCGGTGCAGATACCACCCGAAACAACCGTGTCCGGTCAGCATCTGCACCAGCCTGAACGACAGGGAGCCCCATTCTCTTCCAACCCACTCCTGCAGGTCAGGTAAACCTAACTGAGCTAAGCTATCTTATCTAGATATACGTATGTAAGTTATTGAAACATGCATGTGTGCCAAGCATGCGTGCCTCAACAACTCCTATATGTATCTTGTGTCGGAAAAATTCCTCTAGACTATTGTATATAGGATAGGATAGGATAGGATAGGGAAAAATAAGAGTAGAACTCTTTCTAGTTTATTTCTCTGAAAAAGAAAAACAGCTTGTAAGAGTGTAGGCGTGTACGTGTGTATAGGTGATGTTGCAGCAGTGATGTAAGGTTCCGTGTCACTGTATCGTGCGAGCAGCGTACCAAGGACTCCATGGCGAGGGAACGGACCTGGGCTTGAGCCGCTGCCGAGGGTGGCCTAATCTGGTGTGCGGGGCCTATAAACGCTCGTACCGTTACACTACCACAACACATCGACGAGACCCCTAAGCGGTTTTCGCGGTGCTGTCCGTAGGATATCTTTTAAAACCACTCATCGATGCGTGTGTTTGTGGAAGTGTGCTGTTTTCGACCGTTTGTAGGTAGATTCCGTACTGTCTCTCATATTTATACTGTGGCCTCTATCTGAATGTCGGTACTGTTACTTTATATACTTTTTAAAGGAGAATGGAAGACCCTGGAAGCCTAAAGTATACTCGAACGATTCTATAAAGTTCTATTCTAGTGTATTTTAGTTATATTCTATTATATTCCCACGTTTGATTACTAATTCTATGTTTATTCCTATCGCGTTTGCGTGCAGGATTTAACAATATAATAATTTTCATGTTTCCGAGGTTATTATTTACGGAAGACTATTGATGTAATCTATATCTATCTATATAAATAAACATGAATTGCAAAGTATGTTGCTAAGCGCAAATTTCGCAGAGGGTTAGTCCAATTCGAATATTTGTTGATTTTATATATTTCTTCAACTCTGAGGAAGGTTTTTATGGAAAGAGAAATTTGAAAAATTACATGAAAAAATCTAAATATCAGTTTTCTTTTTCTGTAATTGTGAACGCAACTTCAAATTTCTATTAGCAACTTGAATGCATCTTTTTTTTAAATTTTGTGATGACATAGGTAATTTTACCATTTTACTGCAGTTTGCTTTAAAAATGTCGCTTTCTCAGTTTGTATTACTCAAAAACGGATAGTCTCTGTAGGGTAGCATAGCAACAATGTTTCATATACTAAAAGGTAGGCTAAAAAAATCATATTAAGGCGTAACGTAGTTCGCGGGGAAAACTAGTTAACAATAAATTTTCAAGATATTGTGTCAACTAGACACAATTAATCGTATTCGTAAAACGTTTCATATTAATATAGGTTCTCAATTAGAGTGCGAGAGGAGTGCGGTTGGGGCCGTCACCATAACAGCCCCGAGTTAACCGCCTCTCAGAGAGTAATTATACTGAAGTTCATTTAACTTCCGCGGCTCAGGCCAAATACCAGCGCCGTTGAGCACTGTACTTACTTTACTTAGCCCGTAACAAAACGATGCAATTTTAAGTAACGGTCCGGTGGGATAAGTCGAAAGCTTAATGTGTGTACTTCTGTAAGTGAACTTTGGTACGAAAGATGAACGGTTAATGGAAAATTAGTTTTGTCTCGGTAACAAGAGTAAGCTTAGTTAATGTACCGTACAGTCTACTACTACATAATTATAATTTAGGTAATTATTTATATAGTTTATTAGACATTTCAACGATAATCTTATAGTTTGGAAGAAAACGGAATGATGTTAAATTTATTATAACGTAAACTTTTGAAGTAAGACTTCTTTAGTCGCGACTAGGAGGTAACTGGATGACAATGCAACGGAAGTCCGTTACTGCAATTTCTGTACCATTCGATTAGATAATAATTAAAAGTAACCAAAATGTTTATTAAACCATAATTGATTTAATTTGTTACTTATCATAGTAATATGTTCTCACTTTTATATATTTTATTTACTTTATAACAAAGAGTTGTTAATCATATTTCCTGTGTTATTTAAGTTCCGAATTAGCTGATAGATGGCACTGCAGATAATGACGCTTTGATTTGATTCGTTAATTACTTTCATTCGGACCAGATGACAGCACGGTCGCGTGCCCGTAATTAATTATGTATTAATTAATTTTATTGCATGATTTCTATTATTATTCAATTCAATATCCTTTTTTTTTGAAATATTAGTTTTGATTGATTTGTTTATAAATTCTTTATTGACAAAATCAAAAATATTTAAAAAGTTTTACTTCAATCGCGTGTGACGGTTCCACGCACTAATTTTTTTTAATTCAATAATTCTTTCGCTTATGGTTATGTTATCTATACCAATATTATAAAGAAGTAAAGTTTATGACGTTGTGACGTTGTAGGGGTTAATCTCAGGAACTACTGGTCCGATTTGAAAAATTCTTTCAGTGTTATATAGTTCATTCGTTGAGGAAGGTTATAGACTATATATTATCACGCTAAGACTAATAGGAGCAGATCACCAATGAAGAAAGTTTCCAATTCTTTCCTCTTGAAAGCTTTCGGTGCGTATTAGCGTTAGCCTAAAGTAACTCTTCCACGCGGACGAAGTCGCAGGGAGTGGCTAGTTGATAGATAAAATGTAATAAATTCATTAGCTCGTTGGCGCTCGTGATGGCGTTCTCTTGTAAATAGTTTTGCTGATTCATGCGGTCAACATAGTTTTTCTGAACCAATAGTTGTAAGTATTCAATTTTTTACTTGTCATTTTATCGTAACTGCTTATATCTTAAAATCCGTGATCTATATATATATAGGCTAGATGATATTATGAAATGGCTAAAGTAGCTTAGCCGTTTCGGGTACTAGACCAGACAGAACAAATACCTCAGGTTTCACATACACACATTTTTTTTTATCATAGGTGGCAAATGAATAGGTGTGTCACCTGATGTAAAGAGATCACCACCATCCATAGACACCAGTGACACGAGAGCAGTCGTAAGTGCGTTGCCAGCATCTGTTGGTGGGGAGGAGGGGAAGGAGTGGACCTCCGGCGCTCTCACTGACCGAACGAAACGTTACAATGCAAGCATTGTTACTTCACGCTAGTGTTTCTGTGAAAGAGTGGTAGTATCTCGGAAGAGCCGACCCATTCATGCTGAAACCAGTTATAGCTTCAATGTGGCTCTATCACCTACAAACATATACACAAAACTCACAGACAGTTGTCACTGAAATTCAAATACAGTCCTCACTAATAATGAATTAATCCTCTCAACTTTACTGCTACATACTTAGTCCAGTTTACGCTGCCATCTGTGATACAGTCTCACGATTAGTACAGACGTCAACTTGAGAATAAGTCTTCACCATTACTGACATTTCATATTGTAATTATAATCATATAATATTTATATGTACTCGTCTAGATTATTACCTCTTTGCTTTTTGATCGTCAAGGGTTATCGACAAAGGACTTTGTTGGAATGTAATTAAATAATGCGTTAAAAAAATATCTAAATTGTTTTGACAGTTAGGTACAGTCTATTATACATTGCATCCGTGTAAAGGTGGGGCGAGTTGCTAGTGTAGAATATATCTACAAAATTTCTTAATTCCTATCAGTTATCGCGCAAATTATAACGTAGTAATTTCAGCTGCTTTTTTACGGTTTATTTGTTTAATTAGATTCATGTGAATGAATGATTTGACGTGTTTATGATTCATTCATACAAAGCTAACTGGACAGATTAGCTTTAAAATCATAACTGTAGTCTGGTGAAGCTGTTAAGACCTTGCTAGATCAATAGTGTAGTCAGTTGTAGAAAAATTTTAAAATCATAGTCGTGTTCAGTTGTTCTTAGAAATCAACTATGTATTTTAAAACCCTATCTATAATATTGTAAATGTGAATATAGGTTGCTGGTTACGCTTTCACAGCTTAAGTAATTACCTAGTAATCATGAAATTTTGCATACACGTTTTCAGGTTTACAGGTTAGGATATACGATACTTTCTGACGTGATGATAACATTTGATAAATCGATGAACGCCGGCTGCACGCACGAAAAAATATGACTCTTTGTCACGTTCCATCTGAGTCGAGAGTGCAAGCGAGAACACCGAATAAGCTATAGAAAGACGTGATCTGCCTAAGCGTTCGGTTTGTGACTCATCTATCTCTTTTCCACTCTATCGGCCGAAGCGTCCCTTATCGTCCGTAAACCGACTTTACAGACAATCAAAATTTATTCAGAAAGAAAGTAATGTTCCCGAGGAGTAGGCTAAATCAACATTCACGCGGCCAAAGCAGCGAGCAAAAAAGTTAGTGTTCAAATAATTTTTCATAATGTAGCAACAATAGTTATTTTCGTACGTTAGTGATATTTTCATTATAAATACGTGTGAAACTAGAACATAATTCACGGATACCCTCGGGCCATATTACCTTTATAATCTGCGTTCACACCCCACACTTGTGGTGTTCCAACACCTGGGACAAACACCTCACTACTCTAAGTTTGACACCTTTATAAGTCAAAGTATATAATATTCGTACTTATTTTATAGCTCGTGCTTTTGTTGTTTTATTGCAGTTTAATTTTATTTTATAATCCCAATAGCGTTTCTGTTTTAATATTGCAATGAATAGCAGCTATTTAAAGATAAAAAAAATCTGTAAAGGAAGCCTACATAAAGAATTTATATAAAAAATGATTATATGTATTATGTTTTACCGCAATTTCCTTTATTTTGAGTATATCATTATATTAACTGAAAATATTTATGACAACAACAAAAATGAATAAAGAATTCTTCGTAAATACAATTAAACTATAAAAGCAGTATCGAGAACCACGTAAATGTTTATATTGAGCAAATTTTTTTTGGAAGTTCCACGGGAATGATGTGCCAGGCAAGTTTTTATTAGATACCTACATTCTAAGATTCTCTATTTATATATGAAAGCGTTTGGTTTACATTACTAAATTTAGATTCTAATACTCTGTTCTAATCCGTAGTCCAGTGAAGTTATTAAGACCTTGCTAGGCCAATAGCGTAGTCAGTTCGAGAAAAAAAATCTGTTCTGATTAAAATCACGTTTCTGTTACACTTGACATACTTTTACCTACAGCTATTTTTCGTAACTATGGTAACAAACCTTACGTTCAGAAATGGAGTTCATAATAATAACGATGTAAAAATATCAATGATAAAGAGGGAAAAAATTCAGATATGTTTTAGAAGGTATGTAATAATAAAAAATGATGCAGTTTGAGAAACAAGTATATTAAACTTTATGATTTGAAACAACAGCACATACTTTGTAATTACTAGAAGAAACAAAGGTCAGGTCAGTGTTATCGATATACTGTCTAATACAAATTACACAGTGACCGTACTGCAGGTATAGAGCAGGGCTCTCTACGAGCTCTTAGCGTTCTGATGAATTGCCCCATAAATTGTAGCTTACGTTATCCTTCGTGAGATGCTTCAGAACATTTGGTGGCACGAGGAATGCCTTATTTTTCTTGTGTAATATATAAGACTCTTGGAGCATAGTAAAGGATTTATAAATGACATTGCGTATTACTAAATGGACCAGAAAAGAAAATATTTTTTTTTGTCACTATAAATCAGTAAAACTCAAGTATTTTGCTATATACATACATATATATTTATTGGAAAAATAAATTCATTAAGTATACAGTGCATATCTTATGGCTTTTTATTTCAAAATGAAAATATCCTTTATTCAATTTAGGCCCTGAGAAGACGCTTATGAAAGTTAATGCTATACCACCGGTTCGGAAATACAACCCAGTCATCGAGAAGAACCGGCAAGAAACTCGATCTGGTTACTCTATTCATGTTACATATTTTTACAAAACATAAATAATTATGTTTTTAGTGGATGCACAGAGAGGAGCGTCATTTCCAGACGTCACAATCGTTCACATAATGGTACACTCTATAATAGCCTTTAGATATTAAAACCCGCTTGGCATGGTCACTATCCGTCAAATCGGTAACCTATAAAACTGTTTTTGGACTTAGTGAACCTGAAACATGGAATGACCAACTTGTTACAGTTTCTAGTATTTAAATAATATTGATCTTTTACTTGATCCAGCATACCTAAGTTTTTGCGGACATACATTAAACTATCAAAAATATATTGGGAGGGCATAGTTAAGATACCGAATTCTTGGAACTTAAGCTTTAATAATTCGCTAGGCCCCATATTATATATTGCTTGTTTTTAATGGTAATATTTAATCTAATACCAATACGATTACTTTTAAATAATATATTACGAGTCCGGGAAAAGATTTGGCCACATGTCACGGACGCAAAGAGTAATCATAAATAAAAAAAATAAACAAATAAAATAAAAAAAGATAACATCAAAAGCATTTTCTCGTTAACGTTTCTTATAAGAATAAATTGAGGCTTAATAAATCGGTACTAAAGCAGTATCAATTTATCAAAAAAATGTGAAATTATGTGTGTTTATCAAAAAAAGATGTAAAAATGAAGTTTTTTTTTTTCATAAATAAACAATTTTTTTTACATCAAAATCCGTATTTAGATCTATGCCGATATAAAATGTATTTCAATAAGAAAAGTATATATTCTAAAAATGTACTGACAGTTTAATTCCAATTGTTTTTAGACACAATAAAGATGTAAATAATAACAACACAATTGGCTTTCAGTAAATGTATGATAATTCAGACTAAATGTACGCACCTAATTATCTGGAAGTGGGGAGCCGTCAGGATATTTTGGTAATAAATTATGCGAGAAGACCCTTTATATAGGGTGGACAGTTTTCGGGATTTTGGCGTGGAGTGATAATGGGGTCCCTCATATGGGTACCATTATTACTTATACCTACCTGTTGATCGCTGGGAAGAAGATTCGTCCTTGAGAATGTTTTAAGCTTAACAGACACTTTGTTCTAAGACGGTGCGGCCTATTAAATAATTCATAACACTCATTATACCGCGATGTTTTAGTTGAACTTTAATAGTTGAGCTAAACTTTTATAATTTTGTTCCATATTAAAGTAATCATAAGTTTTAGGCCCATAATATATCTCAAAACTCATAAATCATGCAAATCGAAAGGTAAAAATATTTTAAATAATACGTACGTTAACCCCGATTTTTAAACAGTCTGGTGTTAGCCTGATGATATATAACCTTCCTCGAGGAATTAGCTATCTAACACTGAAAGTATTTTTCAAATCAGACCAGTACTTGCTGAAGTTACTGGGTTAAAGCAAACGAATTCTTCAGCTTTATAATATTAGTATAGTTTTAACCTGGTCATATGGTCATATCATATATATTTTAAAATGATAAAGTAAAATGTTATTGTTATGTTATGCTATGAACTAAAATAGCATTCTTTATTATTTCATAAAATTATTAATATTATATATAGTTAGACAGAATTGTGTTAATGGGATCATTGTTACCTATTTTATAAGCAAAGTATATAATAAAGTGTATATAAACTTGGAATGGATGTGTTGAATACTTTAAAGCTATATCATGCCTGATAAAACGTATTTATTCATAAAATATAAATAAAAAATTAATTGTAAATATAATTAAGGAAAGATGACGTTTGGACCATAAGGTCGAAAGTGTCGAATCTACGACTAGTGGTCATAAGTAGTAGTAATAATATTCGTCCAATAGGACAGCCGAAGGACGCGCTAATAAATTTGAGCCTATCAGGCTATACGGAATCGATATCCCTTGGGTCGAAGAGGTCAAATATCTCGGTGTTACATTAGATAGACATTTAAAGTTCAATTCACATATAGACAGAGTGCGAAACAAAGCCGCTGTGGTCTTGGGTCGCCTCCGCCAAAATTCCTTTATTTGTGTGTCTGTTGAGCAGTGCAAGGCACGTCTCGTCGCGTACTTCGCGCTGGCGATCATTGAGTTCGTGGGGTATCAATTTGTCAAGCTTTTTTACCTTGCCAATTTGACACAAATGGACCAATATTGTTTTGACGGTAACGTCGAAAGCTGCTGCTAATTCAGCCGTAGATTGTGTATCATCAGCTTCCATAATCACTTTTAATTCGTCATTGTCGATCAAAGTCTTCGGACGACCGCGCGGTTCATTTTTCAGGTCGAAATTCCCAGAACGGTAGCGAGCAAACCAAAACAGGTGGAGCGTTGGCTTGTAGCGTTAGCTCCGAAAACATCGTTGATGTTGCGTGCCGCTTGTGCTGCGTTGCTGCCACGACAGTACTTATATTCCATAATTACTCGAATTTTTAACGTATCCATGATGACAAAAAATATTGAAATGCGATGAAAATGTAACACTAATCAATAAATAAATAACTACTTTTGGAAAAATTATTTTGATTATAAATGGCCAGTACTGCAGAACGGCAATTTCATAGGCAAAGACCTACTATAAAGGCATACGCGCCAAATCTTCTATATAATATTTCGTAAATTTTTAAACATCTTCGTTATCTTAATTTTCGAGTATTATTTTATTATTTTCGAGTAATTAAGTTTCGAGTTGTTACAACTTTGTGACATGCCAGAATTCATGGTCCGTGGTATTATTTTTCATTCACTTCACTTATGCACAACAAACTAACAATATTACATAAAACCTAGTGGTCATAAATAGTGGTAGTAATAATATTCGTCCAATAGGACAGGCAAAGGAATTAATCCATACTGCCAATTCTGAAGTTGTCAATATAGGTAGTTCTTATATATTCTTTAGCTAGATTTATTCTATGTCCAAGTTAATGTAAACGCATGAACGCCAAATCTTTTATATAATATTTCTGACATTTTTTATAAATAATAGTAAAAAATAAATAAAAAAGTATTTATTTAACAAATGGTGTTTTACGTGCTATAAAAATAACTATAGATTCCCGCACTAGGAACTAAATCCTGTGTCGCGGGTAATCATTCAAAACTACGTTACAAAATTTTTAACTGTTGGTGCATTCGGTGCCTTTATATTCATAATCTTCAAGTAATCAGAAAACAAAATTGTTGCTAGTTGCAAAACTTCCAGTCTCACCCACCTTGAAGACCTTGAAAGTCAATTTAATGTAAATTAATATTTCATTTTCTAAAAGCATACCTTTTATGTTTTAAAAACCTTCTGTCCATCCCAGTCCGTTATTGGTATCCGCAGCAAAATACGAAGCCGTACCCAACACTGCGCGCTACTAAAAACATCCACGACATATTTTTATCGATCTTCCCGATGAAATACTGGCAGCGAACGATCAGTACTAGCCTGTTTCTCCAAACAGAGAGTGGTCATGCCCACGCCCGCGTAATCACAGATCACGCCGCCGTGGTTTGGGGGTAAATTTCGCACCCGTACACCAGATTAGACCCCCCTCGGCAGCGGCTCATGCCTAGGTCCGTTCCCTCGACGTCAAGCCCTTGAGTGCACTTCTCACGCGGTACAGTAACACAAAATCTAACATCACTACGACAACATTACACATATTACTCCCACACACGTGCTCGCATACACGCTTACACATGAAAGTGAAAAGATTTTATTTTTTTCTCTTATCGAACTGAAATAGTTTAGAAATTATCCACTACGAAATATATATAGGAGTTGGTGAGGTATGTATGCTTGGTATACCTACATATATGTTTCAATAACTCATGTATGTATGAATAGCTAGCTTAGCTTAGGTTAGCTCAGATACATCGCGAATCGTATGTATCAGGCAACAGCAAAAGCCGAGGTGTGCCGTGCAACCTTGAGCTAGTTGTCAAATAAAAGCGGTCGAGTGCCTTAAACGTTCGCCTTAGTAGTCCGGTAAAGCTGTTACGACTTTTCTAGGTGAATAGCGTAGTCATTTCGATATGTAAAAAAAAAAATCTTCTGTCCATGTGCATGTTACTAATTCATCCTAAACGACTGAACAGGTTTTTTTATGAAATTTGTTATGTGTGTTCAGATCGATTTAAGAATGGTTTAGATTCACAATTGGACCCGGT
>JACEII010000045.1:2745698-2778004 GCA_014332785.1 Antheraea mylitta
GCCCTGATAATAAAAAACCTTGACAAATTATATGCCTAAACCTTCCTCGTGAATTACTTTATCTATTCGTGAAAACCGCATATAAATCCATTCAGTAGTATTTAAGTTTATCGCGAACAGACAGACAGACGTGGCACAGGACTTTGTTTATAATATGTGGTGATAATAAGAATGTAACTTCAATGTCTGTAATATTCAGGTTTATGTGAAAAATATTATTGTAGGTGACTAAGGATATACATACGAATTTGTCTGTCTTGTTATTCGTGCATGCATCACTGTTAAAGTACAATGTTTATTATTAAACATAATTAAAAAATCATAAAGAGTATCTTTGAATAACATTTAATCTTTATTTCATTATAATCTGGTTACTCTGTCATGTTGTCATGTTATTACAATTTGAATGGCTGTACGAGTTAAATATGAGAGAAGTAGGCAAACAAATGCACTTTAATCTCATCTAGAAATTAGGATATCTATATACACGTAAATACATATAATAAGAATGTAAGTTTATCGTGACTATAATTTTCAGGTTTGTGTGAAAAGATTTATTGCAAGTGATTAAGAATAAGTAATTGAATAAGTTTAAATTATTTTTAGAAATATCTGTCTGTCTATCTATGTTTGTTTGTGCACGTATAACTACTAAAGTACAACGTTTATGATAAAACTTCACAAAAAAATCACTTATAATCGAAAAAAAATTGTTTTTTCTCGTAAATATCGGTTCACTCTATCGAAAGTGTGCGCGCATCACTCAAAAGTTAGGTACAGTATGGATATCGATCACATCTTTTAAAAATTATGTTTAGACTCTTGGTTCTTATCTAAAATAATTTCCATGATATCTTAATCTAGTACAGTTTTATTAAAGTTTTAAGAAACAATAGTTTTTATAAGCACTATGCGTTGAGCGATATGTGTTGCGGGCAAGCGGTTTGGTGTTTATTCGTAGAAAAGAGGAAGTCGAGAGATCATATTGTTTACAAAGAAATTTTGTATGCAGATTATATTGTTGCCTAAAACTCCCTCTCTCTCTGTGTCCATACAATATATTAATGAGACACAATATCATTAAAATAATAAACAACGCATATGAAGTCGTGGGTATCGGGTTATTACGTAATAAAATTCAGATAGAGTTAAGACATTTTAATGGCAGGTATAAATAAGATAATTATGTTTCTTAAGAAATGATGAGTATTATATTGTAAATTACATCATAATAATATTAAATTAATATGCACAATTATCTTTTAACATTATTTTTGTTGTAAGGAATAA
This sequence comes from Antheraea mylitta, assembly GCA_014332785.1. NCBI lineage: Eukaryota > Metazoa > Arthropoda > Insecta > Lepidoptera > Saturniidae > Antheraea > Antheraea mylitta. The sequence continues at coordinate 2,746,989 of JACEII010000045.1, forward strand.
CATTGATATTAAGATATTTTCAAGAAAATTATACAAACAGTAGATAAAATAAATTCGTAGACGCAGATAAATCTAATTTTAATATAACCTTAAACGTATAATTCTAGTTGGTAGTTTAATGCAGAACTTCTTTCACTCTTTAGTTTGATGTTACAATAGGAGAAACCAACACCTCCTGCAGTAATGCTGGCGACGGCATCGCTGTGGTCGAGATCACGAGCTATAATACCCTGTAAGCAAAATAAATACATGTGTATAGGATATGCATATGAAATTATACTTCTACGAAACATTTATTGAATTAATTTGATTTTTTGTATAAAATATTTTCATCATCATACATGATAGATCAAATAGGCGGACGTGTTTAATAGAAACATTGTTGGTAGTTATGAAAAAATTGAAGGTTAAATACCTAATAATAGCACAAAATTTTACTAAGCGAGATTAGAAAGGTAAATAAAACTATATTTAAAAAATTGAGCCGTAACGGGACGCCTGACCGATGTGAAACATTGAAATTGTTTTGTATAAGTTATATGCATAAAAGAATAGATTACAACAGGAATTAGCTATGGCATAATAAAAAGATAAAACGTTACAAATTTGTTCTATAAAATAATGACTGTTTATTTATTTTATTACACCATATACATTTTTTTTTAAATACAAAAATTCAACAAAGCGCAGGCGCGGTGTTTTTGGCGGCATTTATAAAATGGCGATAGTTCGTCGGCGCGTGCCGCGTAGCATAGTATAACGAGTGGCCAACAAAACAATTTGAATTTTATGGTTATACAGATAGGGTTGCAAATGTTTTTGAGTATTTCGTTAATAGTACAAAGATTGTGTTTTGAGGAGCCACGTCGCCAAGCCAAAATCAGGTTAACCCGCGTCTATAGATGTCAATGATGTAAATGTCACATCAAAATATCAAATTCAATAAGCGGCATCAACAGAGTTTACGAATATATTGTTCAGATATAAATCGTACGTCTATGTCTGAAAATATGCATTTTAGTCGTGGTAGACAAGTGGTTTCACCGCTGCAATGTCAATTCCATGACCGCGGGTTCGAATGCACTCTGCATTTACTAATATAAATGGTAACACTATTGGCTGACAGTGAAGGAGTATATCGAGAGGAAAGTTTATTAAGGCGAGAATAGTTTTTAGAACAGTGGGCGTATCGGTTGGTAATCGATGTTACCTAAGACACGCTGGTACAATCTTCGCTAACTTTTTGACTGTATAAATATAGTTGTATAGAAAACAAATTTAGATATCTACGTATTATACTTAATGCATACCATTGAGACAACTTAGGGATAAATAAATACTAATCACACCTTCCTATAGTAACGTATTTTAACCTTGTTTTGTGTTAAATTATGCGAAAGCTCGAGCTTATAGTTATGTTCAGAACGATTAAAAGTTTTACGAAGGCTGTAAATTCATTTTGTAAGAGTCAATACATAGTTCTTTAAATAAAAATAATAGTATATAATAATATGAGTAATATTTAACTAGGTCTGACCATCAATGGACATTATGGACGAATGCATTTCGATTTATACTTCTTAAAATTTGCACATAATATTATGGTACATACAAGAAGTTTGTTCTCAAAAGCAGAATTATTGCTATTGGAAATCGATGTGTAGTCAGATAGTCAAGAAACACCATTATGTGTAAAATGAAACGAGAGAGTGTCATAGACTATGTTAATCGAATTAAAATTAGAATCAAAAATACTTTACACAATTTAGGCCCTTATGCAAGTTATCAAGAAAATTTATATAAAACTCGATATGTTCTATCTTTTCATATATACTTTACATATTTTTAGTCATTTTTTATTCAGTAAAGAAAGTTTATACTTATAAATCTATAATTAGAATCATAAAGTAAGATATCTCTATAATAAAATGAAACTAAGTAAATAGATTTACTTAAAGTATCTTTAGCCGAGATCGAAACAGAGTAAATAGCATAATTTGTATGTAGAATGATTTTTAGGGACGATGCTAATGTTGTGCTGGATTTCAAAAAATCAAAATCAATAATATTTTATTCAGTTTAGGCCCTAATAAGGCGCTTATGAACGTCAAAAACTACCACCGATTACTATCCATATCCACAATAATATCCACTATGAACATTTATAAAAGAATACTGCTTTCAATTCAATTTTCTTTAATTCTTTCTAAACGAACTGAACGATGTTAGTTACTCGATCGAATTGCAGTCGAGTATATGAATTGTCTTATTGAAATATGTAGTTAAGATTATGACATAAACATTAATTGTAAACAACCGATTCACAATAATGTTAATAATTACTTATTGGTATCAATAATGCCGATGCGAGAGTACCGACTGAGTGAATAATCTGTGAGTCAGAACTCGTTTCGTTATTCCCCGGTGCACAAACATAAGTGTTACGTAATCATTATAAGTACATACTATTTTAAAGGTGTATTTGCAATTGTAAGACTTCTGTTTAAATAATATGTAATAACTTTCAATTTGCAAACTCATATATATAGAGTACTATTACAATCATGTAAGCAACTGAAGATGAATGTTCTTCCAAGAGTCAAATTACATTTGTTCGTTCCTTACTCTTTTGCTCCCCAACTGAAAATCATGAAATTTTGCATTCACGTTGTCACGATATACAAAAGGCTATAGGATAATACTTGCCTTTTATCCAGAAAAAACTATTGAATCCACGGCAACAAAATTTAGCAAAAGCAAAGCCGTGAGTGAGCAAAAATAATATTCAAGTACTGACAGTACACGAATATGCTTTTTTTTTCGACATATGATAATAATTTACTGATGTTTTACGTAACCTAATAGAGTTCAATTAACTAAGCAGTTATTTATTATCATTATATAAATAGTACATATTTGTTCACAGATAAAGAGAGCGTTAGGATTGCACGATATAGAATGAAATATTTTGATTGAGAATTTCCGTTCGTTCCACTGAAATAAAACGAACATCTCTCTGTATAAATAAGTTTAACCTTTTTTCTTTTAACAACGGATTCTTTTAGGCACCTTTATTAGGCATTTTATGTATGTTCATTTAAAATATTAAGTCAAATTAAGACCGAAAATGGAGGAAAATATAATACACATCATAGACGAAGACTTCTCTTTGTTGTCTATTATTACATTGTTATATATAATACTTATATATTTTTATTTTGTTTTAACTTTAAATTATGATTAGAATTTTATTAAAATTAGTAACTGAAAAATAATTATAACCCATATTAAAATAACCCTTTGATTTTATTACAGCATTTAATAGACATCACTTTATTGTCATATTTTTATTAACAAGATTTACTTCATATTACACATAAGACTTTAGACAAATGCTATCTTGTTTTTATGTTTTTCAGTTGTATTGAATAGTAAAAATAGGGCCTATGTAAAGAGTAAAATATAGAAACCACAAACTTAATAAACCATGACAGATATTAGATTCACTTTCACTAAATATAGTTCATTACTTTATAATGTAATAACGCGTTGGTTATCGTTTAAATAGTCATATATATCGTATCAGAACGAGGACATGAACAATTTATATACTTGCGAAACTGACCTTAAGTCAAATATATAAGAAACTAATGAGTGTTTCTGCGTTTGTTATTGAATTAAACGATAATATTAAAACATTTGTTGATAGTTTCGATGTTTGGTATGACGTTGAAATTACAAAGTTTCTTTATTCTGCCTACATTACGTTTCTTTTTTCTAGATATATTTTTCAAATAGGAATTTTTACAGATTAAGTTCGACACGTGCAACCAATATTAGGAGCGTGTTATATCCACATAAAATATTTGTCTAAGTTAATAATATGTTTCATACTAAAACAAGGACAAAGCTTAAATATTTGTAAGTCGGATTTGAAGGTTTTTCTTAAATATTTAGTTAAATTATACTTTGTAAAGTCTAACTTCAAACAGAATATAATAGGTACGCAATAAAGAGTTACGACCGTTTTTACAAAGTGAGGAAAAATCATAAGAAACTAAAAGTTTTTTTTTTAATTCTTTACTTATTTTACTTTGAGCTAAAAACCAATAGTAACCAACCGAGTAAATTCAATTAACAATCACCTTCCCGCAACAAAAGATGGACACTACAAAAGACTACGACGTAAAGATGGTTTATACTTAATATTTTAATTTACCTTAATAATTTGTTGTCCCGGATCCGAATAGAAAATTTCCTTAACCCTCTTCTTGAAAGGGATTGCGTGATATTCTGCTTTTTGTTGCCATAGGAGTCTATTGTTAAAGCTCGTACCCACAATTAAATCTTTGCATTGCACAACACAAATGAAGGATAGAAGAACAACGAAGAAAATTGGTGCCACCTTCATGTTTACAATATTAGTATTGTGCAACGTAACAGTGATCTGATTTAGTGAGCGTACACCTACAGACTGGTCAGCTCCCTGTATGTCGCTGAGTTACGAGTACGATAACTCGTTTGCCTTTATACATGTTTATTTGAGGAAAACCACATACCCTACTTGTTTACATATTTAGAGCGCAATAAATTATTAACCTTTGGTCTTTCTCTGAGTTAAGTGTATTTCGGATCATACAACTTCGTTTTAGAATGATTACTAGTTAATATAATACTTATTTTTATACTGTACAAATACTAGTGCCTAAAATAAGTGAACGATGATTTTTTTTTCTTTCAAATTTAAATCTGAGATCCGCGTTAATCTTTTTGACCGCTCTGAATATGGTTGCGCAGAACACAGCTTTAAATATAACTAGCGATCCCGGTGGTCGTTGCCTTGCCCTGATAATAAACAAAATCTTGACAAATTTTATACCTAAACCTTCCACTCTATTTACTGGTGAAACCGCATAAAAATCTGTTCAGTAGTTTTTAAATTTATCGCGAACGGACAGACAGACGTGGCGGAGGAGTTTATTTTATAATATGTAGTGATTACGTATCAATCATTGGTAATTTTGTAGATTACCAACTTGACGATTTTTAAGTTAGACAAAACATTTTCGACTCGGTTAGATTAGACTTGTGACAAAAATAGCACGAGCCGGCCACGGTACCTTATTTTTTGTATTTTTTAATAGTTTTGAAGTGTTCCGTATATTCCATATAAAAATATAAAATATTAATTACTATTTAAATAAATTGCTACAAAACTTCTACGTATAATAATAGTGTATAAGTACTTCATTTTTCGTAGAATTCTGATAACCTCTATACAATATTAAATTTATCTCTTACGTATTATAATTAAATTTAAACTTTGTGGTTTCCTAATCTTAATTTACGTTATCTTTCTTTATTTCTGTTATACAATATACATATCTCCAACTGCAGGTTGACAGTCAGTTGATTGTACAGGCGTTGCCTAGATTAACTACGGAAAGATTTTCAGTTCTAAATCTTTATTACATAAAAGAATGAATACGAAAGTAACTCTGCAGGATGGAATACATTTTTATTATTATTTTCGATTGATAAATAGTATTCTTTTAGAACATTATGTAAAAAAAATTGTAATATGGATTTTCAAATTTGCATGAAATAGGATTACATTTGAATATTTAAATGATCATTAATGAGTACAATAATATTTAGGGATGAATTTACCTGTGACGTATAACTTCTGAGTAAGACACTTATTAGGTACGTAACTGTAGTTGATATTAGTTTAAAACTCGTAAAAATATATTTTTTAATTATCACTACATATCCGTTCGCTTGACACTCACATTGGTGGCTTCGCTAGTTTCTGCTCTAGAATAGTCCCTCATAAGTCAGAATTTATTTGTCATTAAATGTAGGATATATATGTATAGATTTCGTTTTATACAAAATGTTATTATCCTTACTAACATTATAAATGCAAATTTGTATTTTCGTTACACTTTCACGCCTCAATTACTTAACCGATTATAGTTACTGCTTACCTAGTATACAAAGTTAATTATCTACATTAGCTATGTGCTAGTAAAAAGCTGTATGGTACCTTTCATCTAGCAAAAATGTACTGTTGCTCCTCAGGAATGGTCGAATCTACATTTAAGTAAACAAAAGCGCGAGCAAATCATAATAATATTTAATTTACAGAGATTTTAAATAACGTGGAGAAATTCTCTAGAGTAATCGAATGTATTGAATAACATAAGCTGTTTGTGTGCTTCTCTAATCTATACTAATATTATAAAGCTGAAGAGTTTGTTTGTTTGTTTGTTTAGTTGAACGCGCTAATCTCAAGAACTACTGGTCCGATTTAAAGTTTCTTTTAGTTTTGGATGGCTCATTTATCGAGGATAGCTATAGGCTACATATCATCACGTTAAAACCAATAGGAGCTGAGCACTGACGAAGAATGTCTCAAAATCCGGCTATTTTGGAAGCTTCCGCTGCGTGTTAATGTCAGTATTATATGCGTTGCCATGGTAACGCGATAATATTCTATCGAAAATATTTTCATGGTTTATTTTGTGTTCCTATTCAAAAAGTTTATTCTACGTTAGTTTTGTTTACAATTTTTAATTATGCATGTAACGTTTATATCGCAAACATTTCTAAAGTTTATTTTGTGTTGCTATTCAAATACTTTAGTAGTAATAATATTCGTCCAATAAGACAGTCGAAAGAATTAACCCATACTGCCAATTCTGAAGTTTTCAATATAGGTAGTTTTCTTTTATGTCCAAGTTAATGTAAAGGTATAAGCACCAAATCCTCTATATAATATTTCATAATTTTTTATCTTCTTAATTTTCAATACCACAGAATTCATGCTCTGTGGTAAAATTATTCAGTCATTTCACTTATGCACAATAAACGAACCAAATTACATAAAACGTCACCAATTTAACACAATATAAAGACAAGTAACACAAGATTATGAATAAAATATAAAATCCACTACATGACACACTGAAATCCCGCCAAAAACTTTATTCTACGTTAGTTTTGTTCCCAATTTTTGATTTGTGATATATTACGTGTTATAAAAATAAAGTGTGTGTATATAATATTAAAATAGATACTTTTTGGTGAATACATACATATGTCTGTGGTGCTACAAATATCAACATTTTTTTAATGCTGTCGATATGTCTGTTTGTTTATTTGTTCCGGGTAATCTCCGAAAAGGCTGGACCTATTTGAACAGTTTTTTTTTCTTAGAAATGACTACGCTATTGATCTAGCAAGGTCTTAACAGCTTCACCGGACTACAAGTAATATTCGAACGGGAATTTTACGGGCAAATAAGTAACTAATTAGCTGTTTTATTTTAAGCTAGCGGGTTCAGCAGACGTTGCCCGCCCTGATAATAAGACAGACTATACCTAAACCTTGCCCGAGAATCATTTTATATATTAGTGAAAACAACATGAAGATGCATTCTGTAGTTTTTGATCTTATCGCGAACAGACATATAGACAGACGTGAAACAGGACTTTGTTTTACACTATGTAGTGATGAACTGTTATCCGTGCATTCGTCTGTGTGAAATTAATCAAAAATATGTTGTTCACTCTAAACATGCGAGTGTGACGTGCGCTGTACTGGACTTCATGAATAAATATAATTGAAAGTCATATGTGTCATATTGTTTGATAATGTTTTGCTTAATGTTTTCATTACTTTCTTATATAGTGTAAGTGAGCACTCAGGGTGATATATACCAGTTTCAAGTTCCAGTTATGTGGCTGATGATAAATCCCATCCTATTCGATACACTATTAGTATTCACATATATAATGTACACGTTATCTGTTTTTGAAAGAGTATTATTGTATTTTACACTAGATGTGTGATCACAATTTTAAATTTATTTAATTTATTTTAAAAAAAACGCGTGCGAAGCCGCGGGTAACAGCTTGGAATATTATAAAGAGGTATAATTTATGAGTTTCGATGTAAGTAGGAGGTAAATTATGGATCAACTGATCCGTTTCTGGAAATTCTTATATTAATACGAATTTCCTTAAATACTGTATAAATTATTAAATAATTTACGCAAATACTCCGGTACTGGTTTATGTAAAGCAAAATTTAAGCTAAGATGTAGCTGAGGTTTTTAAATAAAAAAAATAATATCACAATATTATCAATAAAACTCGTTAACGTGGCAATAGCATAAAATTACACAGAGCTAGAAAAAAAGACTTGGTATTGAACTACAATTTCCCAGTTAATTTGTACTCATATACATACACTAATTACGTGCAACCGATTGTTATTATGATGGCGAAATCGAATTAGTACCGACAATTTTTTTTTCTTATCATATTGGATTTCTAGAGTTTCACTTCAATATTGATTTAAACGAAGCACTTTAACATACAAGTATAGGCATATATTATACTAGCGGGCCCGGCGGACGTTATCCCGCCCTGATAATAAAAAACCTTGACAAATTATGTACCTAAACCTTCCTAAGTCATTTTATCTACTGGAGAAAACCACATGAAAGTTCGTTCGGTAATGTAGTTCGACGAAGCTGTAAAGTAGTCCGACGAAGCTGTAAAGTAGTCCGATGAAGCTGTAAAGTAGTCCGGTAAAGCTTTAAAGTAGTCCGGTGAAGCTGTGAAGTAGTCCGGTAAAGCTATAAAGTAAGCTCGTGAAGCTGTAAAGACCTAGCAAGGCCGATAGCATAGTCAGTTCGAAAAAAAAACCGTTCGGTAGTTTTTGAGTATATCGCGAACAGACAGACATAGACAGAAAACTTTTTTTTATAATATGTAGTGGTAGTTTATGAACTTTATGAAGTCTGTTCAAAAAGTTAAATGTGGTTACAGTCGAATAGCTTAGCTTTAGGTGAATTTGGCGTGAGGCGTTACTCTACGCGAGACCGGAGCATAATTTATTTACTGAAAAGGAGAAAAGTGTGCCGCCGAAGCCAACAGCATTTGTTCACATTAGCGGCAGTATACCTCATGAAGGATCGTTTAGGAAACATGTTAGTGATGATGTATATTCCTCTTGTTTTATACAAGTTTTTTTTTTTATTTATACACTTCGCATGGTAAAGCATATAAAAATAAATGTAATAAATAAATTGTACATTTATATATTTTTTTAAATTATAATGAAATAATAAATTCATCTCTGTTTATATATATTCCTAGCTGTGTCCACGTCTTCGTCTACGTGAAATAATTTAGGCTAAGGCTAACAAGTAGCGGAAGCTCTCAAAAAGAAGAGATTTTAAAAACATTCTTTGCTGGTGCTCAGCTCCTATTGGTCTTAGCGTTATGATACATAGCATATAGTCTTCCTTGATAAATGAGCTATCTATTACTGACAGAATTTTTCAAATCTGACCTGAGATTAGCGCGTTCAACTAAACGAACAAACCTTCCAGTTTTATAATATTAGTAAGGCTTAAAAATGTCTCATATTACAATATATTCTGAGAATGACTTTAAAAATTATCTTTGTGGAAATTGTGATGAACTATAATTAGTAATACGATGATTCCGCTAATTTAAATACCCATTTACTTTACCTAATTATATTGCGTTACTGGAATTATATAAGTAGTTTTGTATAAGTTATATGCATAAAATAATAGACTACGATAGGAAGCAGCTATGGCATAATGAAAAGACAAACATGACAAATTTGTTCCATAAAAGAATAATAACATTGAATTTATTTTATTACATAAATATTCATCTTTGTTAAATACAACATACAAAAACTCAACTGGCTAGGTCGTCGGCGCGTGCCACATAACACTTGTAGAACAAGTGGCCTACAAGATAGGGTTGCAAATGTTTTTGAATATTTCGTTAATAGTGCAATGTTTGGGTTTTGCGTCGCCACGTCAACAATCAGGTTTATCCTACACCTATAGGATGTCTTACATCAATAATAACTAAAACAGGTGTTCAACTAAAAATAACGCTATGGTAACAATAATCGTCGCACATCTCGTAAAATATAGCATGTTTTAATTTTTATCACCCGTAAAACACCGTAGTATGATAAAATGCAAACCTTTTTATTTCAAATTTAACTAATCATTTGACCAGCCTGCAAGAGATCCACTGCAGGGTCATAGACTTCTTCCTGAAGGAAATTATGGATATAATCACCACGCCCGCTTACAATGTTTTGGTTACTCTCTCTTAATTACAAACCTCTGAGAAATCCAATTCTATTTTTCCACATATAATAGAACTACAAGAACCTTTCTTAGGTTCAGGTTTCCTCGTGATATTTACTTGCACCGTCAACCGATAGCGTTACTAATTTATATTAGGTGATTTATTTATTTATTTAACATATAGAATCAACAACAGTAACATAAAATAAAAAACTAAAAAACAAACATGCGAATACTTAAAAAATATTTATGTCACTATTTACAGTTGACTACAGCATTTATGAATAAAAGATACGATGCGGAAGACAATAAAAGTAAAAGAAACAATTATGGAAAAAAAATTAAGAAGATAATAAAATAAAACATTTCGATAATCTGTAACTTAAAAATTAAGGAAAAAAGATTCTGCAAAAATTAATTTAATAAAAAACTAATTTTAGATCTGAAATTAGATAGGGAATTACTGAGTAAGTCTATGGTGTGATCTTTTTTAACCTGGTCGTTATATTGTCGAGAAAGTCTGGCAACGATGGAGAAATGACCTAAATTGATTCTGTAGCTTTTGTGACCAAATAAAGAGACAGGAAATCTAAGTAGTCTGGAAGGCACATTAATATTAAATCGATTCAAAAGTTCTGAATTATCAATGTGGTTATTGAAAAGTTTGTATAAAAAAGTCATGTTCAGTATAATTCTTCTATTGTACAAAGATTTCAGTTTAACTTCTTTCAGTCTATCATTATACGGAGCAAATTTCATAGAACCTAACAAACTAGCTATAGTAAAACGTCTTTGAATATTTTCGATTCGGTCTATGTAAAGTTGATAATGAGGGCACCAGACAGTGCTATAATATATAAAAAATTCGTTGGTATATGCCGGGATTTCAACGTGAGGATATCAGAATGATATTCTATCGGTTAAACAGGACTTTTTTATTTAACTAATAATTCCATAGATTAGTGTGTCAAAAAACAATAATTTCTTGACCTTTATAATATTTTAAAGTGGCATTACAAAAGATTATAAATTATTTAAGCCCCGGCGCGGCGGAATCACTGGTAAATGCTACTTTTAATAGTAATAATTTATGTTCCTATGAACTTATAATGTCAGACACGGAACATTGGAACACTTTGAACATAATTTATATTCGGTAAAGGAACAAAGTATACTCTTAGAGCTCAGTTTGTGGTAGCATTAGCGACGCCACGGCACACCTCATGAAAAATCGCTTACGGAACACGTACATAATTATATAACTTCTGGGTACGCGGTTCTTGAAAACGATAATATAATTCTATTAGCAAAGCATAAAAGAGAAGCCCTTATCATACACGTAACGTATTTAAACGTAATTTGTTTATCTATACAATCTATACTAATATTATAAAGTATACCGAGGGTTTGTTTGTTTGTTTGGTTGAACGCACACATCACAGGAACTACTGATCTGATTTGAAAAATTCTTTCATTGTTAGCTAGCTCATTTATCGAGCAACGCTATTAGATATATATGAAGAATGTTATAAAATCTGGCTATTTTTTCCTTTTGAGTACTTCCGCTGCGTGTTAGAGTTAGTCCAAAGTAACTATTTCGCATGGATATGCGGGCAGAATCTAATGTATAATTTGTAATTGAAAATAAACTTATAAAACGTGTCTGCTGTTTGGTTAAACATTATACCATTGAGGATATGTAGTTATAAAAAGTGTTATCTTTTGTTGTGTATTTTCTTTTATTTTACTGTTTTTTTTATTTGGATAGTGAGTTATAACTTAATTTTGTTTACTACTCTATATTTTGCGGTATAAATAAGAAAATAAACATGCAGTCCACCTCATTCAAAGTAAAATTCGGATCTCGAATTGGGGTAAACGATAATAGTATTTCATTTCTGAAGACTGTGTTAGAACGCTTTGTGTGGTAGTGTGTGTTGATAGTTACATCAGCTTTGCGAGCACTGCTGTTTCACGCCAAAAATAGGTACAGCAATGATGCTACCGTGACTAAACTTTGCACAGATCCAAAAAACTAAAATAAAACGAAAAGCTAGTTACCACGTTATCAATGTTACCACAGTTGAAATCTTACGATGTAGCTATTTCTATTTTATTAACAACAAAGCTGAACTTCTTTATTTATGAGTTTGAATCAGACACGTCAGTGGTTGAACTTTGGTCATACTTCATTATTGTTTTTCGGTATCTTTCATTTTTTTTTACAAAAAGCGACACAGTTGCATTAGGAATTTGTATAAAACTACTGGTCGTTCACTGCTCATGTTCACTATATATTTATATTTTTTAAGTTTCAGAGTATTACGAGTATTCACATATCATGCCAGCTATCGAGAAAACCTTTAAGAAACTCGATTAGATTCATCTCTATAATATAAATATGTCTAAAATACGTTCTAATTTCAGTCATTTTTAGTAGTACACATACACATATTGATCCATCCTATAATACCATACAATACATTATAATACCAAAACCCGCAGGACATGGCGCTTAAACTTATAGGCCGGCAAATCGGTAATATCTTTTTTGAATTGGTTGTAAAACCTAACACTATTGTCACAGTCACAGTTTCTAGTATTGAAATTAAGCCAATCTTTTACGAAATCTCGTTTTCCAAATATAGTTAGGAATATACAACTGAACTATAAAATAAGCAATTATATTTCTTATATAATTTATTATATCATCTGTATTCATTGTATAGACGACACGAGTATATATTTAATCGGATCTAAATTATTGTTTGTTACATGAGTACTGTGATTTGTCAACATCATATCTCGTTTTGTAGGAGTTTTAAATGGGTGTATGAGAAATGATGTACGCTAAAATAAATTTCCAAATAAAATGTTGTTCCTCAGGTATCGAGTATTTATATAACACGATATTTTAGTATATGAATGTGAAGAGGTTAATATGATTTCTCAGGAAAAGTACAATATATATTAAATTCCCATGATACTTACATATATCTAGATAGATCTGTGGCTTACGTAAAATGGTGATATATCTATCTTTAAAAAAACATGACAATTCTCAACGTGCAGTTAACCATTTAATTGTATGCGAATTAGAAATCTAGATAGGTTTACATGGAAAGGATTTTAGATTAAAAAATTAACATTTTTCTGTGTCATAATTTAACAAATTTAATCTCATCGTCGTAAACCTGTAAGAGGCTCACTCCAGAGCCATAGACCTCTTGTCGGAGGAAGGTATCGCATAATCACTACGCCATCCCACATCGTATTGGTGATTTCAAACTGTGATAAATCCAGTTCTATATTTTTCCCACAAACAGTAGTACTACAAGAACATTTCTCAGGGTAATGTTTTCTCACGATGTTTACCTTCACCGTCAGCCGATAGTGTTATCAATTTAAATTAGTAAAGGTACGCTAATTCCGAAACATACCTTGGTACACGTCGGAGTTCGAACTTGCGGACATCGGAATGCTATTCCACCAGTCAAACCGCTCCGACTTATTAGTGTGTAATGAGTATTGAACTTATTTTTTACAATTTAGAATAGACCAGCTTTATCCGCGACTTCGCGTTAATGTAGATTTGAACAACTTTTCGTGAACAGTACTTTTTTTCGAGTTGGAGAAGAAAAAATAAGAAAAAGAAATTCACGATGATCAGTTTAGTAGTTATGACATGAAAGCGTTACAAAAGAAACAGATGTAACATTATTAATGTCAACATTAAGATAAATGTAAAGTCTAACGACTTATAGCAATTTAGACCATATAAAACAATATAAATTATTTTTGTATTAAAAGAAGAATTAGTTTGATCTCTATTGTATGTATGTAGTCATTTGTTTATTAATTAGTGTTACATTTTCATCGCATCTCAATCTTTTTGTCATCATGGATACGTTAAAAATTCGAGTAATTATGGAATATGAGTACCATCGTGGCAGCAACGCAGCACAAGCGGCACGCAACATCAACGACGTTTACGGAGCTAACACTACAAACGAACGCACCACCTGTTATTAGTTTGCTCACTTCCGTTCTGGGAATTTCGACCTGAAAAATGAACCGCGCGGTCCTCCAAAGACTTTGATCGACAATGACGAATTAAAAGTGATTGTGGAAGCTGATGATACACAATCTACGGCTGAATTAGCAGCAGCTTTCGACGTTAGCGTCAAAACAATATTGGTCCATTTGCGTCAAATTGGCAAGGTAAAAAAGCTTGATAAATGGGTGCCCCACGAACTCAATATTCGCCAGCGCGAAGTACGCATCGAGATGTGCCTTGCACTGCTCAACAGACTCACAAATGAAGGCATTTTGAACCGCATTGTTACCTGCGTTGAAAAATGGATTCTGTTTGATAACCGCAAGCACTCAGCAAGTTGGTTGGATCCTGGTTCAGCACCTAAACAATACCCTAAACGAAAACTTACCCCTAGAAAAGTGATGGTCACTGTTTGGTGGTCTAGCGCCGGTGTGATTCATCACAGCATCAAAACCAACGCACGAAACAAAAGCACGAAGAATTTGTTGCCTCTCGTCCAGCTGATTTCTTTAAGAAGGGCATCAATAAACTGCCACTGCGTTGGCAAAGATGCATTGATTGCATGGATGTTTACTTAGATTAATACAAATAAAAAATACATGAAAAAAATTCCTTTAAATATTTTTCATACAAAACGGCAACTTCATAGGTAAAGAGCTAATATATATATATACATTTATATATATTGTTCCAGGTATGATGATGTATATATTTCATTTAGAAACTAAACAGTTGTATAAATTCGTACTCTAATTGATATGAAATGAAATCAGACCCAGTATACGGTTCCGTCACTGACCATCACAGTGGTGTAACCATACTATCACCGAATTCCCGATGAGAATATTGAGGGTACAAATGTGACATATAGATTGTAGAATCGTTTTGGAAAGATGGGACTATTTTAGATATTTACAAGTCAAGATTTTAAAAGGCGAAAAGGCTAAGGCTAAGTTGGTGTGACTATTTCATCAGTTCTAAAATCTTATATCTTAAATATATCAAACTTCTATGTAGAGTGAAAGTTAAAAGTAAAGAAATATTTACCTAAAATACTTAACTAAAATATATATGCATTTTAATAGCTGAGACGAAGTATTTTATTCGTTAAATCTTTGTATGGAAATCCATTCACATGGTAATTAATATAACAATTGCAGTATAAAATTAGTCTTAGTTAATATGTACATCTGTTATCCAGATTTAACTTAAATTTGCATAATGCTTTAACTTGTCGCATAACAGTACAGGAGCAGAGGCTACATTGAGTTTTAATTGCATTTCGGCAGTTTCAGAATGTCGTGGTTGCACGTGCGTGACCGTTTTCAGCACTAAAATATACTTTCTGAAGAAAGAACAGTAAAATAATATTTGAAACCCATTCACATTGCGGTTGATCGCAAAATGGTATAAACTGGCATTTGAATATTCTGTCTACAAATGAACAATTATTTTATTATCAACATTCTATTAATTTCAGAATCAATAGTTAACGTTTATTTTAATTATTTAATATCTCCTGTACATTATTGTACTATACATACATACATTTTTATATAATAGGAAGCAAACGGACAGGCTGGTCTCCTTGTGTTAAGTGATCGCCGCCGTTCATAGACACAAGCGACACCAGAGGAATCGCAAGTGCGTTGCCAACCTTTGTTTGGGGGTGGGCGGGGGAGGAGGGAGGTAGGGGTGAGAAGGGATGTGGGCCTACTGCGTTCTCACTGACCGAAAGAATTGCAACAATGCAAGCCTTGTTATTTCACGTTAATTTTCTGTGAGAAGGTGGTACCACCTCGGGCGAGCCAATCTATTCATGCTGAAACTAGTAGTAGCTACAGCGTGGCTCTTCGACCTACACAGAAATTAGACGTTAGTTTAAAGAGCAGGGAGCCTAGCCAAGTTGTTTATCTACAATCACTAACACCAATAGAAAACGGAAAAATGTATGGAGATGACATATCCGAACGGTATATCACGTGATAGTTGCTTATCTATAATCACTAACACAAATAGAAAATGTAAAAATGTATGGAGATGACATATCCGAACGCTATATTACGTGATAACTTGGCTAGGTCCACGGGTTAGTAGCAATTCCAGGCAAGTTCTGGTTGGATATATTTCAGAGAGAAGAATCAGAGTTATTTTGGGTGTATAAGTAACACACCACATAAATTACCACATAAAAACATTAAAACATACATGAACATCTAACAAAAAATAAAAGTTACATATAGACAATATAGATTATATAATAATAATACATTAAATTTTTTTTTATCATATAGGAGAATATTTTTTATTACGACTAGAAAACTGAAGCATTTTAATCAATTTCTATGTTCCTGGGAATGATTGTTTTTTAATGGAGAAGGTCTTTATGCTGTCCATATTATTATGACGTTATATGACGTATTATGACGTTGCAGCTTATCAAATTTGGACGCTTTTACTGATAATTATGAAAAGGCTGTGGTACTTGATAATTTATGTATAACAGAGGTATGTCGTTGTGTGTCCATCACGCAAAAACTGTTAGCTAGAACAATTTTTGTTTGGTTTATTTCTTGGACAGACACTTGGTTCATCTTTATTAAAAAATGTCACGGTATCTTTAAATGCTAAGAAATTACAATTGAGCTATTAAGCGTTCAGTGATTTTGAGTGAGTGATTCAGTTTAACGATTAACATTAACGTGTAGGAAGCCGCGGGGATAGTTAAAAACAGATCTAATGCACCTTTGCGATCCCTATGTGTGGGTGTTAAGTACGAGTTACTTTCATTTTACTGAAGCACTGGTATGTTTCAGACACTGTAGCTTCGTTTATTGTGTCGACATATGTGGAAACAGTTGAAATAACTCCAGCTTTTGTTTAAAATTCAATGCAAATCGGATGCATTTCAATTGGTCGCTGGACACGGTTACCTGTTTGTATAAAAATCGTTGTTTGTAAATGTATATCCGACTAGCTTTTGGCCACGGTTTCGTTCGCGTTAATATAAATCAGATCTTGGAAACAGAACCTTTATATGCCCTTTTCTATACCCATGTCATATATGTATGTATTTTTTTATATCATAGGTGGCAGTTTTTTTTTTTTTCTCTATCTGACTACGCTATTGACCTGGCAAGGTCTTAACAGCTTCACCGGACTACTAAGGCGAGCGCTTAAGGCACTCAGCCGATTTTATATTGGCAACCAGCTCAAGGGTGCACGGCACACCTCGGCTTGGCTGTTGCCCGTTGCATACAAAATAGCGACCTATCTTAGCTAACCTAGCTAACTATTCATATATGTTTGAGTTGTTAAAACGTACATGAGTACCAAGCACACCCGCCTCAACAATTCCTCCATATATTTTTATCGGAAAATTTGGAGAGTTTTTCAGTTCGATAAGGGAAAAAAATTTACCAAAAATAACCCTTCCACCAAAATGTGTAGCGTGTAGGCGTGCACGTGTGTAGAGGTGATCGTGTAGTGTTGTAGCAGTGATGTATGGGTGTGTCACCGTATCGCGCAAGCAACGCACTCAAGGGCTCCCTACCGAGGGATCGAACCTAGGCTTGAGCCGCTGCCGTGGGAGGCCTAATCGGGTGTACGGGAGCGAAGTTAACCCCCAGACCGCGGCGGCGCGATCTGTGGTTACGCGGGCGTGGGCGTGCGCACGCTCTGTTACGAGGGACAGGCTGGTACTGATCGTTCGCTGACGTGATATCGTCGGGAGGGTCGTTGAAGATGTGTCGCGGACGTCTTTTATAACGCCCAGCGTTGGGCACGGGTTCGTAATTCGTGGCGGATACCACTAACGGACTGGGATGAATCGCGGATCGCTCGAAATAGCTATCTGTAAGTGATTTTATATACGCCCAGATAGACGGCATCTCCAGGTCCCTATGGAGATCCGCCTTCCGGACAAACCAAGGAGCACCGGTGATTTTACGCAGAGCCCGGGTCTGCAAAACCTGAAGCGTATCTAGATTCTTCGCGTGGGCGAAAACCGGACAACTATACGTCATTACCGGACGAATACAAACTTTATATCATGTGAGCTTATGTCTGAGGGACAGTTTGCTCTTCTGACAGAGTAAATAATGAAGGCGACCCAAGACCATAGCGGCTTTGTCTCGCACTCTCTTAATGTGAGGATCAAACGTTAAATGTCGGTCTAAAGTGACGCCGAGATACTTGACCTCGGTGGTCCAAGGTATCTCGGAATCGTATAGCCTTATGGGCTTTAACTTGTTATCGCGATATCTAGGATCGAAGAGTATCGCGGCACTCTTATCGGGGTTAATACCTATACGCCATCGAAGAAACCAGTCACCGAGCGTGCTAACGGCTTTTTCGATGCGATTCCTAAGGACTTTCGGCCGCCAGGTAGAGGCGTAGATAACTGTATCATCAGCATAACAACCTACCTCGACTCCCGGGAGCTTAGGTAGGTCGCTGATGAACAGGTTGAAGAGGGTGGGCGCGAGTATTGAGCCTTGTGGCACACCTGAGCGTATCGGACGGGGCAAAACGTGGCAGATGAACAGTTGGTCACCTGATGTTAAGCGATCATCACCGTCCATAGACACTTGCAACGCCAAGTGAGTCACAAATGCGCTGCCAGCCGAAACACATTTTGGGAGGGGGAGGGAGGAAGGGAAGAGGAGATGGGTAAGGTGAAGAGAGGTGGGCCTCCGGCGCTGTGACTGACCGAACGAAACGCACCAATGCAGACATTGTAACTCCACGTCGGTTTTCTGTGAGAGGGTGGTACTACCCCGGGCGAGCCGCCCCATTCATGCTGAAGCCAGTACTAGCTAAGTATGAAAGCTTAATTAACAAACAAATATACTTTCGGCTTTATAACATTAGGTATGATTAGCTAGGAGTTTAACGCAGATGAAGTCATTGACTGTTGGTAGCAATTATATAAAATGAAGATTTTTTCAAACTATGTAATAATTAATGCGATCAATTTTACCTAATCGGCATTGTGTTTCTTTTATTCTAGTTTATCTGTGAATCTATTTCTAGTTAACCCTATTTAATCTTAGATGATAATAGTGATTATTTCTAGGAGTATAAGAACACGTTTAATATTCGGACGGCGGAGTGCCGTCACTCACTGAATAATCAGATTTACCGCATGAGTCGGTGTCGCTCCTTCCAAATATTATTTGTGTGAGATTTGACCCCCATTTAAAATGAGTATCAGAGTTATCTTGTTACAATTCTAGTTAGAAATAATGAAAGATCTCAGCTGTTTACTGATAACACTATTATTAACTTTATTCACCATTTTTGGGCTTTAAAAATATATTTTTTTGTGATATACTTTTTGTAATCACATTGAATAAATGTGATCAATTATAGAAATGGATAACTATTTCTAACACTTGATCTTATTTCATTTTCAAATATATTTAGATATATACTATACCAGCTTCTGACCGCGACTTCGTCCGCGTGAAATAAGCTACTAAAATACTTTGAGCTAACGCTAACACGCAGCGGAAGCTTTCAGAAGCAAAATAAAAACCGATATTTAAACGTTCTTCATTGGTTCTCCGTTTCTATTGAATATATTAGCATGATATGATATGAGATATATCTCATTTTTTTATTAGGCTATAGCCTATAGCGTCTCTCGAGCTATCTAACACTGAACGAATTTTTCAAATCGGACTAGTAGTTTTAGAGATTGGCGCGTTTAAGCAAACAGCCTCTTCAGATCTATATTAAGTATAGACACAAATAAATGACAAAATTAATAGTTATCTTATATTGAAATGCTTCAATTGAATTAATTATATTGAAAAAATAATTATTTATATAGTTAATGGATAATACTTTTCCTTTATAAATAAAATGAATAATACCATTCAAAAGGATTATCTTCAGTTTCATACATTTATTGGTTTTTCTGGTAGCGCAAAACAGTACAATTAATTCAGGCCTCAGATAATTTAACCTTGAGTTTGATGTACCAAGTGTTGGAGCGGGAAACTCACGGAGGCTAGGAGGTCGAATCTCTGCGAAGCCCGCCGGGATTAGCGTCAAACGAAGAAAAAGAGACGCGGGAATAAGCCGTAATCCACGAGACGTGACCTAAATTCTTTCTTAAACATCGACGATTTGATATCCTCGTGAAAACAATTTGATTTTTCTCTTTCCTTTATAACCGTGGTCTTTGACTGTAAATTGGATTGCCGCTTATTTTACGCATGAACTTATTGAGCATAGATATTTGCATTCGTAATGATACAGATCGTAATGATATACATACCAGGTGATAGGTTAGACACTCGCAGTATTCTAGAATATGACACTTCATGGTCATATTTAACATATAAAAAATAATATAATAACAAATAGTAATAAACAACCAAGAAAATCTAAGTTAAACTTTGTTTTAAGACTTTTAAAAGTATAGATACAAACGTGTATATAAAATAATAAACTTAAGTGCAATGACCAGTGCCAAAAGCTACAATGGGCAAACTGGAGTACATAACTTTCGGTAGTAAAATGGCTAACAAACCCATGTTTTGTTCCTGACGTTCCCACGTTCCCATTCAAATGAAAATGAAATCACCCGACGGTCATTGACACTGTACTTTTACATAGGCGCGTAGAGAATTGTGTATAATTTTTGTATTTCCTAGATAATTAGGTCAAATATTAAACACCTATGTTTTTAATTGATTGAGGCCGAGAATCGAGTGTCCTCCACAAATATTGCCACTGTCTAAACAATCACCTGGTATATACAGAAATTGAACATTTAATTGTTCTAAACATCGCTAGTAATTTTCATGCGAGATTTGAAGATATCTGTTTACTTATGCTGATATAAATTGAGCTTGTTATATGTAATAAATATTCAGCATTTCACTCATAGATGTATGAACGGTACAATTACGATGGATGGTGGGATTTGTAAATAGATCTCACCAGAAGCGGGAGGAAAAAATGGAATTATATAAAGCGGAAAAGAAGAGCGGTAAGCGGTATTCCCTTATAAGTAAATAGAATAACAATGCCCTTAAATGATAAGCGTACACTAAACTGCAATTCAGCAAAGGTATGTATGTATAACGCACGAAGACGAATCAAAAACATCTCATTACTAGGAGTTAACCGTTATTAAATTTATGTACAAGGTCCAAACATAAGATCTATACATTTCTAAGTAAAACACAAATTTTCGTTTATGTAAACAATACACAGTAAGTTATTATTCTGATATATTTTATGGAGTAAGTGTATTTGCATATGATTTTCTTAAATTGCGTTTGTTTAAAAAAACAAATACATTTAACCTTATACAGTGTATTGTGATATAAAACAATTTATTTGTAATCAAGAAACTGAGGATGAGTATCTTTTAGAATGTATAATAATTCTATTATTTGCTATACGGTTGCGAAGGAAATTTAGGACACAAATCGACTAAACGTAAAATGGGTCTTTAAACTTTAAGCATTTTTATAGCTACGTTCAGGAATAAATCTTCTGTAAAAATACGCTTACCTTAATACTCTAAAGCATCTTGTAAATAAAATAATTAATGTATCTTGACCTTTACAAACTGAAGAAAGAGAACAACAATTTCGTAGAAATACTTTAGTTAAAAATGTCATATTTTTACGTAGGATATAATCTTGTCATTATTAGTTAACATTATTTGTCGATGTATGATTAAAAAATCAGTCTGAAGTGAAAATTGAAAACAATGTTGTAACAATTTTCTTTTTTGAATTAAAAAAAAATGTCAGAATTATTTAAATTACATAATTTTTAAATTGTCAACATCAACATTATTCTGTCATCTATTGGCACTCCGAGCGGTCATTATGACATTTTTTATAACTTTTATTAATTAATCTAACATATGATTGGCTGCACAAGCTCGATACAAAATATCAGTATTACGTATACACAGGCCATTATACTACGCGTCGCACGAGCATGTTTAGGTCATCGGTAACGCGTCACGAGCATGTCGAAGTAATCGGTGATGCGAACCCATAAGTCTTTCCCTACCATTTTTTTTAAATCGCTCTTCTTCTTCTATTTTATTTTTGGCAACCAGTCTTCTATTTAGTAGATCATTACTGCCATTGTCAAGTGAGTAATGATATTACTAGTTATTGATATAACTTCAATGAATTAACAAAACGGTGGCCATTTAGTTAGAACTCTCTTGGGAGTTTTTGTGGCAAGTCAGAATCCATGCTCCGTGGTATTATTTCCGATCCACTTCACTTGTGCACAATAACTATATTACGTAAAGCACCACCAACATTACATAATATAGAGCCAAATAACACAAGATTATGGATAAAATATAAAGACCACTACATGGCATTCCAAGATCCCGCAAAAAACTCCTTTTAAATCATTTATTGCGGCTTAGAGGTTTTCACTTCAAAATTTTATACAGCCTCCTCTAAGAATTGTGCCCTGGTTAATTAAATGCTCAGTAAGTCTGTGTAAGTTAGACTAGCATATAAGTATCAGGTATATTGACATACTGTCATGTCATATTGACATTCATTGTAATATGAAAGAGGAACTTTACGCCTCAGGAAGCGTAGAAAACGTTCAAGAGAAGACGAAGATAAGGTTTTTAGGCCATTCTAAGTTATTTTCGTTGAAACATTTTTTTCATGTATTTGTTCACTTATTTTTGTTTTATTATTAACGAAACGTTGTGAAAAAATAATATGGTATTTAAAGTAAACATCATTGTGTTTCCAAACAAGGCCAGCAACGCACTTGTGGTGCCTTCGGTGTAGCTAGTGGCTATGGACGGCGGTGATCACTTACCATCGGGTGACCCGTCTGTTCGTTTGCCTCCTATAATATAAAAAAAATATATAGCTTTTTTACAAATTAAAGGCCTTTACCATTTAAATTAGGTAAGAAACAATTCGATCAGTACGTATCACAGTTATATGGGAAAGATTCTAATGTCATCGGTCCGTCGGAGAGTTCGAGACAACGACGTTAGGGAAAAACCCTTGTTAAAGTTGTTAAGTATGTCAGGTAATGTAGGTTGGATAAATCCAAGATCCGTTCACTGTATATTTTTACGGAAACTCTATACCTACTGTGACTAGTTTTCACTCTTGTCACAAACAGATAAGAAGTTTCTTAACTTCTTTTGTCTTACTGACTTACTTGGATCGTATTTAGAACCATGTATTATGTAGGTATCTTCATTAACCCGAAAATGCTTATATCATTTAGAGCAGTGTTTCCCAATTTTAGAAATGTTAAGGTGGGGCATGGCCTAAAAACTTTGGGAAACACTGATTTAGAGTATTGTATTGGTTAAATAATTTAAAAAAAACATTTCTTCGGCGATAAAATGGTTTTTCATTGCTCGTTAGCTTTTTTACTGTTAAATAAAGGTTGAAATAATATTATCTCGTTGCATTCAATTTGATAATCCATCCCAATTATTCGATCCATTTTGTTGAGCAATCTTGTTATGCGCGGAAAGCTTCTAGTACTACGTTCTATTGGACGCATTTATACGTGGATATATAACTGATCTCGTACGTTAATTAACTTGTATCTATTTTATTTTTTTAAAAGAATAATCTAATTCAAATATAGCCACAAGTAAACTACAAGAAAAAAAGGATATGTCGAAAAAAAAGGACGATAGAAGTGAAATTCCTATAAAACACGGAAACATTTTAATTTAAAAAATATAGTCGATCAGTATTCCCAGATGGTCACCTATTTAAGTACTGTCCGCATCCGATGTTGCTTAACTTTGGCGATCGGAAGAGAACTGGTGTTTTCAACATTCTGTCCCACACAGTCCCTCCACTTTTCATCACACACGGAATTTATCGAACAGAATTTCAAAGCCCTCTCATAATAAGTTCCACTTCAATAAGTCATTATATTTTTATAACGATGACACCATAATTACCTTAAATGTAGAATTAACATCATATTAAAAATATTTTGTTCATGATAATATATCTATGGTATTTTTTGTACATTATATATTTATAATTAAAATGCTGTAACAATGTATGAAACTCACAAACATATTTTATGTATATTATATAATAAAAAAAAACGAATGAATAGGCTAAGGTACAAGTGTCCAAATTATTCTTTTATGTTTATTAGTAGTATATTTGTAACGCGAGTTATGGGATATCAATAAATAGTATCTTATTGACTTCAAAATTAACTATTTTACATTATAAAATCGTTAATTAGTCTGTTTGTTAACTGAAGAGTTAAGACTTTCGAACTGACTTTAATGAAACTGGACAAAGGTAACTTATAATCACATTTAAGTAGCATTTTCATACTAACGATGTCTCAAAACTAATTCGTTGGAGATAATAAGTTACTGTATATAATTAACGAGAACGCATTTCATACTTTAAATCAACTGAATCCACTCATGACGTAATCAATTGTATAAGAGTAGGTGTATGCCGACGTCATGGTAACAGAACCGGTACGATAATGGTTAATTAAATTAAGCGAAATTGCCAATTGACGTCAATCAACAATATCCATCTAATTTTGAAATAATTCACGAAGTTAATTTGCTATGAACAGAAATAGAACAATAACCCTTTCCATAGTTAGCTACCCTTGTAATTTTACGTCACTGATATCTAGGTCTATATACATTTCAATTACTTTATTTGACTGTCAGCCCACACATAGGACTCCTATTGTACTGTCTACATATCTGATATTTTCTTTTATACAACGTTGTTTACAAACAAGTATATTGTCCACCTGATGGTAATCTGTAACTGCAGTCTATGTAAGCTTGCAACGCCAGAAGAATCACAAACGTGTTTCTGATAGTTTAAAAATTGATCACTTTCTTTTTTAAAATATTTCATGTTATAGTCCCTTGACAAAACAGTATCAAGGGTCATCCAACAACCATAGAGGTCTCGAAAATAAATACTCTAAAACTAAAATAACCGTAACCATTTTGTATCTGAGATGGTAAGATGAACTCCCTGCTAATATATTATAATCTATATTAATAATTCGCATGTTATATTCAATATAAAATTGATAGATCTATCATACATGTTTTAAAAAATTAAACGAAAGATAATACACCTGACGTATTCTCAAACGTTCCAAAAGAAGTATAGAGTGGGAAAAGATAACACAAACGTTCTCAAAGTTGACGTAATTCGTCTACAGCCTGTGTAATGCTTCAATAACCTATATCTCGGATTAAAGGGTTTTGGTTTGCGTATAATCCGTTCTTATACTTTCGTAAATGGATATTGAAAAAATTTGATGGGCCCTTTTTATCGGAAGCTCTTTTACAGAACTGCTCTATTTTGCCTCCCAGAATGATGTCGATTTAAGTTGAATGAACGAGCGAAATCTCGCTACATGGAAGAGGCGGTCCGGAGAAGGTGATGAGTTTATACAGTACCATTTAGTCGACGACGCACCTTTGAACCGATAAATTGGCGTCAAAAATAAGCTTTGTACTTTTAGCTGTTCAGCAAAGTTTCCAATACGTTTGCCTCATCTTCCAAGTATGCCGTCGTGATATTTTTATCAAAATTATTATAAAACATAGAAATGTTTTTTACCATTTTTGTTCGTATGGAAATAAATTAGTAATTAGATTATATGTTCGCGGTTGTGGTATTTAAGTGACTAATATGAAAAGTAATCTCGTATGCAACCTTAAAAGCCTAGGTTCAAGTCATTCTCACGTTGTACACACATCTTTTTTACTCGGCATGCATAATGCAAATGTTAAAGTAAAAGCATGTTTCACGCAGATTGGAAAACCAACTGTTCAGCGAGACACATATAGCACAAAATTAATATGCTTTATTGTTTTCATTATTAGTGGTTTAGGTTGAAATCAAAATTTTAGAAATAGATATTGATATAATCCGAACAAGAAGTGTCAATAATTGTTGTTATCGAGATATTGCAAAAAAGTTTAATTACGAGTATAATCACTAGTTTTATGATCTTATCTTTACTTTTTTCCTCCAGAGGCATGAAAGTTTAATGCCTAAAGTTAAATTAACTGGGTATGATTTATCATAAGTAAAGGAGAGCCTCATAAAAACTTAATACCTTTTTTTATATTATTCTAATTAGAAAATATTTAAAGTAATACAGTCTTTGTACTAACAGCGCACATAGCTCACATTTTGTAGGTGGTAGAGCCACGCTGAAGCTACTACTGGTTTTAGCATGAATGGGTCGGCTCGCCCGGCGTATTATTACCCGACGCACAGACAACCGATGTGAAGTGACAGTACTTGCATTGTTGCGTTTCGTTCGGTCAGTGAGAGCACTGGAGGCTCACTTCCCCTTTTCCCTCTCTCCCCAAAAAAGGCTGGCAACGCACTTAGAATCCCCTGGTGTTGCTAGTGTCTATGAGCGGCGGTGATCACTTAACATCACATGACCCGCCTGTTCGTTTGCCTCCTATGGTATAAAAGAAAAAAAAAACATAAAAATCATAGCAAAGACAGTTTAGGAATGATGGGAAATCAACGTAATTAACGTTTTATAATACCTCGGATACGTAAATTTGTTTGTTATTATTGCGTAGAGGCGGCGGTCTGTGTGTAGAATTTCATTTAACGATCCCAGCTCGACAATAACCACCCGTGGAATTTAATGGTTCGTAAAGTGGTCTCGATTAAAACTGCCGTCTGCGTGGATGAGGTCACTCGATTTAGTATATGGAGGCAACTTTTAATGAGTTTATGAGCGCTCCTGGTGATGCTCTGTTACCTACGATCCATTTGAAATTAATGTTAATCTACATTGTTGCAATTGTTGTCGTTATCTAGTGGCATTACCTTCTAAGTTGACAATTCTCATTTATCGGAGAAATAGCATCCGACGCTATTTTTTTATTATTTCATCATGTAGGCCATATCTATATATATCTATCTAATACCTTTAAACGAGTAATTCTTGTATATTATTATATTTGTATATATTCAGGATCTCGGAAACGGTGCCAACGATTTCCGTGAAACTTAGTATGTAGGTGGTTTCGGGGACGATAAATCGATCTAGCTAGATTTCATCTATAGAAAACATTTTTCATCTGAGTTTTTAGGCAATGAAATAATTTTATAGAATATAAAGATAAATTTCGCCGCCGCTGTCAAAACAAAAATGGCTTAGATGGAAATCGGTTCGAATCCGAGTGACAGTAAAAGTGATATGCTGTTTTTTTTTTTTTTTTTTTGATAAAAATACTAATTTTGTGAGGCAAACCTAATAGTTAATTTTAATTTAAAAATGTTCTTTAAAAAACCGAGCTAGGCTCGGTCGCCCAGGTACTTAGCTCTTAATGTAGCAGTGAACACTTTGGTCTGTATTTTAATAGTGATAGAGCCTGCACAAATTTCGACTGCAAAGCGCCACCACTACAACTATTTCGGCTCCAAAGAAGACTTATTTAATTGAATTCCAACTCGAAAGATGTGATAAGTAACATATAGTACGATTTGAAGCAATTTAACAAAGCCGTCAAGAATAGATACCCTGTTGTGACTAGGGTCAGAACTGCAGTTTTGAAGTCAGTCATACATAATTATAGTCTGCAGTGACCACTTGAACATTCGATAGCATTCCCATTTGTCAATTCATAACATAAAAGCCCTGAGAAACTTATGTCATACGTATTAACTTTTATATAATGTTATTGATACAATTTTTATTGCTATCATAAAAAGAAATACATAAGACTTCTCTATCGGTTATAGTTATTGTAGATGTAAGTATGATGTAACACTACGCAAGAGTTTCTCCAACCTTCGTTCTATATATTTGAGATGTCACGTACAAATGTTACTGAAACAAGGTGTAGAAACTTGGACAGCAACAAGGATATAAATCAGGGTGTTGAGTGCGCCAGCTGGCAACTTGTAAATAGTTTCGCCGACTGTCGACCGCACGTGGCATCCGAATAACTTGATATTCAGTCATAACCGGCCCTGTCTAAAGTCATATGTGATTACTGTATGAAAGATTAGCGTCGTAATGACCACATATTACCACCACATTCCATAAGATTCCTCACATATTGTATGTTTGGTTAGGTTATTGCTTGGTAACTATTGTAAAGAACTTTGACTGATAAAATCGCCTGAATGTATTAAGTCCATTTACTTATCTACTTTTCTCTCGTACTTAAATCGTGTCCTCATTGAAAATACAACAACTTTTGGTAGAGCGAACTAATTCTAATTAAACCAAAAGTAAATGTCACTCGAGGATATGCTTTATGATTTTGTGGTGATTTTTTATAGTGAACCCACTACTTTAGTAATGACGCGCGTTCAAACAAATATAAAGACAGAGAGACAAACAAATATTTCTAAAAATGATTGAAAAGTATTTTATTGATTTAACAGCTGCAATTTTTTTTTAACAAAAATCTAAAAGGTACAGACATGTTAGATTTACATTTTTATTATACGTATAGATAAAATCTCCCGAAAGAGACTTTTTTACCATTTTACGAGTTTAGAAAAATATCCTCAATACAAAATAAAGATAATAAAAAAGATTACAATGAACTAACCGTAAAATAAAATTGTTTACATTAAAAAAAGTATACAGACTGATCCCGCAATTTTCAACGATTCACTATAATCGCTGTCAACGTTATGACCGTCAATTTAATTTTAAATATGAAAGGCGAACATTTACGGTGACTACGAAATTAAATCTAATCTAATAACTGGATTTACTTTCAAACTTTACGAGTTGAAGTTGTATGGTGCGTGTTGCTATAATTCTGAAAGATGAGGACTCGTAAACTTCAAATTGCTTGTTTTTTTTTTTTTTCGAAATGTCTACGCTATTGATCCAGCAAGGTCTTAACAGCTTCACCGGACTACTAAGGCGAGCGCTTAAGGCACTCAGCCGATTTTAATTTGGCAACCAGCTCAAGGGTGCACGGCACACCTCGGCTTGGCTGTTGCCTGTTGCATGCAAAATCGCGACCTATCTTAGCTAACCTAGCTAACTATTCATATATGTATGAGTTGTTGAAACGTATATGTGTACCAAGCATATACGCCTTAACAACTCCTCCATATATTTATTATCAGAAAATTAAGAGTTTTTCAGTTCGATGAGGGAAAAAAGTAAACTCTTCCACTTTCATGTGTAAGCGTGTAGGCGTGCACGTGTGTGGAGGTGATCGTGTAGTGTTGTAGCAGTGATGTATATTTGTGTGTCACCGTATCGCGCAAGCAACGCACTCAAGGGCTCCCTACCGAGGGATCGAACCTAGGCTTGAGCCACTGCCGTGGGAGGCCTAATCGGGTGTGCGGGAACGAAATTAACCCCCAGACAACGGCGGCGTGATCTGTGGTTTTTTTTTAGTCCCTTTATTTCCTCAGACGTAATCTGAGCCCTTTTATGCTTTTTTGTATTGTTTTTGCCTTCTTCTTTTGGCAGTGCTTTGTATTTATTTTGGCCTTTTTCTTTTGGCAATTTTTTGACATATCTTTATTTATCTTATTTCCTATTACATTATTTCATTTGTGCTTTTATTCTATTTTTCCATTTTTTGACATTTCTTAATCCTAAACTTAATTATTATTTTTATCTTAGTCTATCTATACTTAACGTCACTAGTATATTCCTTGTTTTTCGTCTTTGTTTTTATTATTATTTTCTATTATCACAGATTGTTCCTTACTTTATACTTATTCTACTATTTCTTTGGGCTATTTTATTTTATTTATTTACTGTTCGAGTTATGTAGTGCTTTAGTTTTGTGATTTTGTTGTTTCTTGCGCCCGCCACCCTGGCAATTTCCGCTAGGAAGCCCAGAGTGGCGGCGCGGTTTTCCTCCTTTTCTAAAAAACTGGGGAGATTCTCCATGCACACTCTCATCCCGGTCTCACTCTCCAGGTCATTACTGGACGAGCCGAATCTGGGACAGTCTATTATGAGGTGGTAGACTGTCTCGACGGTATCCGGGTCGCAAGCGCACGCGGGGTTTTCCTTCAGCTTGAACCTGTGCAGGTACGCTGCGAAGTCCCCATGGCCGGTTAACACCTGCACGTGCGAGGGCGCTTGGCTTGTCTTCCTGAGGATGCGATGTGCATCCTCTATGTTCGGGAAGAACGCCCGCGTCACCTCCCCCGTGATGGAGTGATCTGTGGTTACGCGGGCGTGGGCGTGAGCACGCTCTGTTTCGAGGGACAGGCTGGTACTGATCGTTCGCTGACGTGATTAAATCAGGAGGGTCAGTAAAAATGCATCGCGGACGTCTTTTATAACGCGCAGCGTTAGGTACGGGTTCATAGTTTGCGGCGGATAACACTAACGGATTGGGATGATTCGCAGCTTTTTCAAAATAACTAATCGTAAGTGATTTTACGTACGCCCAGATAGAAGGGATCTCTAGGTCTCTATGGAGATCGACTCTCCGAATGTACCACGGAGCACCGGTCACTTTACGTAAAACACGATTTTGGAGAACCTGCAGCTTATGAAAGTTACCATTAGATATATGCGCAAAAACGGGGCAGCTATATGTCATCGCGGGACGGATACATGTTTTATACAAAGTGAGCTTGTGTCTGAGGGACATCTTATGGCAAAGCAACGGATGGAGGCGACCCAAGACCATAGCGGCTTTGTTTCGCACTCTGTCTGTATGTGAATTGAACTTTAAATGTTTATCTAATGTGACACCGAGATATTTGACATCTTCGACCCAAGGGATATTTTTTTTTTTTTTTTTTTTTTTTTTTTTTTTTTTTTTTTTTTTTT
>JACEII010000045.1:2778104-2807531 GCA_014332785.1 Antheraea mylitta
AAAGTGACTGCACTATGCCTGATGGTAAGCATAGTACAATCCAAAAATAATAGCGACCACCGATTGACACACTGTCCATCGCCGGTCGCCACTATCATGCCGGCCTGTAATTCCGTATAGCCTGATGGCCTCAAATTTATTAGCGCGTTTCGTGGGATCGAAGAGTATTGCGGCACTCTTATCGGGATTAACTTCTATGCGCCATCGACGAAACCATTCACCGAGAGTATGAACGGCTTTTTCGATGCGCTTCCTAAGAAAGTCCGACCGCCAGCCGGATGTGTAAATAACGGTATCGTCAGCGTAACAACTTACCTCGATCCCCCGAGACCGAGGTAGGTCACTCATGAACAGATTGAAGAGCGTGGGCGCGAGTATGGAGCCCTGTGGCACACCTGAGCGTATCGGGTGGGGCAGCGATAGTTCACCATCCACTCTGAAGCGGAATGTCCTATCAGTGAGATAATCGCGGATAATATGAATTAACCTATCGGGTACGTGAGATTTACATAATTTATGGATGAACCCTCCATGCCAGACCTTATCGAAGGCCTTGGCGATATCGAAGAAGACTGCAATTGTGCGTTTCGGTTTACGTTTCGGATCGGCGTTAAATTTAGAGAAAATGTACTCCGTGAGGCGGTGTACTTGATTCGTGCAAGAGTGTTCGGCGCGAAATCCGAATTGCTCAGGTGGTATTAATTCTAAATCTGTAATCGAGAACTGCAGACGGTTCAGAAGGAGCCGCTCGTAAAGTTTTCCTAAGGTATCTAACAGACTAATGGGGCGATAGCTAACGGGAAGTGTGGCTTTCTTGCCGGGCTTGTGAATACCTATCACTACGGCCTTTTTCCAGACGGCTGGAAAGTGACCCTGGGACATGGCCGCATTGAAGACGGAGACCAATAGAGCTATGATGCGATCAGGAAGGAGTTTCAGAACCTCGTTCCTGATCCCATCGGGACCTGGGGACTTCCTAGGCTTGAGACGCTTGATTGCGCCTGCAACTTCATTGAAAGTGATGGCGGTTAGGGTATCCGCCGGAGGAGATGCGAGTACATGCTCCACAGCTGATTCGATTAATTCGTTATGGAAAGGGTCAGTGTTATCAGTGTTTGGCGAACACTATTTCTCTAAGCTTGCGGAAAGGCATTCCGCTTTATCTATGCTATCGAACGCGGGAGGCAACCCGGGGCCTCTGTCGAGAGGAGGTATTGGAGTGACCATATCTGATTTGAGAGTTCGCGCTAGAGTCAAGTACAACAGGTGAGACGGCTGGAGGCCTACCAGGAGTCTGTCCCACCTGTCACCCCGGATCTCAGAAATACGAGACGACTGTTTTTCGTAACAAACGTAAATGATCGCGATTCTCTACAGACGGGTAAACGTCGTAAGCTCGAGTCGCGGCGTTCTTTTCCGTGATCAATGCTCTCACGTCGTCAGGGAGTATAAAACGGCGATCGTTCGCCGCTTGTACATCTTTCGAGGTCACCCTGACGGCGGTCTGGAGGTAATCAACCAGGGAATCGATGGCCGAATCCACGTCGGCTTTAGACACCAACACGTCCGGAATCCTGTCTAAACTACTAGACGACGGATTTTCTTTAAAATATTGAACGAGTTTCGCGTAATCAGCCACCCTAACCGAAGGCGGGGTGAAGTCTGAATCGTGACCTAACTGTAAAACAACCGGGCGATGATCTGAATCAAGTTGGTGTACTACTTGTATGAGTCGTACAGGAAGCGTGATATTTTTTAAGAGAGCTATATCTAATACTGTGGGTCGGCAATGATCTTGATAGTGTGTGGGTTCCAGAGGGGCTATGACGTCAAAAGCGAGAACCCTACCTAGTTCGTCGAGTATTCTCCCGTTACGAGAGGTACACGGACTATTCCAGATAACGTTCCCGCTATTGAGGTCCCCCGCTATAATAACTGAATCTCCTAAATTAAGTAGCGCCTGCAAATCGGATCTTAGCAATTCTTTGTTTGGTGGCAAATACGCGGAAACTAAAATAATATTCGAGTGACCGGTCATACCTAATTTATACACTGACACTTCCATATTGGTTAGCGCGGGCGGATCTAACGGCATGCAATACAACGAACGCCTAAAATAGATTAACGTGCCATCCCCGCGGGTGACACGGTCGTTCCTGACTATACAGTAATTCGCGATTCTCGGATTACGCATACTCGGTTTTAACATTGTTTCCTGGATAAGGAAAATGTCAATCTGTCTATCGCGCAAAAAGTCAGCTACTAGATCGCACTGTGACCGAAGGGATCTCGCATTGAAACACGAGAGACATAGACCGCGTGGTTTTACTTTATTAAGACCCGTGAATTTTAAAATTTATTTAAACGACGGTGAACGGCGAGGCGCTGAATTGTGGCTCCGATAGCCGGAAAACGCGCTATAGCGGTGAGAAGACCGCAACCTTCTTCTACCTCGACTATGGCATGGAAGGCGATAACCTCCTGAATGTCATGTTCTCTGAGTAAGTGCTCCATCCAGTCGAATTTACCTGAGAGAGATGAAGGAGCATGAGTCGCCTGAGGCCTAGAAGAGGCCTGAGGCTGAGGTTGGGGGGCCCAGAGTGCCATAGGGGCTCGCCCGGGTTGGGCCGCGCGCGGCACAGAGGGTGGCGAGCGCGGTGAGGTCGTGGGCGCGGGCGCAACCGGGGCCCGGGAAGGCCTCCACGGACATGAGAGGTGGAGGCGGGGGGCGGGCGGCGGCTGCAGGCGCCCTGGGCGGCGGGGACAACCGCGAACATTCGCGGGGTGACCCGCGTTACCGCACAGCACACATCTGGGAGGATCGGGAGTGCCAGGAGTGCGCTCACACTCCTTCGTGGCGTGGTCTCCCAGGCACTTGACGCACCTGGGACGGAGATGACAATTCTTCGCGGAGTGCCCATAACTCTGGCAGTTATGGCACTGCGAAGGAATGTGGCTCTTGCGTGGGGGCTCAACGGTGACCCCATTGAGATCACACACCGAAGTGAGTGAGAAGATGGCCTTGCCCTCCTGCGACCGGTCGAGGAGAACGAGAACCATATTGTAAGGAGCGCGGATGCGTGGGTGGTACATACGGTGTACCTCACGCACCGGGTAGTTTTTCTCCTTAACGGCGTAACACGACACGCTGGAGGCGCTCGTCTTCTAACGTGTAAGTAAAGTACGCGAGTTTCGATTCAGTAAGGAATCGTATAAGAGCGCGATGGTCGTCGGAGGTGGGACACTTAACACGGATGCTCGCCGGAGTGCTAAATGCAGACGTGTAATTGACCTTAAGGGTCTTAAGTCGGCTGGAAATCGCGGTCCATTTTGATATATCCTGAATCGTAACAGGAGGCGGGGGGCGCGGCTTCCTAACTGCGGAGCCCTGCGAGAGCGAGACGGAGCTAGATTTATTCGCGCTCGGTTTTCGCGACGGTATAGCTGGTGCTGGCACACGGGCGCCCTCTATGTTGACAATTTTACCTGCGGAACCCTGCTCTAACGGACTAGCTGGGCGTCATTTGTTATACGAGACGGTCGTATAGCCGTCCTTGTCTAGCTGCGCTGAAGGCGCGGGAATCGCGGTCGTGGTCGCGGTCGCAGTTGGTTCGGCGGACGCCGTTACTTCTAGCTCCATTTCGGAGTCGGACTCCGAACTAGAGCTCGATATTGGGGCCTCTAATAGGTCCTTGTCTCGCGCATCGAGAGGCGATTGCGGCGAGAGTGATGCGAAGGAATTCGCGGTCGGCAAGCGGTCACGACATATTGCGTGCCCTCGGAGGGCTGCGATGCATCTATTAAAGCGGTATTAAATAGTTTCTCATCTACGCCTTGCGCGAGAAGGCTGCGACAGAACCTTTCAAATCTTTGTGTGTCCATCGCGATGGACTGAGAGGGAGGGGCCGCGAACCAACCTCCCTGCCTTAAGGGCAGGGGGGCACGCCAAACGGTAAGCTACGGGACTATATCGAGTCCGGACCAAGAGAATTGTTTAAACAAAGCGAAAGCACAAAATAAATAAATGAGTGGGCGAGACAGGGGACCATGTATATGAATAAAATACTATAACATAAATAAATAATGGTTAAATAAATAGATAAATAATAATAAATAGGTACTTACACATATACGGGGGCACAGCAATAGATTACTTTATCACTGAATAGATAAAAATTAACGAAATATATGAGGAAATAAATAGATAATTAAACAAATAAATAATAGTTGGTTAGATATTTAAGAATAAGGAATAGAAAAATGAGTATATAAATAAACGGGTAAATATATAAATAAGGGCATGTCTCACTCACTCAGGTAGATTTTGTACACGTGTGCCACAGCTGCACTCAACTTAGCACTAAACAAAGCACAACGAAATCGAGAATAAAAGATCTCGAACAGAGGAGATATCGGACACGTGCGTTCGCTAGCGCGTCCAAAACGGTTCTCTCCAAATTGTCTGTGTTTTCGTGAGTTCTATTGTTTTTTTATCCTTCTAGAACAGTGTTGCGTTGTTCTAATCTATTTGGTAAATATGGATACTAATAAAAGTCTACCAATCAATGCTATCAAAAATCAATTTCTTTTCATGACATAATATTATACATGAATTAGTATTATTTAATTATATTCAGTTGTGTTAAAAATAGTTAACAGTTTTAGACGAAAAAAACTTTTTAACAACAAATTAATCCGCCGAAAAAACTGAAAAGTAATAATAATAAACCTTTTACTTTATTAATCTTAATAACTAAGTTCTTAAAGTAATGTAAGTATACTTAAGTGATATTAAGTCGGCATTTAGCATTTAAACTGCTATGTATGTCATTTAGGAGATTACCTCTTTGATAAAAGATATTTTACGGAAAATGAAATCCGTAGACAACTAAGTTATTAACATTCAGATATACGAGTATTCAGATTTCGTTATTGCGATTAGCTAACTTGTTCAATGTACATACATTGTAATTATCAGTTCCAATAATTCATCTAAAACTGACCTTTTAATATTGAACTAAGGCTATTCTTTATTTACTATTTACAGTTCGTTATACTATATATTGGATATTTATGTAGTGAACTTATATCTATAATGATAAAATTAAACGAAGAAGACATTGTAGTTGGCATTCATAACATGGATGCTGCCGCAATAAATTCTAAATCACCACTGTGATAACATCGAAATGGCCCGTTTCTCTTTCAGGAATCATAGCCCCAGTCACACCTAGCAATGCTCTTAATAAATTGGCGATCGAAGCCCAATTTATGTTCGCACTAGTGAAGCGACGTTTTGAAATATAAGCTATCTCAATTTCGGCCTTTTGATGAAAAACTTCATACAGCATAGTTACAAGTAAACTACTGAGGTTTTGGCGGGATTTTAGTCTGGCATGTAGTGAATTTTATATTTTATTCATAATTTTGTGTTATTTGACTCTATAATTTGTAAACTTGGTGATGATTTACGTACTATAGTTACTTTATTGTGCATAAGTGAAGTAAATGGAAAATAATACCACGAATCATGAAATTCTGAAAATCCACAAAAACTCCCAGGAAGGTTCTAACAAGGAAGATACCATCTTGCTAGAATATTGAAATAATAACACAACGCTTGTAATATTATTAACTACATGACAATGGCAGTCAGTCATAATCTGAAAGGATGGTTGCCAAAAATGAAGTTAAAAAAACACTAAGCTAATGTAAATTATTTAGTAACGTTAAGTAAATTGATATTAGAATATATTATGTTTTTAATAAAATGTATACTTAAGCCCTCGGCAAGACAAAAGCCACAAGAGGCTGTAGTACAATTAATTATTCCTCTCAAATAAACATCAAAGGCTACACAACGGGGTAATTTGCTTTTAAAAACGAGAATTGTTCTTTAATTACAAAAGAAACGAGAACAATTTGAGTTTAGAGGACATGAGACATCACAAACGGGAACGAGATCGACACAAACGATCCAGCGATGACTCAATTCAAAGTTTGCGTCCGCATTTGGTTCTTACATTGAGAAATAATTTAAACGAAAATCTTACAGTTTATTGTACTTTTATTATGGTGGCCCAACTCGCATTCAATCTACAAGAAAAACGCCTCAGGATTTATTTAAAACTCCAGTTAAGAGAAATTCTCATTTATCTGTCCTTTAGGAGCAACGAATCCGATTAGGACTAAAATTCCACTTATCATTGCGAAAACATTTATCGTGTGAATTGAATGTATACACATATAAAAACATTAAAGAACTGTTGTTTGTTCGAGTTAATCTTCAAAACCGCTGAAATGATTTTAGAGCGACATTTTTTTTTATGTCACAGGAGGCAAACGAACGGACAGGTCACCTGATGTTAAGTGATCACCGACGTCCATAGACGCTTGCAACACCAGTGGAGTCGTAAGTACATTGCCAGCTTGTGTTTGGGGAGAAAGTTTAAGGGAAAGATGAGGGGTGAGGGGAGGGGAGGTGGTCCTCCGGTACTCTCACTGACCAAATGAAACGTAACAATGCAAGAACTGTTTACTCCATGTCGGTTTTCTGTCAGAGGGTGGTACTACCCTGGGCGAGCCGACGCATTCATGCTGAAAACGGTAATAGCTTCAGCGTGGCTCTACCACCTACAACATATAGATAGATAAAAAAAATCGAAGTATTACCACATATTTCTACAAGGGCCTTGTAATAATAATACAACTTAATACAGGTAACGTATATTCTGTACAATGAGTATAGGATTTAAGTAGTAATGCACAATCACATTTAAAAATAAACAACCGCCCACAATGCTTCAAGATATAACAAGTAGTTTCTATAAAATAACAAAATTATTTTCACGAAAATAATTTCCCAGACACGAGATAATCTCGAATATATGGTATAATAAAATTAATAACTCATACTGATTAATTACGAACGCTAACGTTTACCAACATCGGCTTGTTTTTGAACAATGCGTTTATATTATTAATAATCGTAGTAATTAATAACATAACGATTAGCTATGCCGTTTTAAATTATATTTTTACTGAATTTAAAAGATAATTAAATTCTTTGTAACACAAAGTATTTTTAATATCTCTCAAGAACTCTGTGGTAATCTGTATCCATTTACCAATGAGAAATTCCATTCGGTAAATATTATTAAGAGTAAAAATTAGATTAGTTGTTTATTTTGTTGTAATTCATTGTAAAATCTAATCGATGCCGAATCTCTTTGACGCATTCTTTTTAAAGATGAGACTATTAGTTACCATTATAAATATAAAGATCACAAGGAGAGTAATGTAAGACATATGAACCCACGAGTAATTTGTGACAAGACATACGGAAATATAAAGTTTTTAAAAAAAGAGGTTATGAAATATCATGATTTTTGTGAACAAGTTAAAATGTTTTAATATCCTATTTGGGATTATCAGAATAAATAAAAAGGTTTATTGTTTTTGTTACTTTGTTAATTGGTTACTTATTCCATTCTTAAGCAGCATTTTGATGATTGTTTTGTTTTTTGCTATAAAACCCAATTCTAGGATAAAATGTATTATGAAAATAAATATGTACCTAATAAAAATAAAATAATGTTTAATTGAAATTTATATCTATATTAAACTGTAATAAAATAAAAGATAAATCTTTGTAGATTATAAACTGTAGATTAATCTACAGTTATAAGTTTACGGAATTCAACAACATTCATTCAACATAGATGTATTTGCTCTGTTGGATAATAAAGATGAAGTTAACACAAATTTTAATGAAATTAATTTGTGTAACAAAAAAAATAGATACACACTGTCATAGTGTAAATATAAATCAAATAGCCTCTTTCACAAAACTTGTCTTCAATCTTTCCGCTCGTGCACACTAAGCATAAAATAAAATTTATAGGCGAATAAATCCTTTGAAAAGTAACCGCAAACATGTCTAGGTTGTTTAGGTTGTTATTAATGATCCATATTTTATATTTGAGCCACCTTTATTATATATCTTATTAAATTAGGTATATTATTTACTTTTCTTACTTGCGGCTTTAAAATTGTCATTATTTTGTAGACATAAATTATTAAGTGATTCGTTATCGTATATGTACCAATTTTGAAGTGTTATAATTTGCTAAAACTTTAAATTGTCTATTGTAAATGTAAAATCTATACATTTATGATTTGGATCGATAGCAACAATATTTTTATTATTAGAAGAGTATATGTTATTCTTTAGGTATTAATAATAGGTGGTAGAACCACGCTGAAGCTATTACTGGTTTCAGCATGAATGGGTCGGCTCGACCAGGATACTTCCACCCACTTACAGAAAACCGACGTAAAGTAACAGTGCTTGTATTGTTGCGTTTCGTTCGGTTAGTGAGAGCGCCGGAGACCCAACTTCCCCTTTTTCGTTCCCTCCCTTTCCCTTCCCCTCCCTCACTTTCCCACCAACACAGGCTGGCAACGCGATTGCGACTCCTCTGGTGTTGCCGGTGTCTATGGACGGTGGTGATCACTTAACATCAGGTGAACCACCTGTTCGTTTCCCTCCTATGATATAAAAGAACAAAAATTGTTAAAATAGATTGCAGAATTATTATTTCTATTGATATGTTTTGTAATTTTGTTAATAAATGTATGTAGTTAATATGTAATATGTATGTATACATAATACGTAATATGTATGTAGTTTGTCCGGATAAAATCAAATTTGTGTATTATTATTAAGGGTCTCAAGGATGAAATGAAAGGCCAGAATAATTACTACATGGAATCATTAATAAAGTTTTCACTACTAAGTTAATTTTTAATTTTATAACTTGATTTTTAAAGAAAAGCTATTTTTATAGTCATTGTTGATTTTATGAGAAACTTTTTTTCATATTCGTTTTTTCATATACGTTACTTGATTGAGCCTCAAAGAAACTATGTTTTCGTTATATTAACAATTAGAATACAATTAGAATTAAAAATAAAATAGATTGTATTTTCTTGTCGCAGGCCCATATCAATTACTAAATCCGAGGAGAATTATAAATGCGGGCGAGCATGTTGGCGTCGAACCGCGAACAGCCTTCCTCTGGATAAACGGAGGCCTATTTGAAATTCCAATTAGAAAGTTTTCTCATTTACTTGATTCAGGGCGTAGAATGGTGGAAGGGCAACAATCCGCGCTGATTAGTCTTGGTCTCCACTCTGCATCAGATTTAAAGGGTAGCGTGGGCCAGGGGTTCACCGCATAACTAATCCTTCAATGACAACTATCTTACGGGTATTATTTTTGGGACTTTTAAAAAAATGTACTATACGTAAATTTTATTAATACGCAGTTTTACAGATTTTCATTGTATGCACGTTTATGTTATGGACATAGGTTATTTATTAAAACTAGTGGGCGCCTAGCAATGATATTTATATTTGTAATATCATTGGCGCCTAGTGGTCGACATTCGAACATAGTTAATTGATTTTTTGAAGTTTGATCTTTATTAGAGTTATTTTGTCAAAGGGTATAACTTCTATAATCAAAGGTTTTCATCATGGCTACTCAGTGGTTTGCCATTTGCCATGATCTTTATTATATAATCATTAAAAAAAATCTTTTTGTAAATGAAAATGAAAATTAATTATTAATTGGAAATAAAAACCACGTGGTAAAGCTCAAATTTTAACCACACATAATTTTACGAAAATAAAGAAATTTATCGCAACCCATGACACAATTTTCAATTAATTTTACACGACACCATGGGGTGACATTACTGGGTGATATTGAATTAAATGTTGTCTATTCATTATGAGAAATAGTGATATGCCCAGTATCATCGTTTGGAAAAGTAATG
Organism: Antheraea mylitta; assembly: GCA_014332785.1. NCBI lineage: Eukaryota > Metazoa > Arthropoda > Insecta > Lepidoptera > Saturniidae > Antheraea > Antheraea mylitta. The sequence goes on from JACEII010000045.1 coordinate 2,787,947, forward strand.
GATACACAATACAATCAAATGGTGAATCCAAGACAAATACGTTTTTATTTATTTATTTATTCCATATCGGTTTATAGATAGAAACCATAAACCATATAGGTTTTAATAGTACCATTAGCTTTTGAAAATAAATTCTTTTTTGTTGCTACATGAGGTTTAATTGTAACATTGTAACCGCGGAGGTCTAAGTCATGGATTACTTTTATGAACAAAATTCTTATTTTGATTATACAAAGTATGATTTGGCTCATTTTTTTATTAAATCATCATTTGAAGTGAGTTCACCATAAAAAATAATAAACATTACAACAATAGTTATATTTTATAATATCATTGTTGAATGTAGGATGAAAAATGGTAATTGGAACGTAAGAGTTAAAAAATACATACAGTGGAGCATAGCAACCTCCTTCATAACCTCTTTTGAACTTCGTAATTATTGACGGCTGTCAAAATGTCTTTTATATTTACATGTGTGTATAGGTTGTGTAAAATTCGAGTAGTAGTGTGAGTAGTGCATATTTTAATTAATGTAATGTACTTCTAATGCATTTTATATAAAATAAACAGCTTTCTGCACTTCTCCGCCATATAAACTTTAACTAAGCCAAATTTCAAGTTCACCCGTTCACGGGAAATGGGTTAAAAAGGGATACAAAAAAAACTTGAGAGGTGTCAAGGGACACCCGGATGGAACGAAGTTCCTTTCGATTAATTAGTGAAGGAATTGTAATAAAATTTTATTTTTTTAAAGTTATAATAATATTTTTTTTATTATTAACAAATATAATGTTATATAAACTTAATCAGTAGGCTCAATTTTCGTAATAATTGGTTTGTGGTAACTGAAGTAGGAAACATATGTTTGGGATCATTATTATTATTGTTTTTTATTATTTACAAAAAACCTGTATACACTCAACAAAAATAATCGTCGCGACACCACACTGTTCAATGCGAAATAGAAATGAAAATATCTGGCTTGCTTTCTATAGAGAGAGAGAGACGGAGAGAGAGACAGACAGTGAAACATGCGACGCCGCACAGCTTACTATAGCAAAAAGTGTCGTGACAACTTTTCGTAAGAATTTTTTCCGTCTAGCCCCCTTTCACAACGCGCGATAAGGAACTTCGTTCCAAAATTTGCTTCACGTAAAAATATATAGATAATGTTCGTACATTGTTTTCTCAGTATTATCTGACTTTATCTATACTAATATTATAAAGAGGTCAAAGTTTGTGAGTTTGTGACTTTGTAAGGGGTAATCTCAGGTACTACTAATCCAAATTGAAAAATTCTTTCAGTGTTATATAGGAGGGTTATAGGCTGTATATCATCACACTAAGACCGATAGGGGCGGAGCACCGGTGTAGAATGTTTCAAAATCGATTTTCTTTTTCCTCTTGAGAGCTTCCGCTGCGTGATAGCATTAGCCCAAAGTAACTATTCCATGTGAACGAGGTCGAGGGCAGTGGCCAGTTTATATACTACAACCTTGTTTGACTCGAATAACTTTATTTAGTTATTTAATAATAAAATTACAAAACTACAGTGGTAGTAGTAGTAGTACACTAGTAGTGGTACACTAGTAGTGGTATACTAGTTGTGGTAGAGCCAAGCTGAAGCTATTATTGTTTTCAGCACGAATGGGTCGGCTCGTCCGGGGAAGCATCACCCTCTCACAGAAAACCGACGTGAAGTAACAGTGCTTGCATTGTTGCGTTTCGTTCGGTCAGTGAGAGAGCCGGAGACCCACCTACCCTCCCTTCCTCCTTCCCTTCCTTAAATATTTTAAAACATTAATCATTACAATCTGTAATCATGCAACATTTGATTCAGTTCGAATCTGCTAATTAATTGATTATCTGAGTCGCTCGCGTGTCTCGAATTTGTTTTCATACTCTGGTAACTCGAAGCGATCAGCTGAGACAAATTGCGTTGTCATGATTTCATTGTGAATTATTTCTTGCTTTGGAGCTGTCCGTGTAAGGAGCTTATTTTCTCCCCGCTGTAGCCAAGTGTTGGTGCTGGGGGCAAGCCGAGTACGCGGCCACAACAAGTACCATGATTTTTAATCCTATCTATTGCATAAAATGTCCACTGAGATATATATAATAAGATATTTATTTCAAAGATATTGTTATTTATAGATGAATTCCTTCATATATGGTAAAATAATAAAGGGACAAAATAATTTTCCTAGAAATTCCTCAGCGTCATAACGCCAATATTTTTCTTGTCAAATGTGATACGAACCATCTATCGGCCACGAACATGCCGAAAATACGGATATTACTAATTCAATATGCTGAGAAAAAGTTGCTTCCTCGATAACTTCCCTGTGCTATATATATTTGGTTCCATCGGCTCGCGGCCAATTTATTCCAATAGTATCAAGCGTGAACCACCCCAGACACGAAAGTTACGCAGTTGAGAATTGAATTTATCAAAGTTTTCCGGTACAAACAGACGCTTTATAGACTGTGAAATGCAATTTACTTTCAATCGCTATCAATCGAGTGTAGTCAAGCTACTAATAACTACAGACCCAGGCGATGTTTTTGGCCATTTGTATTTCGTTAAGTCGGGGCCCCTGCATAATAACGTCAAGCGTTTAATACCTACTCTACTAAAGATATTGTTATAGAAATTGGCATCTATTTATCTTTAAATTGTCTCAATGTTATAAAACAAGTATTCAATACGTATTTAACATATTTGTAATAACACCGAATTTCTCCAACAATATTCCTAATTCCGTTGCTATAGCGTTTATTTTTTATGCGTTTAATAATTTATTTTCAAAAATGATTGCTAAAGAAGCTTGTTTCTTTCAACTTTTATAAGGATCGCAGTTTTTTCTCTATTAAGTTCTTTATTTAATATACTAGTTTAAACATTACTTTTTATTAGAAAAATCTGTAAGATCAGAAGTAAGTATTAAATTAATAATTTTGTCCATCATAATTATTTTATTCAAAATTATCTCATCTTTAATAAACCAAATATTCAAATAATCTGACATATAAACATGTATAGTAATATTATATTGTTTGCTTGAATATGCTAATCTTAGGAACTATTTATTGATTCGCTCTGAAAAAATCTTTCAATGTCAGATTGCTCATTTATCCAGGAAGGCTATATTATCACGTTAAGTCCATTAGGAGCGGAGTACCAAATAAGAATGTTAGAAAATCGGGGTTAACGTACGTATTAATTAGAAATATTCTCACCTTCTTCGTCAACGAAGTCGCGAGGTAAACCTAGCGTTAGCCCAAAGTAACTATCTCACGAGAACGAAGTCGCGGGCAGAAGCTAGTGTACACACCTAAATTTTTTGACGTGTTTTTATTTTATACCTTTTATCAACAAATTTATTATATAATGAGTTAAATAGATCGGTGATCTCATACCCTCTTGCCCACTAGACGTCACTCAGACTACCAACAAGTATTATTTCCGTAATTGGTGCGTCGCCTCGTGAATAATACAATATTATGTTGACCAGCGGTCGAGACCGTGCGCTCATTTCAATTAAATTCTGACATGCTAAAGTGCTCTCGTAGGCTCAATATCGTTATGAGATAAATCTGTTGGAAAACGTTAAGCTGAAGAGGTAAATTTATTTATTCATTGACATGGTAATTTTCCTGCAATAAATATCCACGTAAAAGTAATGGACAGTCAAATAAGCAAGATACTGGTTTCAGATTTCCTGGGTTTTAAGTAACGTTTTAAAGACAAATATAATTTGCAGGATGTATTTTTAATATATTATATTTTGAAAGTACCAATACTAAGGGTGTACAAATATCGTTCGCATCGAATCGAATAACTTGAAGCTTCAAATTATTGGAACTTTATGAATAATTCGAAAAAAAAAAACGAATAATTCGGAATATTTCGAAAATTTTCGAGTAATTCAATTTTATTCGGATAATTCCAAATAATTCAGGAAATTCGAATTTCGAATTCGAATCGAATATTATTGTTCAATTCCGAACGAATAATTCGTAAGTTCGAATTATTCGCACACCCCTAATTATTACGCGTCTATTGCTCTTGTTCCAAGGACTTATAAAACGGCAAAAACGTTCATTAGAATTATGAAAACTGTATGTTCAGACTTGGACATTCCTGATTAGTTTAGATTTTACATAAGGCTTAGCTGTATTAACACGAAATGATGAAAGAGCAAACATATATGAATATGTAGTATTGGGCGAAATCGCAAAACATTTATAACAGGCTTAAAAACGCTTTTGGGGCTACTGTCCGATCAGAAACAATGAAATAATTGAATCGAAGTAGCGAGAGTAATTGATGTGGACCTCAAGTAGATATTTTTATGATTAACATAGATTATTTCAGACAAATACTTTATGATGTATATGAGTCTTGTTGTCTAGCTATACCTAGCAGTTAATGGCTTTAATTTCCACCAAGGTCAACTAATATTAAGTAGTGTTCAGATTAAAATTTGTAGGTGGTAGAGCCACTCTGCAGGTATAACTGATTTCAGCATGAATGGGTCGACTCGGCTGGGTTAGTACCACCCTCTCTTCGATATCTTAACTCTACCCTCCCAATACATTCTTGATAATTTAATGTATGTCCGCAAAAACTTTGAAAAACTTAATTTAGTAAAAGACCGGCATAATGTAAATGCTAGATAATGTAATAAACTGGTTGTCCCATGTTTCAGACTTAGCACCAGTAATAGTTTTTTAGGTAATAGTGTTAGGTTTTACAATAAAGTCCCAAAACATGTTACCGATTTGCCGGACTGTAAATTAAAGCACCACCTCAAGCGGGTTTTAATGTCAAAAGGATATTATAGAGTGGATCAGTATGTGAACGATAGTGATGTCTGGAATTGACTCTTCTCTGTGCATCCACTAAAAGCTATTGTATGATGTATTGGAAATATGTGTTAAAATGTACCCGTTCGAGTTTCTTGCCGGTTCTTCTCGATGACTGGGTTGTTTTCCAAACCGGTGGTAGTTGTTGGACGTTCATAAGTGCCTTATTAGGGACTAAACTGAATAAAGTATTTTTGATTTTAATTTTCTCAAAGAAAACCGACGTGAAGTAACGGTCCTTGCATTGTTGCGTTTTCTTGGGTCAGTGAGAGCGCCGGAGGCCCGCCTCCCCTTTTTAACTGGCCTCCATCCCCTTTCCCTACCTCCCCTTTCCGCGACTCCAATTCTCCACCAACACAAGCTGGCAACGAGTCCTCTGGTGTTACTGATGTCTATTGACTTTGGAGATCACTTAACATCAGATGACTCACCAGTTTGTTAGCATTCTATGACATAAAAAAAAATCTCGTGTTGCGTACTCGATAATATGTATACCAACTAATCCACTAAGAATCAAGTGGTGTATTACGTCTCGTATGTATGTGCTTTTGTAAGCGCTTTGTCTGTTTTATGAAGTACTTATACAATATATCAGTAAATAACTCGGAATATGTTTCGAGATTGTAGGAAATTATTTTTTCCTGAAGTTATTATCGGTTTCGGCTGTCGCGAAAGATTCCATTTGTCTTCACCGTTCTCAAACAAGTGTATTCTCAATGGAGTTTTCAAAGCAAGTTTACTGCGACCACGATAAGATAGAGTAAGCCCTTTGCGCTCGTATGTCATGTAGCATTTTTCCTGTAAACCAAAGGGCCGAAATTACATGATACTTACATAAAAATCTCTGTTATACGTACTGTTAAGCGTATGTTATAAAATTATATTTATGAGTACGAGTAGATAGAATCACTGCAGTAATATCATGAATAAAGTCATATTTATTAAGGCCGCTATTGAATTTGAACAAAAACGTGTAAATTATCCGTTTTTTAGAGGAAATGTAATGTAAAGGTTAATCAAACCCTCTAATTAACCTAGAGCTGTCAACGAAAAATTTCGTGTCAGATGGTCATTGCCTTATGGCGATACCTTCAATAGTTTTGACGTTGTTCAGCCTTAAAGGGTGGTTCCTTCATTTACATTATATATATGTAGAATATGACTCTTTGGCCTAAGATGGTAAAAAGCCTAACATAAAATAATTTCGAAAATGTCATTACTGATGCATATATACAGATGATAGGCAACAGACTTACAACTTTAATGGTGGTAGTTAACCAGATGGAACTCTACTACACGCAACAAGACTAGCTTTTAATTAATTATTTTAATTAGTTAATACTTGAGTGACTAATCGACTATATGACAAAGAGGACGTCGTTCATGAATGACGTCATATCTTTATAACTGGTCCTTTAATTTTATCTCGACATATATAAATAACAGTTGATATAATATAGAAAAAGTAATTGTTATTTTTTACTTAAAAAAACCTTCATCATTATTATGACATAAATCAAAAATTCCCAGAAGTTAGAAAATTTGTTTATATCTTACGGACGAATTGATTGGAATATTTTTCGAGAAAGGTAAACACGCTCGGTCCTTTCAAAGTAGATACGCTCAGTAATTTGTAATTACGGGAGACGAATTTGTTAACGAAAAATACACATTATAAATAAGGAATAATTCACTGAAACAACTTATTAAATGTCCTTAAAAAGAAGAATAACAAATATATTTAACGTTGTAACAGAATAAAACCTTTAATTAACTTAATAATTAGTGTAACACTTAATTTTATTTTTAGGAACAATAATGAAGGTACCTCTTTGTCTTCTAGATAGCTATATATATAAAATGGATGTTAGTATATTTCAAACCGATAAACATGAAGACCGTTTAAACTATATGTATAGTAGTCTATAGGTATGTTTGGGGGAGAGGGATATTTTGTGTATTTTCTTCAATAATTTTTAATAACCAATTTTCGTATATCTTTTAAGCTTATTTCAAAGGATCCTGTAAGTACTAAACAGATAAAAAAATAAATAAAAAAATGTCTCTAGAAGCGAGTGCCATTGCACTTGACTGCAAGTGATATTAATTTAAATAAAATGCTGGCTAACAGGCCACTTCTTGGATTTTGGCACGCAAAAGCTGAATACTACGTCGACATAGAATAATTTACAAAAACCACTTCGGTCATACGAACACATTTTTAGAGAAAAAGAACTTTTTTCACACAAACGAAGAACCTACTATCTAATTGGGGTCGGTGATTTATTTAATGTTTTGTCTCTTTTTTATTTGCTTTACCTTCTAGATTTATTTCGCCTTTCTCCAACAACACTGACATGCTGGAATAGTACGTTTTTCATATTGACTCTGTTTCTAGGACTGTTTTCACGATCAAACTGTACACTTAAATAGAAAACGTATATGCCTCAATATTCGATTACCTCGATTTTCTTTGGATTTTTTATTTAATATTAGCTATGCCTTATAATATGAACGCTAAGTGTTTTTTTTTAACTGACTACGCTATTGACCCTGCAAGGTCTTAACAGCTTCACCGGACTATTAAGGCAAGAGCTTGCGGCACTCAACCGATTCTATTTGGGCAACTAGCTCCAGGGTGCACGGGACACCTCGACTTGGGCTGTTGCCTGATACGTGAAATTCGCAATCTATCTGAGCTGACTTAAGCTAACTATTCATACATATATGAGTTGTTAGAGCATATATGTTTACCAAGCATACATACCTCAACAACTCTTATATATATTTCGTATCGGATAATTCTCTAAACTTTTTCAGTTCGATAAGCAGTTCGAATGAACGCTAAGATAGGCTGCGATAATAAGGGTTACGAAAATTGTATGAGAATGTACGCGATTGGAGAACGTATTAAAAATGGTCACCTATTCGTAAATTTCTGAGGTGTGTGAACTTTATACCCTACAAAATATTAATAAAACTAAAAGAATACATTACGAAAATACCATTTGTTAGTGCTTTGTTTGTACTCGTCTGTATAACTTTTATTTTCATCTGTACTTCAAACTGAAAATATATGGAATTCAAACATCAGTGTGTATGTAAATAAATAAAACAGTAAATTGCAAATACTTTCAACGTATACACTTGAAATAGTAAATAATTATCATTGTAATATCCGACACTAAATACATGTAAGAATTATTGAGGTATATATGCTTGTTACACATTATGTTTCAATAACTCATGTAAGTATGAATATGTAGCTTAGCTGAGGTTAGCTCAGTTAGGTCGTGAATTACAAGAACTAGGTAACAGGCCAAGCTTAGTTGTGCCGTGCACCCTTGATCTAGTTGCCAAAATAAAATCGGTTGAGTGCCTTTAGCGCTCGTCTTAGTAGTCCGGTGAAGCTGCTAGGCCAATAGCGTAGTAATTTCGAAAAAAAAACATTGTAATACATAACAATTAAGTCATAATTATTGAAACACTTGTTAGAAAGTAAATATGGCTGGTCATTACTGGAGCTAATTATACACGATTCGGTGTGTCACCGACATTAGCGTGACGGTTCATTTTTGTTGAATGTCTTATGCGTTGAAATAATTTCTCACTTCAAAATGTTGATGCAGTAAGTCAATAAAATATTGTGATGCATTCATTAACAATAAACATTTTTGCTTTAAATCCTAAATATATTCATCAACACAACTAAGCTATCACAGTTTCTGTTAGCTTAACGTAAGTTAAATTGAATATCTAAGATCATAGTAGAGGATTCAGCAAATACGAGAATCTATTGGAAACGACCGAAGTCTTTAAGAAAATCCCTCAGATTCATTCGTCTGGTGCGATTCCGGTAACGTCTGCCACCGATGTGATAGCTTTAAGAATAAATTCGAAAATACACTTAAAACTCTGGACTCAGATAATTATATTTTAATAGAAATATAGCGATTAAAAGAGAAGGAATCGATATTTTTTTAATACTGATAGACACAACAAGCAGCCGCCCGCAACTTCGTCTATATGTATCTTTATGTAAGACATTTAATTTGAAAAAAAGAAACAAACTATGAAATCATTCTTTGTCTTTCTAACTGAATTGATAAATACTATTTTTTTTAGGAATCCCTATACAATTTTCATAGCCAGTATGATGTCTATAAATACTAAATAATATTATAAACGCGAAAGTGAGTTTGTTTATTTGTTATGCATTCACGCCACCGTATTTTTTTGTGTACAGAATAAATGTGATGACTGCTCCGACCGATTTCAGCCATGGCGACCACTTTGACCATTAATCAGAGAAATGGCACCTATCTTCGCGGCGAAACTGCGTGCACAGTGAGGGGACGTGAGTACACCATTCTCATAATGATACGTTATGGCAGCAGGTGAGCGAGATTTTAACTGGTCGGGTTTGGTATCAAGGTCAGCTTTACGCTGAGCCTCGAACTCGCATATTTGGCTGTATACCATCCTGCGCTATCTTGACCGCTGTCCTGCCAAACGTTCCCAATGAGTAGGCAATTCCCAATGATGCATTTCTTCGTGTGTCGCTTTTGGACATCTTTGTACTGGAAGAGGGGACCCCCACCCTGAATCCTTTTGCCCTCCTCCAGTTCAGAATAGAAGACGCGTTTTGCCACTCGTTCCTCTGCCATACGAGATATGTGACTGCACCACCGAAGCGTTCGACGCATTAAATAAGTCGCAATGCCACCAACACTGGCAGATCGCAAAATTTCTGTATTTAGCACTTTATAGGACCACCTGATTTTCATGATGGTACGTAGGCATTTAAGGTGGAAGTGATCCAGAGTGCGAAAGTAGCGACGGTAGACACATTACATCTCAGAGGAAAATAGGAGGGTTGGCAGCACGATTGCCATATAAAACGATATTTTAGTGGCCAACTTAAGGTCATGCGAGCAGAAGACTTTGGAACTTAGCTTGCAGAATAAATGTACTGACCCGACGCATGAATCAAATGTATATAAGCGTTAGTAAATCCGTGATTAAAATCAAGTATATCATAAATGTATCCAACTGAACGTTCTAATTATTGCAATGATATAATTAACATAAATGTATTTAATTGCGTGCTTCGCAGTCATTGTTATTAGTTAGAATTCGAATACCTTTGATGAGAACAGCTAATTATTATTGTCGAATACTGAATTATGTATATTCACCGTATTTTGCGCAAATTTTAACAATGAATCGTTTTATCGTAGCACGAGCGGGAAGGCCTTATTAAATTGGTTACCTCGGCAGAACAAAGTAAATGAGAATTGTTCATGATTGGAATTGTAAATGTATATTGCAATGCTTTCTCATCGGTTGATCGCTAGCCCCTTCGTCGCAATGGAATAAGCTGCGATGATTACATTAACATTAATTTTCAATGTGATAGAATCGAGAGCGGTAAGTTATTGAATGGGTAGACAAGAAAATGTGCGGTTTTTATCTGTTTTCACACACTAATATTTGAAAGTACCAGTTTGATTTGAAATATTCATTTTGAATTTTTATTTATATATTGAGGTAGGCTACAAATATCACGCTACGATTTATACAAGTGTGATAATAACCAAGCAAGTTTTAAATTATAAAGGACGAGAACGAGAACAAAATAATATAACTATTGGGCTGTATAGTGCAGCGTGAGGAATTAAATCGGGGACAAAGATAGTAAATGGAAGAGATTTGCATATCTTTTTGTTATTACTTTTCGAAAATGATACATCTACTCGTATTGGCTCGCCTTAGCAGTAAATTCAACCCGTATGCCGTCACGGCAAATAGTATAACGCTCGCTTACGCTGTTATGTCTCATCTACGCGATTGCTCTCGATTCTCTTGCGTATGCGCGCGTACCCTATATATTATACTTCATTGCTTCTCTCTGTGAACTGTGAGCGATAATATGTCACCAAGCACCGATTGCGTATTTACCACCTTACATCATATTGTCATTAAGCGTCACATGAGATTGAAATCGAAGGCTTAGAACCTATAAATTATAGAAAATATGTATTTCTATCTGACTATAGTATAGTTATTTTGGGGTGTAAGGGGTGTCGAATAACATCATAAGACTTGAGACACCCAAGCCAACCTCACCTGCACTTGGTGCACCCTGCCGAATAACGAACGAGGCAATGGCGCAAGCCGGGTGGTAGGCTTTTACAACCCGACTGGGTCACAACCACCATGTATATGGCGAAAAAGCCCGTAATAGTGATTCGCTTCTACGGGTCGCGTTTCGGGATCAGTCTGTGCATATCCAGCTTTTTACAGGCCGGCATGATAGTGACGACCGGCAATGGGCAGTGTGTCAATCGGTGGTCGCTATTATTTTTGGATTGTACTATGCTTACCATCAGGCATAGTGTAGTCACTTTGCCGTGCTACAATAAAAAAAAACCTTATAAGAAATAAATTCTAATACTAACCTAAATGTTTCACATTTACTAGGCGTCCGTTTTTTGTTTGCCCCTTAATAAATATAAGAGAAATTATTATTTGTTTTTTAGGCCATCTCATGTTTTTGGCCCGAAAGGCATTATCTTTCAAAGATATATTAAAGATATATTATTTTGTTTAAATACCATAAACCACAAAATATTTTTCGACTATTGAAATATCAATTTATAATTAAATAAACTATGAACTACAAATTCATCCATAAAGAAGACACAGGTGGCAGATAAGTTGGGAGGCATCGTTGGCGACTTTATGTTAGAAGAGAAATGAGGATATTACCATATTATCAAGGTACTGATTTGGAATTTATTACTTTACATTCCGTGAGACGAGCGTCAATATTGTGAATTCATTGCGATACACCTGCTGCCTGCACCTTCGTCAACTGTTGACGGGGGTCTGGCATTTTAGTCACAACTGTGTGAGACATGCGTACTTGTATGCGAGACGGTCAGGTAAAGACATAAAGTTACACACTATATGATTCATGTTTACAGCGGCTTCATTATAGTAAACATGCTACCGTGTCCGTTTTGGAGACTGTTTGTTTTAAGCATTCGTCTTCGAAACGTACTAATTTGGTTTATGAAATATGGTGTATTTCTATGACATTTTCTCTTTGAAGGTAGTAATTCCTAAAAGTCTAACCATTAGGCAATGTCAAATTAATATTGTTCACTGAAAGCTCAAGTTCATTTATTTCAATTGTATCCTTTGCCAAATCTTTCAATCGTTTATTAATAGTGTGAGTTACATCGATGTGATAAAGTATTGTAGGTTTTCAGTCTAGTATGCTCCTTATCATTATTGTTATTATTTTATTGATCGGACGGATGGTTGTTGCTTTATCCACAATTGTAGGTAAATTAATAAACAAACGCTTCACTATTGAATAATTGATTTTTGATACTCTCTTCAATTTATGATCTAGTTTTGTTTTGTTAATATGATTTACTATTTTTCAAAGAGGTAACCTATTAATATTATGTTCTTTATCTTGTATAAGAATTTAATTAAAGCCTTTTCAAAAGTAACCTTTGCTATGAATTCTGTTGTATTGAAATATTCGTTTAGTTCTTATATGTGTAGTCCGGTGAAGCTGTTAAGGCCTTGCTGGGTCAATACCGTAGTAAGTTCGAGAAAAAAAAATCTTATATATATGAATATAACTCATACATTCTTTCTGGTTAGTCGCTGTTTTGATTTAAGTATTTTCTATAAGTCGTTAAAGTAATAATCTAACAATGTTATAGGACTAGGTTACTTTATAAATAATGTAATTGTAAAATTGTTACAAAATCAGTAGAACGACAATTATACACTTATCAAAAAAGTCTAAGCAACATTTACTAATTTAAATTTTAGGATGGTTCTTCACATTATAACGTTGTATTTTATTTTTAAAATAATATCTTTAGGGTTCTATGATGTAAAAATAACAGCTGTTGTCTTTATAAGTTCTTTTAATAACAGAAATGATCAATATTAGAATATACTGTAGAAACTAAGATACATAAGAAACTAAACTTTTTTTTTACAAAATGAAATTTCTAAAGAAAATGTATTTATTGTGAAAGAATAGAACGATTTAATACAAAGTATGGTCTCCTCTGCTATTCAGAACTTGTCGGCAACGATTTTTCATTGAATTAATGAGACTGTTTATGTCATCTTGCGGTATTCGCTCCCAATGGAATTGTAGCAAATCCTTCAGCTGTTGGGTTGTTGTCACTCCGTCCAAGTCCTTCAAAACATGTCTCTGGAGGTTTGTGCAAATGGGTAGATATAAGATCTGAGAATATCCTCAATGTAATTTTCAGCATTCATGTTTCCATTTACAAAAACGAGCCCAGTTCGCCTGTTCTTCATAATACCCACTCATAACATAACTGTTGAGCTGCTGTATGTATGAACTTCCTGAACGCACCTGAGCCTTTCAGTATTTCCGGGCCGACGATACATTCATACTCTTTTTATATCAGGCTTAAACCCGAATCGTGACTCATCGGAAAACATAATTTTATCCCATTGTTCCTGGGTCCACGTTATGCGTTCTCTACACCATTCATATCGACGAGCGCGATTCCCGTGACGTATCGGTGGGCACCTGATTGGGCGTCGAGCTCGTAGGCCGTACTCATGCAGTCGATTTCGCACAGTTTGGGGACTTACATCAACACCACTTGAAATTTGTAGCCTCAAACTTATCTCTCGAGCGATTAATATCGGCTGGCGTCTTGCAGTCAGTTGTATGTACCGGTCTTGCCGAGTAGTTGTACTCCTTTTACGGCCTGGATGCTGTTCAGCGGGTTCTCCTGTATTATTGTAGCACTACCAAAGACGACAAATAACACTTCTATGAATGCCAAAACGTCGAGATACCTGAGATTGATTACTTCCCGCTTGCAACATCCCTACAGCTCTTTGCATTTCATCTGCCATCAAATGATGTCGCTTCATGACGTAAAGAATATCTAACAATTCAATTTTGTCGCTAACTTTATTTAAATGGTTGGTAAAATTATAAAATCAAGACTAAACGTATCAATTAAAACGCACTTAAATTCAAACAAATTCGCAGTCATTTGAATTTTATGAAAAAACAAAACATAATCACATTTTTTTTTACAACCAGCCAGTATGTCATCAATAACAAAAAAGTTTACTTACTTACGTACTTTGTTTGAGTAAATACTTAGGAATTAATTAATATAAATAGTAAATTTTGTAATATCACGCATGTTGCTTTGACTTCTTTGATGTGTGTAATTATCTGAAGTAAAACAAATTATCCTCACAAATATTCGGTTTTGTGTGACGCAGGTTCGAGAACGAATTTTATTTAATCGTTAGCGAGAAACCATTTCATTTGTTCTTCACAAAGGAGTTTCGTCGTTTTTCCTCATTTTTTTTTGTAATCTCTTTCGTTACACTTCCTTTGCTTGCACATCACAATTCGGAATCATGTTGTTCGTTTTCTTTACATTACGTTAATTATCTATATTATATAATTGTCGGTGGTAAAGTCACGTTGAAGCTATTACAGGTTTCAGCATGATAGGATCGGCTCACTCGGGGTAGTACCTCCCTCTCATAAAAAATCGACGTGAAGTAACAGTGCTTGCTCGTATTTATACAATGACTTTATTAACTAGTATAAGGTATTAACTAGTTCATTTGAGGCTGAATCTCGTTCAAAACTATTGAGTTTTGTATTTTAATCTATACTATAATAAAACTGTAACAAGTTGAAATCTGTACATCAAATATTTTTTGAAAATTTTAATCAGGGTAGACTATGTTATCGATATAGAAGCCAAAAATAGTCTATTTACCATTTTTGTCTGACTGTCTGTCTGTCTCTGTGAACACGTATCACTCTGAAAGTACTGACCCAATTTCGACGAAATTGACAGTGGTAACTAATACTACAAGATTACATTTAGGATACTTTCTATCCCATAAAACACAAGAGGTTCTCTATGGTAACGGATGAAAGACTAAAATTTGTATTCAATGAAATTCTTGACGGATTTTGGTGAATTTTCTATGTGTTATACATAGATACATTTAGACAAATTAGCTAAACGTTTAAGTTATACTTCATATTTTTATCATTTGTATTCAGGAAATCCATGGTATCACCGATCCGATTTTGAATTTTTTTTTCAATGTTAGATTATCCCTCAGTATTATAGATAATGTTTATTTTGGAAAATTATTTTCAATAGTTAATCACAAGGAATGTAATTTAAATTGACAAATATTAATTTATCGCTAATACTGGGAAGACATTTATCGGCAATATATGTAGGTTAGTATTTATCTTAATTGAACCCGGTAGGCGATGCTGCGAATGGGTTAAGGTTTATTTTAGAAAATTTCTCATATACCACTATATTTGAGTGAGTCCCTGTATAGTTCGGATTTACAATTGAAAACGGTAGATGTCGCTGCGATCGCGTTTCAGTTTTATTAAGATTTTTCGCGGATAACAATACAATTAAAACAGGTAATAATCGATTTTGTGCAGACGAAGTTGCACAGGTCAGCTTATTATTATTTTTTTTTTATTATTTATTATTTCATTTAGGGGCTTTTGACTCCAGTCATACCAGCCCCATCATAACCTGACCTAGTATAATAATAATGAATTAAGTATTAATAATCATTGATAATCTAATAATACTTTAATAATTGTTATTATATTTATATAATAGTTTTGTCATTCTTAAGCGCCTTTTTAGGGCCTAAAATGAATAAAGTATTTATGATTTTGATTTTACGGCGGTTTTGGTACAGTAAGATACAGTTGTTGTGACCTTATTACCTGTTTATTTATCCTTACTAATATTATAAATGGGATTACAAGTCTGTTTGGGTTTTTTGGTGGGATTTTAGTCTGTCATGTATTGGATTTTATACTTTATTCATAATCTTGTGTTATTCGACTCTATATTTTGTAAATTTGGTGGTGTAATATAGTTACGTAGTGTATGCAGTATGTATAGTGCATGTAGTAATGTAATATACACACATCAAAAAAGTCTAAGCAACATGCGTGATATTACAAATTTTACCATTTATATTAATTAATTCCTAAGTATTTACTCAAACAAAGTGCGTAGGTAAGTAAACTTTTTTGTTACTGATCATACTAGCTGGTTGTAAAAAAAATTTGATTATGTTTTGTTTTTCATAAAATTCAAATGGCTGCGAATTTGTTTGAATTTAAGTGCGTTTTAATTGCTACGTTTAGTCTTGATTTTATAATTTTACCAACCATTTAAATAAAGTTAGCGACAAAATTGAATTATTAGATATTCTTTACGTCATGAAGCGACGTCATTTGATGGCAGATGAAATGCAACGAGCTGTAGGGATGTTGCAAGCGGGAAGTAATCAATCTCAGGTATCTCGACATTTTGGCATTCATAGAAGTATTATTTGTCGTCTTTGGTAGCGCTACAATAATACAGGAGAACCTGCTGAACAGCATCCAGGCCATAAAAGGAGTACAACCACTCGGCAAGACCGGTACATACAACTGACTGCAAGACGCCAGCCGATGTTAACCGCTCGAGAGATAAGTTTGAGTCTACAAATTTCAAGTAGTGTTGATGTAAGTCCTCAAACTGTGCGAAATCGACTGCATGAGTACGGCCTACGAGCTCGACGCCAAATCAGGTGCCCACCGATACGTCACGGGAATCGCGCTCGTCGATATGAATGGTGTATAGAACGCATAACATGGACCCAGGAACAATGAGATAAAATTATGTTTTCCGATTAGTCGCGATTCGGGTTTAAGCCTGATACAAGAAGGGTGCGAGTGTATCGTCAGCCCGGAAATACTGAAAGGCTCAGGTGCGTTCAGGAAGTTCATCCATACAGCGGCTCAACAGTTATGTTATGGGCGGGTATTATGAAGAACAGGTGAACTGAGCTCGTTTTTGTAAATGGAAACATGAATGCTGAAAATTACATTGGGGATTTTCTCAGAACTTATGTCTACCCATTTCCACAAACCTCCAGAGACGTGTTTTGAAAGACTTGGACGGAGCGACAACAACCCAACAGCTGAAGGATTTGCTACAATTCTATTGGGAGCGAATACCGCAAGATGACATAAACAGTCTCATTAATTCAATGAATAATAGTTGCCAACAAGTTCTGAATAGCAGAGGAGACCATACTTTTTATTGAACTGTTCTATTCTTTTTTAATAAATACATTTTCTTTAGAAATTCCATTTTGTAAAAAAAAGTTTAGTTCCTTATGTATCTTAGTTTCTACAGTATATTCTAATATTGTTCATTTCTGTTATCAAAAGAACTTATAAAGACAACAGCTGTTTTTTTTACATCATAGAACCCTAAAGATATTATTTAAAAAATAAAATACAACGTTATAATGTGAAGAACCATCCTAATATTTAAATTAGTACATGTTGCTTAGACTTTTTTGATGAGTGTAGTTAGTTTATTGTTCATAAGTGAAGTGAATGGAATATAATACCACGGTGCATGAAAATCTGAAATGCCATAAAAACTCCCTGGAAGGTTCTAACAAGCGAGCCAACGTCATGTTAGAACATTGAAATAATCACACGACGCTTGTAATATTATTAACTACACGACAATGGCAGTAATAATCTGAAAGATTGGTTGTCAAAACTAAATAAATAAAGAGATCTGTTTGTTTGTTACTCTTTCACGCCCTAACTATTTAATCAATTGTCATAAAATTTTGCACATGCGTTGTCAGCGGTACAGAAAAGGGTATAGGGTACCTTTCATTTACAAAAAGTATTGTTCCTAAAAGTTATGTTGAATCTACATAATCACGGACGAAACCGCGAGCAAAAGCCAGTAAGATATAATGTTATAAAAATTCTCTAGATTTCGTATTAAAAGCCTATCTCATCTCAACGATAAATTTACATATATTTCTTCTATTTACACATACACGGAATTTGTAAATTCAGCAAAAATACTTTGTTCCAGGGTTAAGTGGCTTGTCAAAACTTTCTCGTGCGGTATTCCCTTTTGATTTATGACTTTGATATGTCAATATTACGTCACTCAATATGATTTATATGTTCATTTGCACTACCTTACACGCGTTACTGAAATTTATATGTAAGATTTTAATACAAAAGGTACACCGTACATTACGCATGTAAATACATTACTAAATTTCTTTATTTATTTAATGCTTAATTATACGATATATGTGAAAAAGGATGGGCTATACACTTAAGCATATCTTCTATCAGTGCTGGATACTAAATGAATGATACACAATGTTACCTTTCATAAAACAAAACTTATGAACCAATACAAGATGTTCGTGAAACGTAAAACCACGTATTTATTTATTTGTAGAAAATTATTTTTAAGTCTGCACTAATTTTATTTTCGACATTAATAAATCTTGAAAAATGATAAATATATCCGCTAGTATTAAAATACAATTTAAACTTCTGCGTCAAGGTGGCCACTACTTGGAGCTAACAGTCAATTAGGATTTATTTGGCGAGAATTATCGTGTCTATTTAGGCTGCGTAACTCTCATATCTGGCACATAAATATGGGAAATATTTAACATTTAATTATGTCAACCTGTACAAACGTACAGCAAGATAAATAGTATTATAATTTTATTGTATGTTTTTTTGAGAGAGAAACATTTATAGGCGTGGACCTTATTTTTGGCTTAGCGCGACGTGGCTACGCAAAACACGAACTTTGCATTATTAACGAAATATTCTGAAACGTTTGCAACCCTATCAGTATAAACATTAGATTCAAATTGTTTTGTCGGCCACTCGTTATACACATGTTACGCGACAGACGCCGACGACCTAGCGACTTTGATAAATGCCGCCGAATACTTCGCGCCTGCGCCTGTTTGAATTTTTGTATTTAATAAAAATTAGTACTTATGTGATAAAATAAATAAACACTCATTATTTTATGGATTAAATTTGTAACGATCTTTTCATTATGCATCATTATTCCATGCCATAGCCTGTCGTAATCTGTTCTTTTAGACATATAAATAACTTATACAAAACAATTTCGAACTTTCTCATCTGCCATGGGTCTCGTGACCGCTCAATTTTTTTAATAATTAACTTATTGGGAATTACGTAAAATTAAATCTAAATAGATATTATGTATTAATATTATTATTTCAATGATTGTTTCATTGAAATATTATACATTTTTGAAAATTAATAACCATTGTAACTTTCCTCAATGATAAAGCATTAAAAGAGTATGTAAAACAAAATGCGCTTAGGAAAGCTAAACAGTATTTTCCATTAGTGTCATAAAAAGGTAACATTTCGAAATAACCGCGAGGGCCGAGGCTATATCCACGTGCGATAATGCGCAGTAACATTTTATAAGGGATCTGAATGTGAGCAGATGGCACAATGCGAATCGGCGGCAGTACTTCCCGCGCGGCCGCAATCCCGCCATTACATTTTATGCAAACAGTGTCAGAATGATTTCGCTTGTACAATTTCCAAAATAGAATGTAACCAACCGACGCTAATAGGTAATAGTGTACTGTGTAACGATTAATATGACCTTTGAAGGGTTAAACATAAGGATTATTTAAATTTATATCCATCTATTATTAATTAAAACCTATAAACGAGCAGTTCTTGTATATTTTTATATTGTTATATTAGTCAGGATCTCGGAAATGGCGAATG
>JACEII010000045.1:2817531-2882354 GCA_014332785.1 Antheraea mylitta
CTAGATATCTAAATCTTCATTTTTAATGTTAAATATCTATATGCGCGGGTAAACCTGATTCTTGGCATGGCACGACGTGGCGACGCAAAACACGCACTTTGCACTACTAACGAGATATTCAAAAACGTTTGCAAGCCTATCTGTATAAACATAAAATTCAAATTGTTTTGTCAGTCACTCGTTATACTAGTGTTATGCACGCACCGACGATCTAACGCCCTTTGATAAATGCCGTTGAACACAGCGCCTGTACGTAGTTGATTTTTTTTTGTATTTAATATATATTGATATGTATGTAATAAAATAAATAAACACTCATTAATTTTATGTAACAAATTTGTAATGCTTTATCTTTTTACTATGCCATAGCTGAGTTCTGCCGCATTCTATTCTTCTATGGATATATCTTATACAAAACAATTTCGTTGTTTCACACCTGACAGTCGTTCCATGACGGTACAATTTTTTTAAAATTAAACAATACTAAAAAGCGAGCCTTTTTTGTGGGAGCACGCAAGACACGCAGTGCCCTTAAAGGGAATTTCTAAAAAAACGAAAAATTGTCACAAAAAACTGAAAAAAAATGAAAGTTTGATAAAAGATCAATCTTGGTAACCTTTACAAAAATTTTCGGATTTTTTTAACAGGTCAAAGTTTTCTAAAATTCAAAATCTAATCTATCTTTTTCTAGCAGTTAACGCGTCGCACAGTAGTTTGTCTCTGTAGTAAAGGGTATAAAAAGATATGGACTTAGAATTTTCGAAAATCAGTGTGCCCCCGAAAAAGAAATGATAAAAAGGCCTACTTGTGTACTACTAATGTACCTTACATTACAAACTTAAAATTTTGAGTTTGTTATATACTGACACATTGTGACATGCAATTCACTGTATTGTATAAAAATGTTTTGTGGTATAGGCGAAATTCACTACACACAGTTTATGGATTGCAATTGCGTGTTTTAAATAACAGATCAATGTTATTCTTTTTTGTCGTTTTTTGAGAATATATTTGATATACGTAAATATTTTTTTTATTAATTACTACAGGCTTGAAATTTAAAAATACTATCGGATTTCAATTTGTTTTTAATATCTATTTTATAGTATGTATCCGTGTATATTTTTAGGAAAGAAATAAATAAATCATATCGATAGTATTTTCATTTAAAATTGTACGTTTATTATTCGATGAATAAGTTAAAACAAGCTCACAACTTATGTTGATATGAATCAAAACAATTTAGCCGTCGCTTTATCAAACACAGATGAAGCGGACTTCGACGAAAAGTATAGTATAGTAGTATTTATCTAGGATAGAAGTAAATCATTTCGATAGTACTTTCTGTTAAAGTCATACGTTTATTATTCGATGAATAAGTCAAAACAAGCTTACGACTTATGTTGATATGAATAAAAACAATTTAGCCGTCGCTTCATCAAACACACATGAAGCAGACTTCGACGAAAAGCCCTCTTTCCGGTTTACACTTCAATTACGCTTTCCCTAGAACTTTTCCCTACCCAGTAACAACCCTCCCCGAAGGTTTAATGGCGACCTTGACTTAAGAATCCCTGGCTCTCTCTTATTTTACCACGTTAGAGGTTTGCTAAATAAACGTATGCTGAGAAATTACAAGCATAGAGGCTACATTTGTAAGAAGGATTGTAGGAAATATTTACTTTGTTATTAGGTACACGCCACTAGGTAATAACTTCACTAATATTGTGAAAATTGTGAGAATTTCTTCAAATTTACATATGTAATAAAAATATGTATATTTATACATATCATAACAATATAAATTTAACGTGACTGTATTTGTTAGATTTTTGTGCAAAAATTGTTGCAGGTGTCTTGGAATAAGTAATAAAATATGTTTTGATCATTTCTAGAAACATCTGTCCGTCTCTCTGTCAGTATGTTTATCGATCTGTATGTCTGTCTATCTGTCTGTCTACTTGACAGTCAATGTGTCTGTCTGTCTATCTGTCTGTCTACTTGATTGTCTATGTGTCTGTCTGTCTATCTGTCTGTATATTCGTCTGTTTGTCTGTCGGTCTGGCTGTTTGTTTGAACACGCATAACTGCTAAAGAGAAAACCTCACAAAGAAAATCACAAAGCATATGCTCGAGTAGAATTTAGTTATAGTTTCATCAAAATCGGCTTAGTCTATCGAAACTTATTGTTACTTTAATGATGACGCGACTTGAGTACGAAACAAAATAAATGGACTTATTACATTCAGATGATTTTGTTAGTCTATGTTTTTTTATACTGGGTACCACGCGGTCGGTGTCGCGGGCACAGCTATTTGGTCTAAAATTATTTCTACTTTTATATTAGTTGGAGTGATAATAATTCCATCACGTTTTATTTAATTATCTTAAGATGCTTTTTATTTAATACTAGCTGTTACAATTATAGAAATGCTCATTAAAAACAATTGTAAGTACAAAACGCACGCCGCTTACAATAATATGTAATATGTACATTAGTTATATATATACTAACAGTGTGCCAAATGAGGTTTGTTATTTGGAACCTTACCCCGTCATATAACTACCTCAGTGCTCGCTTACACTGAGTTAAGACACGAATGAAACAATTACTTAAAATGTTTACATCTACACTATATTTAATATACATTGCTATTGTAAAAAAGATTTTGTGACTATAAAAATAAACGCTTTTCTGTTCCGCAAGAAATTGTATAATGGAGCTCTTTACGTAATATATTTATGGTCTAAGATATTATTAGGAAGAACTCGTCTATCTTCAAAATTACTAATAATTATAATGACGAATTGTAATCAATAAGATGATAATTATGTCTCTGATTAAAAATAAATAATGAGTTGAAATCTTGCTTAATTTCATACAAAGTCGCGGTTAAGAGCTAGTATAAAATAGAATAACTTAAATTACTTTTTATAAGGTTCGCTGTCTACAGGTAAAGGCCCGTGAAAGTCGGTCTAACTGTTTTGGAGATGGTAATGCGGGTGAAGCCACAGTTAATAGCAAGTAAACATTAAAATTTCTTGAATTAATTTATATAAAGTCAGCTATTGGTCAATTAAAGTTTTTTGAAGATGGGTCAAACCGTTTTAGAGATAGTACTGCGGGCAAAGCCACGGTTAACAGCTAGTCTAAATTAAAGTACATTAAATTACTTTTTATGATATCTGCTATCTGATGGTTAAAGTTTTGTGAAAATCGGTCTATCCGTTTTGGAGATGCATTGCAGACGAAGCCGCGGTTAAAACTTAGAATAATTTAGAGTAGCCTATGTCACCCGCTGTAATTTCAGCTATATGCCAGTGAAATTTCTGTCAAAATCGGTCCAACCGTTTCGGAGATTATCCGGAACAAACAGACAGACAGACACAGACAGAACGACAAAAATTTTTAAAATTGCATTTTTGTTATCAGAAGCGTGTGTATACGTTCATACCCAATCAGTGAAAAATTTTTATTTCACTGTTACATACAGACACTTCATTTTTATTATATGTATAGATATCAAATTACATACCTATAAAAATATTTATCTGTCATTTCAAAGACCATAAAAAGATAATATTAAGAATATATATTATAAAAAAGCTATTTAAATTTAAGACAAGACAATAAATCACTTAGCTAAGAGTTCGTTGCCACTAAAATTGTATTTATTTAAAACTGCTTCCAAAGAACATTCTTCAGTCAGGTATCCTGTATATGTAAATAGAAAATATGAAGACAATTTGTATTCTTTCTATGAAGTTTAAAATATTCAATATAAGAAATGATGAGATGATATCTATCTAGATTTCTTTACGACTTCTTACAGATGTCTTACGAGAGTAACTACATTCAAATGTAAGATTTTGTTTTATGAAATTACAGTTTAAATATTCATAAAACTTTTAAACGAAATGCTCTATCTTGGGTAATCATTATAATGAAATTAATATGATAATAGTGACTTGAAATTATTAACCTATTTTTAAAAAGTTTGTCTGGTTAGTGTTTTGTTTAACAACTGATAAGTGGTTACAGATAGCTCCTAGACTAGACTGCTAAGTCTACGGATAGACAGACTTGCAATTACAACGGCCAGAGCACATCAAGAGACACTTCATAATATTAGCATTGGCACGTAAATCCGCCTATACTGATACAAGGGCCAAGTAAAGAAATGGACGTACACTAACTACGATAGTTTGGTTCCTAATAACTCTAAACACCCAGAGCTATACTTATATGTGTGTTTTTCTCATTTGATTGTGGTTCTATAAGAAGATTTCTCAAAGTGTTGATGATCAAGTAGCAAGGGGATGAGAAGAAGGGAGTGGCGAGGAGAGGGGGTGTGGTCTTCCGGCGTTCTCACTGACCGAACGAAACGCCACAATGCAAGCACTGTTACTCGTACTACTCCGGACGAGCCGACTCATTTATGCCCTACCACTTACAAATGTACTTGAGAGTCAATCCGTACTCTCTAGGCTTATTTCCCATCTTAGAGAACATCATTTAACATCAACCAGGATTGTGTTTAAACGCTAAAACCTGCAAAGTATAAAAAATGGTTTGATTAAACATTCTTTTTTTAATACGAGAAGAACGAGAAAGAAAGCAATCCTAGTCCATAGAAAAAGTAAACTTATGGTCTATGGATCTACAAACCATCGGCAGTAATTCATGTAATTTAGGTGCACAAGTATATCGGTAGCTATATGAACACTGGCTAATTCCGAAACCCGATAAATCAAGAGTGTCACTGTGACGATTTAAGGCATCATTTACATGGTAATAGCGATTGAGTTGTATAAAGATACCTTAGCAGCTAATGTGATTACGAGATATACACTGTCTGATCTCGGAACATCGTATGCCTAAGCTCGCCACTATGACAGGTGTTGACACCATGTTTTACCTCCCTTTCTATAATGAATCTAATAAACACAATAATAATTATTTGTTTATTCACAAGAAAACGAGGGTAGATTAGAGAAATATAAAAAATAAATAAAAAAATATAAGTTACTTGATTAATACAAAAAAATAAATGTTGGTAATTAAAGTATGACTTTAAACATTATACAAACACCAACAACCAGTTATTTTGAAAAGGACTATCGTTCATATCTACCAGTGTTTTCATCTCTGTAGAACTTCATCGTGCCACATCAGCGGCTGAACTTCCGTCAGAAACTGCCGCAGGGCCCCATCCTAATCAGGACACCGTACACACAGACCGTCTCCTCCTTACACCGGAATTGCGCAATAGGAAGATGGGCCTTTCAATCCATCAAACATTCGATCATCCTGACTTGTTAAAAGTTAAACTATTAAAAAGTTTGGACTTATACCTGCCGCTACATGCCATTAGGCGGGAGAACATCTGCCAGACTAGCAGGTAGATGATAAAAATAAAATTCGCAAAAAAAACAAATAGTTCTCAATCAGATGAAGCAAAATAATATCAAACTCTTTTGTACCAAAATATTATTAAGACTAGTACATAACACAAATTAATAAGGAAATTACTTTTGCTTAAGATTAAATCGTATACTTAAGATGTTCCAACAGAGTAAAATATATTAAAAACTTCACAAAGTTGAAGGTACTAATACCAATTAAAAGTAAAGAAGAAGAGATAACAAAATCTTTCAATTATCCTAAAAGCAAAAATGCTGGAACCGTATTTAAGCATCGTTTAATATTCTATTATATTCAAGATAAAGTAATTTATGAGAGTGTAGTAGAGACAATAATTTTATTGTTTCAAACAATATATATTAAAGACTACTTCATATTTTTTGTGTCCTTTATATTGTGTAAGTTGTAGAGCCACGCTAAAGCTATTACTGGTTTCAGCATGCATGGATCGGCTCGTCCGGGATAGCACCACTCTCTTACAGAAAACTGACGTAAAGTAACAATACTTGTATTGTTGCGTTACTTTCGTCATTGAGAGTATAGTAGTCCGGTGAAGCTGTTAAGACCTTGCTAGGTCAATAACGTAGACAGTTCGAGAAAAAAAAACTGTAAGAGTGCTCTATGCTCACCTTCCCTTCCTGTCCCCTCCCATTTCTCCATCCTTTCCCCTACCCCCTAAACACGGGCTGGCAACACACTAGCAATGCCCCTGGTGTTGCTAGTGTCTATGGACGATGGTGATCAATTAACACCAGGTGATTCGCACGTTCGTTTTCCTCCTATGAAATAAAAAAAAAAAACCAAATTAATTTAATTCTAAACGTAACCATCGTATAGAGAATATTATAGTTCTGATAAGCAACACTATTATCATAGGTTAAATAATAAATTATGTTTTTAATACGATCATACGTGTATATGTTGAAAATCAGCATAACCAACATTTAGGCTTTTACCTGCCTAAAATATAATTCCCTACGAGCGGCGTAGCGTCAAGGGTATTTGAGGCAATAAATCAAGCTACTTTTGGGATTTTGCCTTGTGCGCGATAATGCGATCCTTGTCATCGTATCTTATTACCTGTTGAACATGGATTCAATTTCGTAACTTAATGTTATGAAGTACCTATATATTAGAAACAAAATACTTGTCAGTTAATGAAAATACGTAAGTACGCATGTATGTGTACGCGTTCGTAAGAAACTCTCTTTATGTTGACACGTTGGCTGCCACGCGATTTATCACGTAATTCATCTGGGAAGCCATTTTGGTTTAATGCCATATAATTATATTATGGATACTAAAAATGACAATTATAATAAATAGTAAAACAGAGGATAAAGAGATCATGTTTTTGTAAAAATAAAAACACGCTTTTATAGAAACCCAAATTAATAAAAAAAAAAAAATTATATTTTAATAATTTAAATTTATTATATTTAAATTTATACACTATTCGTAATTCAAACCTATTACAAATTATTTTCTATTTTTTTTACTATGCTTTTCTATAAAGTCAGGTTGTTTAGTTTTTTAAACTATTATGTATTTCTTACTTTTTAGTTTGGTTTATTTATAGAAGTTTTTTCTTTAATTAAACATTTTTTTTATTAGAGCAAAGTTAATTGGTACCTCAGTCACCATTCATTACAATAGCGAACAACGCTCATTGTTCGAAAATTGTAAATTTCAATTCCTGCTTATTGTGTGGAATTAAAATTCTCTTTGGTATTCGAAAATTTGATAATATTGAATTAATAAATCGGTTAAAGATAATGGTTGGAAATTAAAATTACCTTATCGACTATAGATGAAAGTTATATAAATTAAAGAATCTTATTTTGCAAATCGAATAATGGAATAATCTTATCTAATTAGTAGAAATGTGTAGGTGGTAGAGCCACGCTTAACTAGTACTGGCTCCGCATTACTTGTCGGCTCGTCCAGGGTAATACCACCCTCTCATAGAAAATCGACGTGAAGTAATAAAGTTTGCATTGTTGCGTTTCGCTCGGTCAGTGAGAGCGCCGGAGACCCACCTCTTCTCACGCTCCTCTTCTCCTCTTCCCTTTCTCTCCCCCTCTCCCCTAACACATGCTGGCAACGCACTTGCGACTCCCCTGGTGTTACAAGTGTCTATGGACGGTGGTGATCACTTAACATCAGGTGACCCACCTGTACGTTTGCCTTCTATGATATACAAACAAATGGTGTATTGTCATCGCTCTATCTATAAAGTTTGAATTAAATGATGACCATTTAAAGTGGGTTTAAATGAGTCAAAGCAGTCGGTTACAAACAAACAAACAAAGATGAAGCTAATAAGTGTGTAAAAAAATTAAAATTTTATAACAACTATAATTCTATACAGTGATACATGTCTAGATATTTAAACTGGAGAGAATTCATTAAAACGCAACGCTTCGAGTCTCATGAAATATTATCAAAAGTTTCAGCAACGAAATCTAGTAATTTCGTAGCCTAAGCCTTGAGTTATACTCATAATGGTTATGCTCAGAAATTTTAAGTATATACGTAATTATTTGCATCTGGAGTTAAAAGCTTCTAGCTTAATTTTTAATTTAAGTAATAAAACGAAACGTGCAAATGTTGCCCTCTTTGTGTTATGTTCGTTTTATATAAATCATCGTATCGCATGGTAGATATCTTATACTAATATTGTAAAGAGGTAAAGTTTGTGACGTTGTGAGTTAGTGAGTTTGTGATGTAGGGGATAATGTCAGAAAGTACTCGTCCGATTTGAAAAATTATTTCAGTATTATTTAGCTTATCCATCGAGGATGGTTATAGGCTATATCATCACGCTAACACCAATAGGAGCCGACCACTGATGAAGAATGTTTCAAAATCGTTTTTTTTTTTTCTTGAGAGCTTCCACTGTGTGTTAACGTTTGCCCAAAGTAACTATTCCACGCGAACGAAGTCACGGGCAGAGGCTAGTATGTAATAAAAATATACGTAAAATATTACTTATCTATCATAAATAGTGGTTGTCCAGTAGCAGAAATTACATCACAACGAGGGGTACAAGCTGATACCTTTCGCTGCATTCCACTTTCGTACAACCCGCCTGAAACAGAAATTTCATCCACACCACCTCGATGAGTTGAGGTCTTCTACGGTGAGGTTTTTAAGGTCATCTCTACCCCCTACTTCGAACTTGTGGAATCGACTCCCAGCGATGGTGTTTGCAAACTAGAAATTAAAAACCATCAAGAGAAAAGAGTACACCTCTTTAAAAGGCCGATAACGCAATTGCGACTTTCCTGGTGTTGTTAGTGTCTATGGACGGCGGTGATCACTTAACATCAGGTAATTTATCTGTTCCTATGCCTCCTGTAATATAAAAAGGATATTCTTCACGTGTTAATGTATAAATATCATTATTTTAATTGAGTATTGTACAAATCTTGTAGTTTGTACACATATGAAGCGTGAAGTATGACCTATAGAGTCTTATATATAAAAGCTTCTACTCAGTGATGGTATAAAAAAAAAACAACTTCCATTTTTTTATATTGATAACTATAAACAAAAAAGAGGAAGTGGGTTAAACCAAACAGGATTTATCTACTTAGCCTATATATTAATATATAAAAATGAATGTTGTTACATATAGCATCTTTTGACTGTTAGCCTATAAGAGTCGGTACTCCGACATGTTTTTCTCAAAATGTATATCCCACCACGTTCAATTGATCGCTATACAAAATGTTATGTGTATCTACTTGTAGACCGGTGAAGCTGTAAAGGCCTTGCAAGGCCGATAATGTAGACAGTTCGAAAAATCGACTGATTTACTTGGTTACGGAGAATATTTACACAATATTCGTTTTGCTATAATTTAAATATTTATTATAAGATTTTTTTTTAGTGTCATATGAGGCAAACGAACAGATCGGTCACCTGATCTTCAGTGATCACCACTATACATAGACACTAGTTACACCAGAGGAGTCGCAAGTGCGTTGCCAGCCTGTGTTGGTATGGAATAGGGGAGCGGGAAAATGGGAGGGAGGGAAGGGAAAGGGGGGACGTGGGCCTCCGGCGCTCTCACTGACCGAACGAAATACAATAATACAAGCACTGTTACTTCACGTCGGTTTTCGGTGAGAAGGTTGTACTACCCCGGGTGAGCCGACACATTCATGCTGAAAGCAATTATAGCTTCAACGTGGCTCTACCAAATTAGTTAAGAAGTAATTACAAATACTAATTAACAGAAGATTAATAACAAACACATACAAAGCAGATGGTACAACTAGTTAACGTTAAATAATCCTATGCACCTCGGTGTTTCAATATAATAATTACTAGACTTTGCCCGCGACTTCGTTCGCGTGGAACAGTTACTTTGGGCTGCTGCCAACACGCAGCGGAAGCTCTCAAGAGGAAAATAATCCCGATTTTGAAACATTCTTCAGTGGCGCTTCGCTCCTATTGGTCTTAGCGTGATGATATATAGACTATAACCATCCTCGATAAATGAGCTATATAGCACTGAAATAAATTTTCGAATCCGATCAGTTAGCTCCTGAGATTAACCCCTACAACGTCACGTCACAAACTTTACCTCTTTATAATATTAGTATCTATATATTAATACGTGAAGAAAAAAAATTGTACCCCTTTTTAACCTATTTCCCCTTAACGGTTGATCTTGAAAATTGACATAGTTAAAGTTTATATGGCGGAGAAGTGCAGAAAGTTATTTATTTTATATAAAATGCATTATAAGTACATTAAATTAATTAAAATAAGCACTACTCACACTAATGCTTAAATTTTACACGACATATACACACATGCAAATAAAAAAGACATTTTGACAGCCGTCAATAATTACGAACTTCAAAAAAGGTTGTTAACTGTGAAGGAGGTTGCTATGCTCGACTGTATGTATTTTTTAACTCTTTCGTTCCAATTATCATTTTTCATCCTACATCCAACAATAATAATATAATATATAACTATTATTGTAATGTTTATTACTTTTTATGGTGAACTCACTTCAAATGTTGATTTAATAAAAAAGTGAGCCAAATAATACTTTGTATAATCAAAATAAGAATTTTGTTCATAAAAGTAATCCATGACTTAGACCTCCGCGGTTACAATGTTGCAATTCAACCTCATATATCAACAAAAAAGAGTTTATTTTCAAAAGCTAATGGTAGTATTAAAAACGTCTCTGTCTTGGATTCACCATTTGATTGTATTGTGATCCATTACTTTTCCAAACGATGATACTGGGCATATCACTATTTCTCATAATGAACAAGACTACATTTAATTCAATATCACCTAGAATTACCACCCCATGGTGTCGTTTAAAATTAATTGAAAATTGTGTCATGGGTTGCGATAAATTTCTTTATTTTCGTAAAGTTATGTTTGCTTAAAATTTGAGAGCTTTACCATGTGGTTTTTGTTTCAAAGTTATAATTAATTTTAATTTTCATTTACACATAGATTTTTTTTTATGTTTATGTAATTAAAGATTATGGCAAATGGCGAATAACTGAGTATCCATGATGAAAACCTTTGATTATAGAAGTATAAGATAATAATTGACAAAAGAACTCTAATAGAGTTCAAACTTTACAAAATCAATGAACTATGGTCGGATGTCGACCACTGGGCGACCATTAGAGGATTAAAACGTGCTTCTAAAAATAATTAACGAATCAGTGAGACACAACGATAGTATTAAAAAGTATCATCAACACATTTGGGTTACATCAGAGACGTTGTAAAACTCGCTCGGCCGATGGTCGAGTAAGCTCAGAACGAAATTGCCAATCCTCTTTCACAATGGACCGTAAAATGGTTTTCCGTTTTTGCCCGACCGAGCGAAGCGTTGCTCGTTGATTCACTGGACACGTCGCACGGTGGTCTATCACTGTACGGGGAATTTGTGAGAATAGCTCTTTTTACTGTAAACTAAACCTAGATGATAGCTCTGTCATTCTCAGCTGAACTATCCTCTAATAAATATTGTGTAAAACGTGTTACATAAACTAAAATTTATTAATAACATTCATCATCATCAATCAATCATTATGAAATTTTAAATACACGTTGTCAGGGTTACAGAAAAGGATTATGTATGAGTTAAAATAGTTGGTTTAAAATAGTTGGTTTCAAAATGGGACAGGCCAACCTCATTGTTGAGTTATTCATCATATTATGTACTGTAGTTTTATGAGAAATAGGTACATTTATAAAAGTACAAGTATATGTTATCTTGATTACTTTAAATAATTATTTTATATTTAATTATTTTACAGTATTTAAATTCAAGTAATAGAAATAATATGTACGTGTACTTGTATAAATGTGCCCAATGTCATGTCCCTTTTCAAACCATATATAACACCTACAATAATATTCTTGATATAATTTGATGATTTTTTTCTTTATATTAAATAAACAATGTGCAGTTGAATTTAACTTAAATGAAACTTTAACAAGATAATTTCAAAACTACGTATTCTACCAAAATTAATGTATCTATTTAAATTGTTGCGTACTAGAAATAAATCTTAATTAAATAACCTATTATTGTCAGTTACAAACTCAACCAGTGATCACTTTAAAATATTAATACTTCATATGTTTACACTTAGATGAATAAATATTAATCATAAATATACACACATAGATAAAATTGAATTCTCCACTGTATATTCGTGATAATCTTAGAAAAAGCTGAATCGGTTTTGACTTGATTTGACTCTTACTGGCAGATAGCTTTTTCAAAATATTATCTTAGCCATATATAATTAGGTTTTTCACACAAAAATCATAAGTAATGATAAAATTACACTTTTATTAACAACGAGAAAGTTTGAGAAAGTATGGATTTTTGCTACTTTCTCAGGCAAAATACTATTCCGCGGATTTTGTTGAAACTTTAGAGTATTATAGAACAACATTAACATCAGAATATTATTTTATTTTATACTCTTAGGAAAACTTACAGCTAAACAAGGAAATTATCACATAAAATATATAACCATATTTGAAGACCATTTACAACTTTTCGCAAGTAGCTTTAAATATATATATATATATATATATATATACAAAGAAGGAAATCACACAAAACTGGAATTTAGAAGTCATTTGAGTTTCTGTAAGCCTGTGTTGAACAGATCTACATTCAGATCGACAACTAATTGATTTGCGCTGTTACCAACTCTAATTAAATAGCAATTCAGCAATTAAATATATACGTTATAATTCATAAAGATATAATTTAAGATAAATAAAATATATCAATAAATGTTGTTCAACAGAAAAAATACTAACCATTTCAAAGGTAGCTTGAAGTGCATTGCATAAACCATTACAGTTGTACGAAAATAATATATAGTAGGATGGTTTTTCTTAAAAAGTACGTGACGGGATATGTCTACATCTTTCATGAGCAATATTACCACATTGGTGAATTGTATATACATTTAAAGTAGACACTGAATTCAGGATTTCATACTATTAAATTAAAGTTCTTGGTATTGCATCTAGTTTTAATATTAAACAAACTTTAATTACAATATCACAACTTAATAAACTCCTTTATAAAGATATAAATGCAGACAATGATGCGAACGACCGGTGGTTAATAAGTAAAAGAGGCCATAATGACTCCAAACAAAACATGTAACTTCAACCACACAATATAATAATATTCACGAGAGAGAAATTTGAAGGAACAAGTAATAAAATTGTTATTAAATAATATCAGGTTCTAAAGCTAAACATGAGCTTTATAAAAATAACAAAACCAACAAATATCAACGCTCAGTCCGTAGAGTGTAATGCGGGTCAAAGTAAGTGTACAAAGCCAGTTGAAACTACTGTCCCTGACAGCTACAGGCAATATCTTCGGTCCAAGAGACCAATATCTGTAGTCGAGCAAAAATAAATGATACTAAGCAAAAAATGCATTAGAAGTATCTCTTTCTGTATTACGTTTTGTTTTTCTAATATCACTGTAGTTATTTTAAAACGTGATTTTTTTTTACATTTCATTTAAAGTTGCATCAAGATTTCCTTGATTGGTTTTTATTTTGACTTTTCAAATTTAGTCCAAGGTATATTATAAAACAAAGTCCTCTGCCACATCTGTCTGACTGTATGTACGTGATGAGCTCAAAAACTATTGAATGGATTTTAATGCGCATTTCGCCAGTAGGTAAAGTGATTCATGAAGAAGGTTGAAATATATAATTTATTTAGACTTTTTTATTATCAGATTAACTTTTGCCGGACCCTCTACTTTATTATAAATTATGAATGTATGTATATCTAACAACACAATGTAGCGTAATATCTCAAAGAAAATTAATCTGTAATTTATATGATTGTTATATAAAAAAATGTTTGTGCTTTTAATAAATCCCAGTAAATCCTAATCCTAACTAATATTATAAATGGAACTGTGAGTTTGTTTGTTTTGTTACACTTTCACGGCTTAATTTGTCAACCAATCACCTTGATATTTAGCGTACTAGTTATCAGGGGTATAGGAAGTAGGATACACTTAAAAAATACTTTTTTCATGGATTCGACCAGATCTACAGAAACGCGAGCGAACTGGCGTGCAAAAGTTAGTATTTCATAAATATTTATTTTTACTAACATATCAATTTTGTGATAACAGATAAGAATGAAACCTCACGGTAACATGAAAGGCCAATGTCAATGCGTATTTCAACATATTTTCGTTTCACCAAGTAAGAACTTGTTTCGAAGCCGTAGATAAAAGCTATTTTGTTATACATTACATTTGAACGCTTCTAACTTCTTCGTATAACAAAAATACTCATATACTCGGAGATAATATTATCTCATAGGGTACAAGTAGATATAAGCCCATCTACAATAGTTTCTGAGGACGCATGGCTAGCAATCATTCGCAAGTGAGAAATCTGTAATCAAGCACATGTTTTCTGACAGATGTATTTACAGCCAGTTCCTTTCCAGATTTAGGCTGTTACCATTTTAGATTAAATCATCATTGAATATGAGGTGATATTGTGGTTAATCGCAACCATCTATTCAGTATACAAAAAAATATATGATAAACCTAATGCGTTATTTCAATTTTATTTGTCGCCCTCGGCAGCGGCTCAAGCCTAGGTCCGTTACCTCAGCATAGAGCCCTTGAGTGTGCTGCTCGCGCGATACAGTGAAACAAAATCTTACATCACTGCAACAACATTACACATATCACCCCCACACACGTGCACGCATTCACGCTTACACATGAAAGTGGAAGGATTTTGTTTCTATCCCTTGTCGAACTGAAATAGTTTACAAAATTATCCGATACGAAATATATATAAGAGTTGTTGAGGTATGTATGCTTGGTACTACATATATGTTCCAACAACTCATATATGTATGAATAGTTAGCTTAGGTCTGCTCAGATGGGTTGCGAATGTCAGGAACCTCCTCGTGGTGCACCCCGGGCAACGGCGACCGCTTCTCGGTCGACGGCTGATACCTGACACGACTATGGCCTACCCACGGACTTCGATTTCCTCTCTACTCGTTGACATACGCAAGCTACTTTGGACTCCGATAATCAACAACCATGAGAGCAAGATTGAAAAAGACACTACCCCAGGAGGGTACCGGCTCCGCAGGAGCAGGAGAATCCCTCCTCGAGCCTTCGGGCTCGGGCAGCCCCACGTTTTCTGGGGGGGGGCACAATTTTGCCTAATTCGAATATAACGACCAGGGCGAGAACTAGGACACTTGAACCTACTAATAACTTGATGACTACTGCTAATACTCAATGGACTACAGATTTGCCGGCTCAAACATCGGAAGAGTCAACCACTTTCGATTACCAATCGGCCGTCGATAGTGAAGGAAGCGAGGCCCCAACCGCAGAGACCCATATGTTGGACAGTCACTCTGCAGGGTCAAACCCACGTGAGACAGTTTTCCGACAATGTACTCCCGTCTGGAAAGAGACCAGAGGTCGGCCAGCTACGACAGGAAAGTACATCGGAGTGGGCAAGGCAAGGAAACTGCAGCAAGACCAAAAAAAAGAGGCGGAACGCGTCCAAGCTGAAGAAGAGGCGAGACGGATGCTTGAAGCGGCACAAAAAGAGCGATCCGCGAATAAAGGTACGGTCGCGAAGGCCCCCCAGGAGCAGCTGGCTTCGGAACTCAAAAGGAGGGTAGTGGTTGACCTGGATAGGATAATGTACGTGGAGAAAAACTCGGGAACCCTTAAAGGACCCTTCCAGCGCCTGTTGAAGGACGTCGTCGGATCCATTAAAGAAGTGACGTGCGAACTGGGGAGTCGCTCTGTCCCAGAGGAGATGGCCAAACTGCAGTCAGAATATGATAAGCTGAGGGAAGCCCATATTAGACAGGGTGAAGAACTGGCGGAAGTCAGACGGCAAGTCGAACAGCTGCGAGAGGAACTGACAAGGGTCTCGCGGCAACAACTGCCCCCTGCACGTGAAGACCGAGCGCCCTTGCGTGAAGTGATTGAAGAGGTAACACGTACAGTAATACGCCAAACTGATACGTTGTCCAGCGCACGTTTCGAAGCTATTGAAAAAAAGCTCGCTGCTCTAAACCCACGCCGAAGTCCCCAGGTGGCTGGAACACCTCAGGTTCTACAGGGTACAGAGCCAGTGCCTCCGGAGGTGCACGCTACTACCTCGGTAAGACCTACTCCCACAATTCGGCTGGAACAGCAGACTTTTAGAGGATTGGGAACAAAACCGAAGAGGAAAACCAAGAAGATGATGGCAGCCAAAGAAGCAGAGAAAGCCAGACTAGAACCACAACCCCCCCAAACAGGTACAGCTCCGATAGGGACTGAGTGGGTAAGAGTGGTCAAGCGAGGTGCCCCAAAAGGCAAAAAGCCGGAACGATCCCCGAAACCAATGTCGGCTAAACTTGTGGTCCCTCGAACCTCGGCAGTCGTGCTGACCATCCCGCCCAGCGCTATGGATGATAGAGTCAACTACAAGAGGGTGCTGTCTCTAGTGAAGGAAAAGGTCAGCATAGAGAGACTAGGCATACCCTACTTGAAAATCAAAGAGACGGCAACTGGAGCCCGGATACTGCAAGTCCCGGGCGCATCGAGCTCTGACAAAGCCGACCAGTTAGCCCAGAATCTGAAGGAGATTTTCAAGGAGGCCTTTGGAGAAGGGAGTGTGTTAGTCTCGAGGCCCACAAAGTGCCCGGGGCTTCGGCTGTCAGGTCTTGATGATGCTATCACGTCCGAAGAAGTGATCGCTGCCTTAGTGGCAAAAGGAGGCTGCTCGGCAAGCCAGATAAAGGTTGGCGAAATACGCCGATCTCAATTTGGCTCAGGGTCGGTATGGGTACTCTGTCCAGTGGCTGCAGCCAAGAAGCTGTTGCAAGAAGGCAAGCTATTGATTGGATGGGTGGCCACGCAGGTTAAACTGCTCAAACCAAAGGTTGAGCGTTGCTACCGCTGCCTCGAGGTTGGCCACGTTAAACAACGCTGTACCAATGACATTGATCGCAGTGGGCAATGTTACCGCTGTGGAAAGATGGACCATAAGGCCAAAGACTGTACGGATGCCCCTCACTGTACAATCTGTGAAGTAGCCAACCGACCTGCTAACCACAAACTCGGAAACTGCGTGAGTGCTCGCCTAACAAGCAAGGAACCAAGACTGACAAGGCAAAGAAAGGTGGCGGATCCTAGTACCCAAACAAGGTCCGAAGATGAGAGGGTTATAGAAACCATTAACCAATATGGACCTTAATATCTTGCAAACGAATATTAACCACTCAGCGGCCGCGCAGGATCTTTTGCTGCAGAACATGGCCGAGTGGTTAATACAAGTGGCTATAGTATCGGAGCCGTATTCAGTTCCGAATAGGTATAATTGGTTTGGAGATCTGTCTAGCTCAGTTGCCATCATCTGGTCATCCAGAGTGGGAAACCCGACAATGACCGTTAGGAGAAGAAGCACAGGGTTCGTCGCAGTCGAATGGGGAGAAGTGATAATAATCGCTGTATACTTCTCGCCAAACAGATCACTGGCGGATTTTGAAGATTTCATCGATGAAATAGGTACATTCGTCAAAGCCCGACCATGTTCGATTCTCCTGGCAGGAGATTTCAACGCCAAGTCGGCTGTTTGGGGCTCATCAGTGCCAGACGAACGAGGAAGAACGTTGCATGAGTGGACACTCACAACTGGACTAAACACGGTCAATATAGGGACAAACTACACGTGTGTGAGGCAGCAAGGCGGGTCAATTGTTGACCTCACATTCGCATCGGCAGATGTTGCGAGCGGATACGCGACTGGAGGGTGGTCGGAGACGTCGAGACCCTGTCAGACCACCTCTACATACGCTTTGCTATACGCCACTCGTCTATAACCGCTGGTTTTAATAGACGATCAGAGCTCGGTAAAAAGTGGGCCATCAAGCGCATGAATAGCACCCTGTGTACGGAGGCTGCGATAGTTGCTTCATGGCCTCAACAAACCGAAGGGCCAACAAACGTTGCATCGGAAGTGACCTGGTTCAGGAATACAATGGAGCAAATATGTAACGCCTCCATGCAAAAAGCCAAGGACATACCACACAGGCGTAGAGTATACTGGTGGTCTTTAGAGATAGCCGGTCTGCGATCTACGTGTATAGCAGCAAGGCGTCAGTACGAACGACATCGTAGACTACGCAGGGCTCGTAATAGCGTCATGTAGTCGCAATTACACGACGCCTACAGAGCGGCCAAAAAGACCTTGCAAATTGCAATTAAGAAGGCCAAGGCGATGGCAAGGGAAGAACTACTGCAGAGTCTCAACAGAGACCCCTGGGGGCGAGCATACAGGTCAGTAATCGGACGGCTCCACCCATGGGCTCCTCCTATTACGCGAACTCTTCCACCAAGGCTGCTTGGAGAGATCCTTGATGCTCTCTTTCCGAGGCAGTCACAGTTTGTTCTCCCACTGGCGGGACGATTTGAGTCCTTTGGACAAGGGCATGAGGGCGAAGTGCCTGTGGTAACGGAAGCTGAGCTGGATTTGGCTGTCGCTCGATTACGTACCAGAAACAAGGATCCTGGACCCGACGGTGTTCCCGGAAAAGCCTGGATACTCGCGATGGAGGCGCTAGGGGAACGTCTGAGGAGACTGTATACTGAGTGTTTGCAGTCCGGAGTCTTTCCTTCACAGTGGAAAATAGGTCGCCTTGTCCTTCTCAGGAAACAGGGACGCCCAACTGAATCACCATCTGCGTATCGACCCATAGTCCTTCTGGATGACGCTGCCAAGCTCTTGGAGTGAATTGTCGCTCGACGTCTAGTCAATCACCTGACAACAGAAGAACCGAATCTGTCTGATTTTCAATTTGGTTTCCGGGAGGGCAGATCAACCATAGACGCGATTCTTCGAGTTAAGAGCCTGTCGGAGGAAGCTCTCTCCAAAGGAGAAGTGATGCTGACGGTAGGATTAGACATCGCTAATGCGTTTAATAGCATCCCGTGGGCATGTATTAAAAACGCTCTTAAATACCACCGAGTCCCCACCTACCAGTGTGTACAGACTGAACACAGAATAGTGGAATCATATCTCCAGGATAGATTTGTCATTTATAAAGGGCTAGATGGGGCCATTCATCGCAGAGAAATCTCGTGTGGAGTCCCTCAGGGTTCCGTTCTTGGCCCATTACTATGGAACATAACCTACGATTGGGTACTGAGGGGCGCCTTACTGCATGGGTCCGCTTTAACCTGCTATGCGGATGATACTTTGGTTACTGCGCGACCGAAAACCCTAAGGGATGCAATCCCCTTAGGAGTGGCGAGTGTAGTACAGGTGATCACACGTATCAGGATGTTGGGTCTCAAAGTCAGTCTTGAGAAGACAGAGGCCATGTGCTTTTATGGCCAACGTAGTGCACAGCATCGGGAGGCGTGCATGGAAATAGATGGGACCAGGGTCAAGATCAACTCCAAAATCAAATATCTCGGGCTGATTTTGAACCGCAAATGGTCATTCACGGAACACTTTCGAGACCTAGGGCCGAGGGTTATGCGATGTACTTCAGCCCTGGCAGGTTTATTACCAAACCTCGGCGGTGCTGGTGACGAGTGCCGCTCGTTATACTCGTCAGTCATAAGAGCCATGATGCTGTATGGGGCCCCTGTATGGAGTGAGGCCATGTCTCCAACTAACATAGGCATTCTGCGAAAGGTTCAAAAGATTATGGCCATCAGAACCATACGTGGCTACCGCACCATTGCGGGTGAAGCGGCCTGTCTCCTGGCGAGCTCTCCACCCTGGGAGTTGGTGGCCCAAGCACACGCCGCCATATATGAGTGGCGCTCCAGAAGAACGACAAAAGGCGAGAGAATCGCGCCCAGGGAGATACAAGCATTGAAGGCTCATCTGCAGGAAGAGGTACTCGACGAATGGCTGAAAGATATTGCTGTACCGAGATACGGGATTATGACAGTGGAAGCAATCCGCCCGAAATTAAAGGAATGGGTGAACAGACCACACGGGTCACTCTCCTTTCGTTTAACTCAGATGTTAACTGGCCATGGGTGCTTTGGAGACTACCTATGCCGGATAGCGAGGCGTGAAACCTCGACGAGGTGTCACCACTGCGATCACTGTGACACAGACACAGCCCTGCATACTCTTCAGGAGTGTCCTGCTTGGGACGTTCAGCGGGCTGAGCTTGTTGCTGCGATTGGAGCAGATTTGTCCCTGCCGGCTGTAGCGGCTGCCTTGGTCAAGGACGAAGCATCGTGGATCGCCGTCGCGAAATTCTGCGAGAGTGTGATGCTTGTTAAGGAGGACGCGGAAAGGTCGAGAGAACGCGCTCCGACGGCAACCGCGTCACGACGTGGTAGAGTGAGGCGCAGAGGCCGCCTTAAAGTTCGCTGAGGCGATGGTCGTAGAAGCCGCGCCCGTCGCCGCGAACCTATTTAGACCGTGGAAAGGCCAAAAATTTCATTCGTCTGTTTGTCACTTGTTGTCGGGTGTTGCTTGTGTGTCTGTCTTTGTCTTGTCTTGGTCGGTCGGTCGGGGTCGGTTGGTCTCGGGTCGTTTGTGGTCTTGGGTCAATTGGTCTTTGGTCGGCTGGTCTCTTTGGTGTCGCTTGTGTGTTTGTCTCTGTTTTGTGTTGGTCGGTCGGTCGGGGTCGGTTGGTCTTGGGCCGTTGGGGTCTTGGGTCAATTGGTCTTTGGTCGGCTGCCCCCTTCTCTCAGGTACCGCTAAGTTGTACCTATTTTGTGTTGGTCGGTCGGTCACGGTCGGTTGGTCTCGGTCAATTGGTCCTTGGTCGGCTGGTCTTAGTCTTTATTTGTGCTCGTCTTTGGCGTATGTTGGTCGGTCGATCGGGGTCGGTTGGGCTCGGGTCGTTGTGGTCTCGGGTCAGTTGGTCTTTGGTCGGCTGGTCTCTTTGGTGTCGCTTGTGTGTTTGTCTCTGTCTTGTGTTGGTCGGTCGGTCGGGGTCGGTTGGTCTTGGATCAATTGGTCTTTGGTCGGCTGCCCCCTTCTGTCAGGTACCGCTAAGTTGTACCTACTTTCTTTCTTTCTTTGTTGGCCTTGTCTATGTTAAGGTACCGAACAAGTTGTACCTTCTCGTTGTCGCTGTTCTTGTGACTAGCTATCTGTCACGAATGTGGAGCAATTTCCCGACGGCAGGTGGGGGCGCCTGTCGTCACTATGGGAACCCGTGATGTGAGGCACGGGCCACGGCCGCTGCTTCTGGGGGAAGCACGGGGGTGCAATGCACCCTCGAGACGTAGGCTGCCCGTTTACCATATCGCGGGCGGCCCGAGCGCGTGACCAGGGTGCGGAGAATGCTCGCGCAATCCAAGCCCTGGTTCACATCATCGCGCCGCGCGGCCGGTGGGGTTTTTAGTCGGTAGAAGTCACGGCATCACCCTTCAGCTGTTGCCCCAGTCCCCATCGACTGCTGGAGGGTATCCGACGTAGGATTTTCCCCACCTAAAAATTGCACGTATCAGGCAACAGCCCAAGGCGAGATGTGCCGTGCACTCTTGAACTAGTTGTCAATAAAATCGGCTGAGTGCCCTAAGCGCTCGTCTTAGTAGTTCAGTGAAGCTGTTAAGACCTTGCTAGGTCAAGACGTACGTAGTCAGTTAGAGAAAAAAAAATGTCCACGAATAAAACTGTTTTACAGAATAAGCAAAATATTGCACTTCATCTGCTGCCTCATTTCGATAGTTTTGGATGATGTTAATTTAGCACCCCTTTTTTTTATCATGGGGAAATTCCTAACAGATACCCATCCCGTGGGACAGCTGAGGGTTATGTCCGATTTGCACGGACTAAAACCCCATGGTGCCTCCATACACCTTTTTGGCGGGGGAGCAGGAACTGCCGACTGTCACTGCATCTGCTCCCCCGACAGGTGTGGGCTCTCTAACAGGCCCTGACTGCGGTCTGGGGGGTCAAATAAGGTAGACCCCTCAAAGAGGGAG
The DNA here is from genome assembly GCA_014332785.1 of Antheraea mylitta. Taxonomy (NCBI): domain Eukaryota; kingdom Metazoa; phylum Arthropoda; class Insecta; order Lepidoptera; family Saturniidae; genus Antheraea; species Antheraea mylitta. The sequence goes on from JACEII010000045.1 coordinate 2,839,462, forward strand.
TGGGTGTTAGACCCCCCCTGACGAACTGTGGGAGTCGCATCGGCACAATGCGACTCCATCACATGGGCCTGTGCAGTTTGCACTGCCAGGGCGACGACATGCCCGTGTCCATCGCCCCCAGGCCCAATCTACAGCGGACGGAGGTCATCCCCTACCCATCGCCGCCGTGTGGTTCGTCGACCGCGGGAGGGGAGCCTAGTGGTCCGCTGCCTCTCCGCCGCCTCTTTTGCAAGCATGACTGTCTCACAATAGCAGGCGACGGAGAGCCACCCGGCCTCGCTCTCGACCATCTTACTAACGACGATCGGGAGCGGGAGATCCGGGCCAATGGCCGCGACCAGCTCGCGGCGTGGCACATCCCAGGCGGGTCATTCACTCACTTAATTTAGCACCCCTAAAGCTTATGCCGAGTTATTGTGGAAATGATATATCAAATTTAAGCGTTGTTGTCGCCAGTGACAGAGAAATTAAGAAGTAATTTGCAAATTATGGGTATGTCATGAGAAGAGATGAAAGTCATGTAACTTTTCACGTGCTTAATTTAAACCAATAACTCGTACCCAAATACCCGTCATACGGAATTAATGTATACTTCCTGTAACTTAAGTTATATTGGCAAATACACGAAATTTCGGCATAAGTAAATAATGAATGCGCAGTATGATTTTCGATTCATTAGTCACGTGATACCGGTATTATGCAAAATTGTCATTTAAACTAAGTTAGTAGTACGGTTGTAAATTTTGAAGGACGTAAAATATCACAATAGCTCGATGATATTATTGGTGGTGTAGATACATTACCTACATGATATTTTGCCAAAACAAATGGTACGAACGCGCACACGTAAGTTGTCTTAAATAAAATGTGGAAGTATGATGACATATTCTTAATATTGATGGTAAAAAAAATATATGTTGCGTAGATACTGGCGGATTGAAGGAGCAGCTGTTAAAAAGAAGCTAGGTAGCCAGGTTTCAACAAGGCGTTGTCGAAATGCTTATGAGGTATCTATAGTTATATAATAGACAGAGCAGCATAGCATACAAGAGACTTGGTTGTTACCACGTGAAATACCTATATTAGGAGAAATACATGAGGATTTTGCATATACAGGCCTATCAACAGTTGATACTACATCAGGTATCCTTCGTGGAAGACCATTTGGTGGTGTTGCAATATTGTGGCGTAAGACTTTATTTCAAAACGTAGTAAGAATAGAGACCAATAATAATAGGATTGCTGCTATTAAAGTAGTAAATAACGTTGGATCATTCCTGGTTTGCTGTGTATATATGCCCACTGATAGTATGGAAAATTTACCCATTTTTACATAATGTTTAGGCGCATTAAGTTCTATAATAGACGGTTGTGATCTAGAAAATGTATATATGCTGGGTGATTTTAATGCGCATTCTGTAGAATTATTCGGAAGGGAGTTATTGTCTTTTTGTAATGAACAAGAGTGGTTTAGTGCTGATATGAAAATTTTAGGTTTTGATAGTAATACTTTTACATATATAAGTGATGTTTTTAATTCTAAAAGATGGTTAGATCACTGTTAAGTGACAAAGTCTGCATGGAATACGGTGAGAAGTATCAAAGTTTTATATGATGTATACTCTTCGGATCATTTTCCTATTCTTATTGAATGTAATCTGAGCATGATCAGGCCCAAATTGTATCACAGAAATATTGAATGTAATAAAGTAATCTGGGGTATAAGAAGTAAACAACAAATTAATATGTATAATAATCTTTGTAATAATAAGTTAAGAGACATAGATTTTCCCAGTGAATGTTATGAATGGTCTTATAACTTATGTGATGATATTGAGCACCATACAATATAAGATAATCTATACAAGAATATAGTAAATATACTCTCGGATGCCGCAATTCTTTCATATAATAAGACACCTTGTAAGAAACGTAATATTTTAGAATGGAATCGGCATGTTAGGCAAGCTCATACTGATGCTAGACATAGTTATGAACTTTGGCTTTATTTAGGAAACCAAGTGCAGGAAACATTTTTGAAAGAATGAAGTGTACACGTCAATATTTTAAGTCACGGCTAAAATGGTGTATAAAAAATCAGGAGAAGATACAGATGGATATCATTGCGACTCATTACAGTAATAAAAAATTCAGTCAGTTTTGGAAAAATACTCAAAAACTCAATAGTAGACCTGGTCTGTCTATGAGTATAGATGGTGTAAATAATTTTAAGTATATCGCAAATAATTTCATGCAACATTTTAAAGTTAAAACACAACATATATCAAATCAAATAATTGAAATCGAGGAAAATAAAGAGCACAAGAAAAGTGAAAATATTATTCTTTTCAAAAGTAGCGATATTAAAAATATCATAAAAAACATAGCTCGTGGAAAATCATCTGGGCATGATGGGCTCAGTATTGAGCACCTCCAATATGCAGGGTTTCATTTGGATAGAGTACTTTGTATGTTTTACAATTTATGTATAAGGCATTCTTACCTTCCGTGTGATCTAATGAAAACGGTAGTAGTTCCTATTGTTAAAAATAAAACAGGTGATGTTTCTGACATAAATAATTATAGACCAATTTCACTAGCTACTATAATTGCTAAGGTATTTAATGGTTTACTGGATACTCAGTTAAATAAATAATTAAGTTACATGATGCTCAATTCGGTTTTCAACCTAGACTAACAACAGAGAATGCCATTCTAGCTGTTAAACAGACCGTCAGATACTATATTAGCCGAAAAACACCTGTTTGTGCCGGTATTCTAGATTTAACCAAACCTTTCGATCTAGTTTCCTATAACATATTATGGAGGAAGTTAAGGAATACCGGTTTACAAGTTCGTACTTATAAACATTTTTCGACATTGGAACGGACACCAAGAAAATTATGTAAGATGGGCGGGAGATACCTCTGATATATACAGGTTGGATTGTGGGGTGAGACAAGGGAGTATAAGTTTCCCGAAACTTTTTAACTTGTATATAAATGATCTTATCCATGAGTTATGCAGAATTCATGCAGGGTTCACGATAGATGATCAGATGATGAATAATATAAGTTATGCGGATGACATGGCACTCCTCAGTCCTTCAGTTGGTGCTCTGAGAAAACTGTTACTTGCCTGTGACACCTATGCTAATAAACATGGTGTAAAGTATAATATCAAAAAAAGTGAATATATGGTATTCACGGCTGGTAAAAACTTTTCAGAAGACGTACCCCCTATAAATCTTTATGGTATACCCTTGAATAGAGTATATGAATTTAAGTATCTGGGCCACATTATGACGGTGGAAATGAAAGACAATTATGATATAGAAAGAGAACGTAGAGCGTTCGCAGTTAGAGGGAATATGTTAATTCGTAGGTTTGCTCGCTGTAGTGATGAAGTCAAAATCCAACTATTCAAAGCATTTTGTCAATGTTTTTACACGAGCAGCCTATGGATCAACTTCAGTAAGAGGACTATTAATGCATTGCGTGTCCAATATAATAATATTTTTAGAATGTTATTGGGATTACCACGATTTTGTAGCGCTTCCGGGATGTTTGCAAATGCTAGGGTTGATGATTTCTATGCTATAATCCGTAAGAAAATAGCATCCATCCTGGGTAGACTTCGTGATAGTCCCAATAATATAATGAGAACAATGGCAAACATGTACGACAGTCCTTTCATGAAACACTGGATATCTGTTCTCATATAATATTGTGATGTTCATCTTTTCATCCTATTTCATTTTCATTTGTATAAAAGCACATATCAGTTTTTTAATTTTATTTTTTAAATTAATACTAATGTATATAATTTGTTTTTGTGGACCATTGTTGTCTGATAAATATATTATTATTATAATAGCTACATGTTCGATATATGGTATTACACGTTGGTTAGATAACATCTTTCTCTGTGACGATAAGGTATAATATAATTTATTGTATAGTATGCGCATAAACCAAAATGAAATATATTGTGTTTGTTTTTAAACGAATACGGTCGAAAATGGTAACAGGCTGTGCTTTAAATAGGGACTGATTATTTAATAAAGTTTTCTGATATCATGCTTAGTAATATATTTTCAACCTGATGTTTACCAGGATATCACTACGAAAGCTTACACCAAGTGTTTACTTAGTTAACAACTAAGTTTTCATTCATGGAAAGTTAAGAATAAGTTACTCTGTCTATATTTCTACCAGGTGACAGTAGCAATATTTCTATAAGATACATTGCACTCAATTCTCGTTCTAAATAAATTAAAAAATAGGTGCTTAATATTTGACCTAATTATCTAGAAAAATACAAAAATTATACACAATCATCTACGCGTTTATGTTAGAGCACAGTGTCAATAACCATCGGGTGATTTCACTTTCATTTGAAAGGGAACGTGGGAAAGTCAGGAACAACATTAAAGAGCTTATTTCCTGTTTTACTATCGAAAGATAATTCTGGGTCGGCCATTGTAAATTTTGGCACTGGTCTATAAGATTTATTATTTTATTTGCAGCTATACTTTTGAAGGTCTTAGAAAAAACTTTAACTTAGGTTTTCTAGGTAATTTATTAGCATTTGTTTTAATATTATCTTACATGTTCAATATAACTATGAAATGTCATATCCTAGAATACTGCGAGTGCCTAAACTTTAATCTGGTATGATAGTTCTTGTTCAAATAGTCATTGTAATATTTCAATAAATTCTTAAAGATGTTATATATTTTTCAAAGAGAATCGAGTGATTTTTTATTGCGTGACCTTTTCCCTAGGCGAGTATTGTGAGAATAACCTGAATACCACGCGTGACATTTGCCGTATTGCCCTAATTATGTTGGATGGCTCATTTAAAGAGTAATAAGGAAACAAAAGATTTTCAGCTACAATCATGTTCTGTGGTATACCATCAGTCTGTTATTAGTTTTAATCATCTTGTGTAGTTCTTTTGTTAGTGGTTTATTCAAGTTAGGGCAAGTGAATGTTCGCACTTACCTATCTCTAACACATTAAAAAAAAAATAATGTTACGAACTAATGTGAATCATCACAGACTAGGCCCCTTCGGCAGCGGCTTGAGTACGCTGCTCGCACGATACAGTGACACGAAATCTTACAACACTGGAACAACATTACATATATCACCTTCACACGCACGCACTCATGCTAACACATGAAAGTGGAAGGGTTTTATTCTTTCCCTTATCGAACTGAATTAGTTTAGAAAAATTATCCGACACAAAATACATATAAGAGTTGTCGAGGTATGCTTGGTACACATGTGTGTTTCAATAACTCATATAAGTATTAATATGTAGCTTAGCTTAGGTTAGCTCTTATAGTTCGAGAATTGCATGTAGCAGGCAACAGCCCAAGACGTGTAATTTTTTTTCTCGATCTGACTACACTATTTACACAGCAAGGTCTTAACAGCTTCACCGGACTACTAAAGCGAGCGCTAAAGGCACTCAACTGATTTTATTTGGCAACTAGCTAAATGGTGCACCCTTGAGCTAGTTGCCCTAATAAAATCGCGTGAGTGTCTTAAACGCTTGCCTTAGTAGTCCGGTGAAGCTGTTAAGAGTTGTTGCTAGGCTAATAGCGTAGACAGTTCGAGGAAAAAAACGAATCATCACTTTAAACAGAGAAATATATACATATAAAAAATATAAATTGCACATATTACAAACAATATTTTACATTACGCTGCAGCAATTTAAATGTCAAAAACAATTAAGTATATAACTTTTTCTTTCTTGTTTCCTTATTTGTAAGTATTCTGTTCTCAGATTAAGTTGTGTGTACACGAAGCCATTAAAAGTTACCTCACTTTGATTTCAATATATAATTACTGAAAGGAAAAACGTATTGTAGGTTTAACATATTTATTTTATTGTTAAATAAAAATCTTGTTATAAAATTAGTATTATTTGTACACTGTTTCGCTCGCATTAATGTAGATTTAATCTATCATTCGGCAACAGTTTATTACTTCGGTATAAAAGGTACCTATGTTATTTCTGTACTTTTGACTACGTGTATTCAAAATTTCGCTTATCGGTTGAGTAGTTATGGCGTGGAAGCGTAACAAACTAATATATTTTATTGAAGATTGCGTTACTTTGCGGAAATCTATCATTAAATATTAGAGGTGGACGTTACTTTGCATTTCCGCCTGGAATTGATTGACCACAGCTACGTCTAACAGCTTCACCGGACTAGATTGTGAGTTTGTGATGTTGTGACGTTGTAGGGAGTAATCTCAGGAACTACTAGTCCGATTTGAATAATTCTTTCAGTGTTATATAACTCATTCATCGAGAATGATTATAGGCTATATTATCATCACGCTAAGACCAATAGGAGCGGAGCACGTATGAAAAATGTATCAAAATCGGGATGTTTTTCCTTTTGAAAACTGCTGCGTGTTAGTGTTAGTGTATCTACTCCACGCGAACGGAGTCGCGGGCAGAGGCTAGTACAAATATATGTATATACTGTCGGAGCAAAATACCTGCAATAGATTGTTGAGATTACACGTCAATCTGCAGCATATTTTAATTAATTAATTAATAACTAGCTTCTGCCGGCGACTTCGTTCGCGTGGAATAGTTTCTTCGAGCTAACGCTAACACTTAGCAGAAGCTCTCAAGAGCAAAAAGACCCGATTTTAAAACATTCTCCATTCGTGCTCAGCTCCTACTGGTCTTAGCGTGATGATATATAGCCTATAACTATCCTCGATAAATGAGCTACATAACATTGAAAGATTTTTTTTTAAATCGTACCAGTAGTTCTTGAGATTACCCCCTACAACATCACAAACTTACAAACTTTACCTCTTTATAATATTAGTATAAATAATTAAATTTATATTAATTATATGTTGTATAATTAACATATAGAAATATATGTATATTGATTCTCTTATTGTTACAGTTAGACGTAGTGGTGGTCAATTAATTCCAGGCGGAAATACAAAGTATAGTGTCCACTATAATATTTATATACCTATCACATTAAACACATTAATTACAATTAGGGTGGTATCATTAAATGAAATAAGAAAATTATCAATTATCATTCGCAAAGGCGATACTCCAATAAAGTATATTTGTTTACGAAATATTGCACACATTCAAACGTTACCAAGGGTTATAGGTTTAAAAAAATCATAAGGAAACCAGAAGCGAACCGTCATTCACATAAAATGGAGTAGTTATCGGAGATTGAGTCGGCTATAAATACATCGAAACGGTGAAGTTAACGTGATCGCATAGCTATTTACGTGTTTAGTACGCGTTCCGTAAGAGAAAAATCGCGTTTCGTAACGGAAACATATCTGAAGTATCCGTGAACATTCGGGCGTGGGCATTCGGGTCACGTAACGGTAACAACGGGAACGTTGCCGAGCACCTAGGGGTTTGTTGTGATATCAACGAGCCAGTTTTTTCACAATACCTGACCTCAGTAGCCGCGAGAGATTCCCGTAATGTTAGTTCGTAGAGATAGCTATGGTAACTTTATGTTCTGGTTTCTCGGTCGGAAGCCACGTGCCCCGTGCGCTACGTGCTTTTCATATTATCGCGTTCATATCGTCACAACTCAAACCCTTTTTAGATTTATAGGTAATTGTTTAATGACCTTTATTATTTTACACAGGCATAACGGTAATACCTATGCTCGTATAATCCTGACTTATTAATATAATATTAGTGGTCAAAATTCGGCGATAATTCATTCTTACATTCGATAATACGAAAGAGAATAATACTACTTCAATGGTTTCATAAATTGAGTAGAGACAAATTATTTATCAATTAAATATTAATGCATATTAGGAATTTACATATTAAATTATTCGAAAATTTACTTATTTAGTTACAATTCGCCCAGTTAATTTCTAAGGGCATGTATGGTATGGAACGTAAGTCATGTTAAAAATATTGAATGTAGAATGAAGAAAGGTAATGGGGACGTAAGAGTAACATGAAGGATGGCAAAACGTCTTTTTCATTTACATAAAATCTATAAAAGTATAGTGTATATGTAGTGTGTAATTCAAACAATAGTGTGAGTAATGTATATTTTAATTATTTTAATATATGTTTAATACATTTTATATAAAAAAAGCTTTGTGCACTCCTCTCCATATAAACTTTAACTATACCATATTTCGCACGGAAGGGGAGGAGAACCGCAAACTCCAAAGGGAGGCAAAGACCCTCCGCCGTCGGATCGAAGATTTGGAGGCGGAGAACCTGGCGTGGCGGAGGGAGGCTAATGCCAAAAAGGTCATGCCTCCTCCTCCTCCCCCATGCCGGCACCTGTGCCGGTATCTGTGCAGCCTGAGTGGCGGCAGGCCCTCACCGAGGCGGTCGACACTCTCCGCACGTCGTTCGGCAACATGCTGAACGCACGTGTGGAGAATCTGGTGAGGCGTCTTCCTCCAGAGCCGTCTCTTCGTCCGTCTATGGCCGGAGACAAGAAGAAAGGCGGAGGGACTAGTGGGGAAAAGCCGGTCGCGAATGCGCCCCCGGTCTCTGTGATCGCCCCATTGGGGATTAAATGGGTCGCATTACCGGTCTCAGCGGTGGAGAATGATGGGGCAGCGTGGTCCACAGTGGTGGGCCGAAAAAAGAAGGCGGTAAAGGCCCCGGCGGTTACACCTAAGGCCTCAACCACGGTTTCCACGGCGCCCCGAACCCCATCAAAGCCAGCGGGGCAGATGTTACCTCCCGCCCCCCAATCGGCTGCGGTCATCGTGACTTTGCAGGACGCCACAGCCAGTAAGGGGGTTGGTTACAGGGAGGTAATGCTAAAGGCGCGTGAGCACGTCGCCCTGCCCGATATGGATATTGGCGACGTGCGGGTGAGGCCAACGGCCACAGGGGCCCGGAAAATCGAACTGCCGGACCAGAGCAAGGAGAAGGCCGCTGAACTGGCCCAGAAGCTCGAGGTGGCGTTGGCTGGAGTTGCCATGGTCGCAATCCCGACTAAAAAGGCAGACGTCTGAATTATCGGCCTCGACGATTCGGTGTCCCGGACGGAGATAATGACGGTCGTGGCAGCAAAGGCCAACTGCAGGCTGGAGGACCTTAAGGTCGGGGAGATACAGAGGAATTGGGGGGGACTAGGCGCCGTGCACATGACGCTTCCCGCGGCGGCGGCCAGGGTGCTTGTGGAGGCCGGCAAGTTCCTGGTCGGGTGGAGCGTCGTGCGCGTCCTGCTGCTGGAGGTAAGGCCCATGCGCTGCTTTAAGTGCATGGGCTTGGGGCACATCCGCCCTTTGTGCCCCTTCTCGACCAGCAGGGGAGAAGCCTGCTACCGCTGCGGCACTGCGGGCCATAAAATGGCCGAGTGCAGGGCGGAGGCGGCCCGTTGTGCCATCTGCGCAGATGCCGGGAGGCCCTCTGGGCATGTAATAGGGAGCCGCATGTGCAGGCCCCCCACCATGAAGGGCAGAGACCCCCACGCAATGGGAACAGGCCTAAGGGTGGCCGCCGCCAGGCAGGTGGAAGTTGCTATGGATCACTGATGGAGCACACCATACGCAACTTCCTCCAGGCGAACCTCAACCACTCCGCCGCTGCACAGGATTTGTTCGTGCAGTCAGTGACGGAGTGGGGTATCGAGATCGCGGTCGCCACGGAGCCGTTACTACGTTCCCTCCCAGCCGCAGTGGGCTGGGGATCGGAATGGCTCCGTGGCGATTATGGCTGGACGAGGTTCGCCCCTGGCGGTTAGAGAGAGAGGTGCCGGGTTCGTGGTAGTCGTCTGCGGAGAGTACGCCATTGTGGAGGGCGTACTTCTCCCCTAACAAGCCCCTGTGGGAGTTTGAGGTGTTCCTCAGCTCCTTGCAGGGGGCTGTCAGGCGGCTGTCGCCGCTCCCCGTGGTCCTCGTGGGCGATCTCAACGAAATCGAGAACCTGGGGAGCGGCAGCCACGGACCCGAGGGGCATGGCCGTTGAGGAGTGGGTAGCCGAAGTAGAGCTGTCCCTCCTCAACCAAGGAGACATCCAAACGTGCGTGCGACAGAACGGGGGTCTGTGGTAGACCTTTCGTTTGCCACCCCGTCTGTCGCACGTCGTGTCCCGGGGTGGAGAGTGCTTGAGGAGGTGGAGACTTTATCGGACCACTGATATATTAGGTTCGAGGTCTCCACCTACCAAGCTGGAATTGGCTCTCGTTCCCGGAGGGGCGCGAGGTTCCCCTGCTGGGCGGTGAGCTGCCTCAACCGCGAACTAGCGGAAGAGGCGGCCATCGTCCAGGCGTGGGCCATACCCCCCCGCAGGAGGATGTCGACGCGTCTGCAGCCCGCCTCCGTGGTGCCCTCACGGAGGTTTGCGACGCGTCGATGCCACGGAACGTACACCGCCCAAACAAACGGGCGGTGTACTGGTGGTCGCCGGAGCTCGCCGATCTTCGGGCGACCTGTTCCGTGGCTAGGTGGCTGTTCGGGCGCAGCCGCCGACGGGAGGAGGAGGCCCGGCTGTATGGCAGCTACAGGGAGTGCAGGAAGATCCTGCAGGCTGCCATCAGCCGGGGGAAGGAAGCGGCATGGGAGGAGCTGCTACAAACAGTGGAGGGAGATCCTGGGGGCACCCGTATCGGATCGTACGCAAGAAGTTGCGATCCTGGGCGCCCCCGGTGACGGAGACCCTCCAGCCGGAGGTGGTGGTGAGGGTCGTAGAAGAATTGTTCCCTGACCCTCCGCCGCTAAGGCTCCTCCCATGCCTCCACCTCAGGCGGAGCTACAGGCTCCACCCATGCCTCCGCCTCGAGCGGAAGTTAAGGAGGTGCCTGACAGTCCTCCCCCAATTACAGAGGAGGAAGTAGAGAGAGCTGTCGAGCGCCTCCTCAACCGGAGGAGAGCACCCGGCCCTGATGGGGTCCCGGGTCGAGTGCTTGGCCTTGCACTGGGCCATCTTGGAGGGTGGCTTCGGGAGCTGTTCGACCGGTGTTTGGCGGTCGGGCAGTTCCCGAAGCTTTGGAAGCTTGGGCGGCTCTGCCTGTTAGCAAAGGAGATTTGCCCTCTGGACTGCGCGTCCGGGTATCGGCCCCTTGTCCTGCTGGACGACGTCGGGAAGGTGCTGGAGAGGGTCGTCTCTTCCCGAGTCGTCCAGCACCTGGAGGGAGTGGGGCCGAATATATCGGACGCGCAGTTTGGCTTCCGGGCTGGGCGTTCCACAGTGGACGCCCTGTACCTTCTAAAGTCTCTGTCGACGGGGGCGACCTCCCAAGGGGAGAGGGTCTTGGCGGTGTCCTTAGACATCGCCAATGCCTTCAACAGCCTGCCGCACGGTGTCATACGGGAGGCTCTCCGATATTTCGGAGTGCCCCCGTACCTGCGGCGATTGTTGGAGGCATACCTGGAGGAGAGGCAGGTCGCCTACGTCGACGGCGACGGACGGATGGTTATGCGGGCCACAAGGCGGGGGGTTCCACAGGGTTCGGTTCTGGGGCCGGTCCTGTGGAACATGGGCTACGACTGGGTGCTCCGCGGCGTGCTCCCATATGGAGCGTGCCTAATTTGTTACGCGGATGACACCCTTGTCGTAGCCCGGGGGGGGGGGGGAATGGAAGGAAGTAGAGCGCCTGGCCACGATGGCCACAACCCTCGTGGTCAGGCGTATAAGGAGATTGGGCCTCAGGGTGGCCCTCGAGAAGACCGAGGCCATACTTTTTCATGGGTCTCGGCGGGGACCACCACCTGGGGTCCACATAATGGTGGAGGGCGCCCGGATCAGGGTGGGGGCACACATGAAGTACTTGGGCCTCACCTTGGACGGGCGCTGGCGGTTCGAGCCCCATTTTGTAGGACTCGGGCCGCGGATTGCGGGGGCAGCGCCGGCACTCGGCCGGTTGCTCCCCAATATTGGGGGGCCGGGTGCCGGGTGCAGACGACTCTTTATGGGAGTTGTCCGGGCGATGGCCACCTACGGGGCTCCGGTCTGAGCGGACACTCTCGGTGCCGCCAACGTGCGCGCACTGCGCAGTGCGCACTGAGGGCGATCCGGGCGTACCGGACGGTGTCCTCGGCGGCGGCATTTGCGCTCGCTGGCTCCCTTCCCTGGTAGCTGGATGCAAGAGTTCTTGCTGCCGTGTACGATTTCACGGCGGCAAGGAAACGTAATGGGCAGCCTCCGGCTCCCAGGGAGATAGAGTATAATAGACGGGAGTTGCGGGTGGGGGCGGTAGAGCGGTGGATGCAGGACCTGGCGGACGCGCGCTACGGAACGTACACCGTCGACGCCGTCCGCCCGGTCCTGCGAGAGTGGCTTGGGAGGGAGTGGGGCTCCCTGACGTTCAGGATGGTGCAGGTACTCACCGGACACGGCTGTTTTGGGTGGTACCTGCAACGGATCACTCGTAAGGATTCGATCACTGCCTGCCATGAGTGCGGCGCTGAGGAGGATACCGCGCAGCACACTCTCTCTGAGTGTGTTGCGTGGGAGGTGGAGCGCCGCACTCTGGCGGCGGTGGTGGGGGAGGATTTGTCGCTGCCGAGCGTGGTTTTGTCCATGCTCGGCAGCGAGCAGGCGTGGCGAGTAGTGGCCTGGAGGCGGCATTTTGCCCAACTCCTTCTGCCACCGTAGCCGGACCTGAGGGGATGTAGTCGGGGGGCTCATCCCCTCATTGTACAGGTCCAGCGGACGAGGGGAGGCAGCTGGTGTGTACCTAGCTACCTCTCTATAGGTAGGAGCTCGGCGGCCACCTTCCGCCGGGCGGACCGTTGAGGCGGCTATCTAAGGGGAATAGCTTAGCACGATCCCTTGCCGTCCCAACACTACGGTCTGTCGGTACACCGTGGGGTTTTAGTCCGTGCAAACCGGACATAACTCATCCTCTCCCCCGGGAGGGTGGGTATACATAAGGGATTTGCCCACGTAAAAAAAAAAAAAAAGCTATGATGCATAAATATATTCTAACACAAGCGAAGGTGTGCGAGCAAAAGTAGTTATTCATTTATCTCAGAATTTAACTTGCATTTGTATTTTAAATGCTTAATAAGTCTTTGTGTATGACTATAATCTCACTTAATAATTATATAACAATGAGTTTTTTATACTAAAGCGTTAAGCCTAAAGGCGGACTGATGAATAACAAGTGTTGTTTGGCCACGTACGACTGTTGAAGACAGGTATTCAAAGTTATTAGCAATATTATGTTCAGTAAAGCATAGTACTAAAATTAATTTATTTTGATTATCGAGAAGAATCAGCAAGAAACTAGATCTGGCTTAATTTTTTCGATTAAAACAATATAACTAGATATTGTTTACAGTTAACTATTATTATTTTAGTGGATATTCAGAGAGAACGGTAATTTTGAGACATCACTGTCGTTTACGTAATGATCCAACCTTGAGAGAGTAAAACTTACGTCATTTACATACACGGTGTACAGTGTTTTGTTCTATTAAGTACAAAACGAGTTACTATCGGCGTCTGTATTCAGTGACATTTAAATTGATGAAACAGACTTTGATACAGTTTTCAATATGAAATTGAAATTTTCAATCTACAATGTTCGTACGTATAATACTTACAAAGTATAGAATGGAAGATATATTATAATCAAATTGTAAAATATATTTTTGGGGCACTTACACTGCTAAGGCCAGCTAAATCTTTTAGGATACATAAAAAATACATTAATATATTTAAAAAAAATTACAGAAAAGTTTATATGTTTTGATAGGATCTTTATATGTTTGTCTCTTAAGGATAATCCACAATAAATATTATAAATGAAAATCATTTTTGAGTATTCGTGTACATTTTAATTGTTTTAAGACCACGGCTAAAAATTAATTAAAATCATGTGTGTATAGTTCGATTCCGGCTATGGTTATAGGGTTTTCTGGTAAAGTCATAAAGTTTATCAGCGCCAAACTTTTTGTCCGTCTTGAATATAACTGCGCAGAACATAAATTTAGATATAAATGCATATATGTGTGTTTACAAGTATGTGTAGCATTAAAATAATAATAAATAAATGTCAATTTTAGATCCTAATGTATATTTGACCTTATTAAACTTTTAACTATATTAGAAGTAAGCCCGAACTTAAGCCAATATTCAGAGCTGACTGTAGTATGTTGGACAAATTTATGCGGTACACTGAAATCTAATGATTGGTAACAGATTAGGTCTCAGAAGAGCCTTTATATATACGGTATTTATTCGATCACGGTGGTTTAATTTATTATGATACACTACATAAAATACAATAAAGTTTATACAACCGTAAAAACTTCAATTCTATTTAAGTCAGTACTTACTGGCCAGTATGCTTATTAGGTGAAAATTTAAATATTCTTGTGGAATAAGCTTCGGAATTATACCGTTGGGTATACAGTAGTAATATGCAAAGTGTGGGTATGTTACGAGCTGAGAAAAACTTTCAAACAAGATATTACTTCAATAATGAGTGGAATGAAGTTTTATATACATTTTTTATACTTCGTAGGGTAGGATAACATTTGAACACAATCTCATCTAACTGTTATAAACTCAAAAAGGTGATTTACGCAAAAATGAACTGGTATAATAAATGAATCACGCCGTGTCGCACAGTCCGGCCCGCGTCCTGCACTTGGGCTCGCACCTCGGTTCCCACTATTTGACCGTGCGGTGTTCCCACAATAAACAGTTACGTAATGATTAACCTTGAAAAGGGCCCATTTAAAGTTGTTCATTGAACATAGGCCTGATTTTTTCTATGTTTAAACGTATCATCCCTATACTTAAAATTTTTTAAAACAAACTTTAACTAAGGTTCTCTTTGTTGTTTTTTAGTATTTGTTCTGATATTATTTATTTATGTGTTAAATATGACCATTAACTACCACAAGATTAAAGGATGTGACTCTTTAACATTCACCTGGTATACAAAAATAACTGGTTGACTGCCTGATACAGCAATGCACGGCCCAAGTCATTGAGGATAGGATCATGAAAATGTTCTTGTGGATTCCTTTTCCAGAGGAAAACTACGATAAGAATTTTGGAAATTCAATCCCTAAAGCAGTGGAATAAGGAAAAAAAGCTTTATGCAAATTCGTGATATTTTAACACGATTTTTAAAGTATTAAAGTTTTCAGTTTGATAGAAAACGCAGGAAAAATCATAGGCGATTATTATCTATGTATATGAGATGACGTAGTTACACATATTACAAACAAGTTGGAATTAAATTTTTAAGCCAATACTTCATAGCTTTCCAGTCCGTATGGAGTTGTCGATATTTAAGGGTCCGTAGATGAACAAAAATTTAAAAATAAAATACATTTTGGTGCAATCGATTATTTATTGCAGTAAATGTTTATACCGAAAGCTACGACAATATCGGAATCGAAAAAGACAATCCGCTCGGAAGCTTTCGTCGAAAACGCTGCCTAAAATCTCTTTAAAATATAATATAACAGTTGAGATAATGAACAACGCAAACGAAGTCGCGGGAATCAGCTAGTGTAATCATAATAACGAATGCCCCCATACGATGTCCATGAACTAAACAATGAATGACTCCCAATTTCAAATAATAGTATTAGCATATAGATAGTTAATAGTTCTTCAGTTATGGTTAAGAAATAAAAGGTTAACAAACAACTAACAAAAACAAGCAAAAAAGTAGCTAACAAATGAGAATTCGTCAAATAAATGTGTTTAAAAATAGCAGTCTCTGTAACAGCTGTCAGTCCCAAGCGGGAAGCGTCACTTGCGGCTCGGTTGCTTTAAATGTATGTTTGAATTTTCACATTATTTATATTGTACGGAATAGTGAACGAGCGGTTTTCGTTCTTGACATTTTTACACGGAGCAAAGCAGCTCATATGAGAAATATTAAGGTTTAGCGATCGCCACCAGATGCTGCAAGACGCGCGTGTCCTCGACGGAAAATGTACCGACCTTCTTCACCTTCAAACATCTTATACGGCTTACATATAACAATGTTATTGCTTCAACACATAATAAAATATATATCTTTAGATTAAATATAAATATGATTTGAAATATAATACAAATTTATCTAGAAATGTAATGTGGAATTGTATAGATCACTCGTTTTATATCATCGCATTATCGTGAAAAAACTATTTTCATTTTATTTGCCGTACAACTATATCTGAGATTTGTATAAAATGATTTTTTTTAAATACGCTTATATCATCATCATTTTTAAAATACAAATATTTTTTCTAATTTTTTTATGTTGGCTTGCTTTCGTGAGCATAAATACAATGATATATGTAATAAAAACTTAACAAGAAAGAAATGGTTTTATAAGTTACTTAGTGCAAATATATCGTGCTATTTAATATCCTTACTTTCGCTGTATTTATGTTAATTGTTATGTGTTACGTTAACTCATCTGATGTTAATTGGCAATTTAGCTTGAAACACTAAATACGCTAAATCTAAAGGGAACTGGCTTTCAACGCACTTTCACTAAAATGTTTTACTTTTATTTGACACAACTAGAATGTGGTCGCTCACGAGCTTAGGGCAAACAATACTAACTACCACGCAACAATCAACCACTATTGTGCAATTCACTAACATTAATATGACAGTTTTTTTTTATCGAAGCACGACATAGTGACTGCACTATGCCTGATGTTAAGCATAGTACAATCCAAAAACATCGGCAACCACCGAGAGACAGATTATCCATCGCCGGTCGCCGCTGTCATGCCGGCCATAATGACGAAAGTCACCCGGTACTGAATATGCACAGACTGATCCCGAAACGCGACGAGCAGAAGCGAGTCACTATGACGGGCTTTTTCGCTATATGCATGGTGGTTGCGACCCAGTCGGGCTGTAAAACTCTGCCACCCCGCTTTTGGCATTGCCTCGTTCGTTATTCAGCAGAGTGCACCACGTGCAGGTGAGGTTGGCTTAGGTATCTCAAGTCTTAAGATGTTACTCGACACCCCTTACACCCCAAGTTTTTATAATTAGGTACACTAGTGGTACCCGGGACTATGTTTTAGTATACTATGGCGCCATATTGCCGTAACGGACTTCCGTTGGGTTGCCGTCCAATTACCTTCTAGTCGTGACTAAAGAAGTTTTACTTTAAAAATATTTTATATGTTACATTTTAGAATGTTGTATGGCGTTATGATAAGCGCTTATAAAATAAAAAGAGCAGTGAACAAGTATTCTTCGGGGGTACGCGTCTCCGTAAAAACATATTTTGTGTTTCGCTCGACTTAGCTCGTTTGTCAAGCGAGGCGGCAGAGAGGCAGCACGGCCGGTGCCTCCAGCAATCTGTTTGTCCAGCTGCCACCTTCCTCCTTTTAACAAGAGCTTTACTTGATATCCGGAAATTTATTTTTCTACCAATTTGTCATGACTCGCACTCGACGCGGCCACGATTTATGGACAATTGGACGGCATGTCCCGAGCCACAAATAACACGTTTTTACACAATTAAATTAAAATAATGTTGAGATAAACTCGTGTTTCACGTTTAATTTTCAGTACAAAATTTACCTTTTTAATTTCTGTAAATGTAACACGTCATAATAATATTCGCAATATCAATTTCAATTAGCGTTAGTAAATGAGAAAACAAGAATTTATACGGCGTTATTCGAGAAAAAAAAACATGATAGCCATACCCATGGATATTTATTTGCATACACGTTGTTAGATGTACAGAAAAAGGACAGCGGTCACCTTTCATCTAGAAAAAAAAATTACTGTTATCAAAGGATAGTAGGTCAAAGCTATATTAAGGCGAGCGAAATCGTATGCAAAAGCTAGTTACATATATATTCAAAAATTAATCTCTTAATAATATAGATAATACTGTGCCATAGAACTAGTTAGCTTTAGTTACCAATGTAAACTCCTTTGCAAAAAAAGGGACTTATTTTTTTTTCTCTGCTTCAATTAATATTACAAGAAAAAGATTTTATTAATTCGATGATCTATTAACATTAAAAGATATCTGAAATATTTTACATGAATATTTACGTTCCAAATTTAAATGTTCAAGTTTATAGAAGAAAATACTTTACTAATGGCGCGAATAGCTGAAATTATTTATGCTGATTACTAAAATTATAAAACTTTTGAGGTATTTTCTGCAAATTAAACAGTTTAGTCGTTCTTTTTACACTAAATACCACTTTCTATTATCACTGATAAAGCTATAAGAATCGGTAAATTTATAGTCCTCCTTGAAGAGAATCGCTCGCAAACTTGTGTGTCTCAGCAGCTAAGTGCGAGTCGTCCAGTGTCCAGAGGAATTGTAAATGGTATCAAGACTATCAAGAAACGGGTTCAGTCAAGGGAAGACCAGAATCGATAATAAAACCATGCACAGAACCACGAGATGACTACTTGATGAAGAGTCTTGAAGAAGTAAGAGGATTAGAAGTCAGCTTATGGACGGTCAGGTGGAGGCTTTGGGTGACAATATCAGCAGTTACCACCCGGCCTGGGGCTATAAATTACTCGACTTCAGTTTGCTCGGAACTGTGCTTCATGGACTCTGGAGGATTGGAAGAAAGTATTTTATTTTCTGATGAAACTACAATCTTTTTGATATTCAGATATCCAATTGCGATTTGATATTTAATTATACAGTTGTGACTTTACTTAATCACATGGTCGCTCCGTAAAAAAAAGGTTGAAACATGTTTAGCTCCTATGTTCTTCGTTATTACACTCAAATGAAGCTGGAGTGGGCTATTAGTATTTTAATAACATAGCCTATATTTTATGCTCATGTACAACTTATATTACTGTAAATTTTCATCAAAATCTGTTCTATAAATTTGATCCTTCCTAAAATATATTCATTTATAACTTTTTTTTTTTCGAAATGACTACGCTATTGACCCCGGAAGGCCTTAACAGCTTCACCGGACTACCAAGGCGAACGCTTAAGGCACTCAGCCGATTTTATTTTAGCAACCAGCTCAAGGGTGCACGGCACACTTCGGCTTGGCTGTTGCCTGTTGCATGCAAAATCACGACCTATCTTAGCTAACCTAGCTAACTATTCATATATGTATGAGTTGTTGAAACGTATATGTGTACCGAGCATACACGCCTCATCAACTCCTCCATATATTTACTATCGGAAAATTAAGAGATTTTCAGTTCGATAAGGAAAAAAAGTAAACTTTCATGTGTAAGCTTGTAGGCGTGCACGTGTATGGGGGTGATCGTGTAGTGTTGTAGCGGTAATGTATATTTGTGTGTCACCGTATCGCGCAAGCAACGCACTCAAGGGCTCCCTACAGATGGATCGAACCTAGGCTTGAGCCGTCGCCGTGGGAGGCCTAATCGGGTGTGCGGGAGCGAAATTAACCCCCAGACCACGGCGGCGTGATCTGTGGTTACGCGAGCGTGGGCGTGAACACGCTCTGTTTCGAGGAACAGGCTGGTACTGATCGTTCGCTGACGTGATTGAATCAGGAGGGTCGGTATTAATTTATAACATCAATAAGATAATATATAACAACAGAAACAGAACACTAATCATTGGTGTATCGGCGTTCATAGTTTCAACGTATATAAATATTCTCATATAAATAAATATCATCAAAATATTGTCATATTTTATCAAAGCATCGTTCTTGGACACCCCTCATCAAACCCTCAGTTATCCGCCCCCGTCGAAACTTTGACAACTCTATAGACATAGTTACAAGTGGAAACTTTACGAGCTCACGAATCATTATCTCATTGTTCCCCTGAAACTCAAAATACGTCGTTTACGGCAACGCATTGTTCCCCAAAATTATGATCGCATCCCCGGTTATCCTGAACCATTAGTAGCATTATGTCCTCAGGTATTAGCTTAGTTACACGCTTCATATCTCGTGTATGATTTAATCGGAACGTGTATCTCATCTTGATATAACACAAGTTACGCACATTAATATAATATTCATAATTAATCGTTATCATGTTACTATAATGTAATGTGTTGGATTATTTCGATTATCGGTCGTCGAATGGTAATTTGACCGTAATAAAGGCTTTTCTCGTGTTGAAATGTAATTATTTCTTTCTAAATACTACTTTCGAATATCTTTTGAATGGGTTAATTCTTCGAAAAATAATATCAAAACTTTTCTGTTGAGGGTTGCATTCTCCACAAAAATATGCGATGGAAATTGCAGTGCAATTTATGGTTAATTAATCACAGAAATCAGAAGAAACATTTTTTTTCCTGTGTAATTTTTATGGGAAACCGAAAGGTGCGATGCGGACAACCTTAATATCAATGTTAAGGACTGATATTTTCAGAGGCCTATATTGGCATCTAAACGAAACTTCAAAAGTTGTTGGTTCCGAAATTTTTTTTTTTGCTACGCCCTAGTTAAATTGAGGGTGGTAGCTAGCCAGACGTACTTAGAAAAAACCCTACCACCATGCTAAGGTTATATCACGATGTCTTTCTTCAAAGAAAGCTCCGACTGTGTTGCTAGGATTCGAACCTATATCTATCGATGCGGTGTCAATTGAATATTATTCAATTATGTAGAATAGTTTATATTTACGTAAATGGATTATAGGTATAGACGCGCTAAGCTTTTTGGGCGCTCTGAGTTTAGCCGTAAGTACTGGCTTGCGCATAATATCATAATACAAAACAAAGTAAAATTAGTATTATAGAAATCTAAATAGGCATTTATCTGTCCATAACTTATTTCGATTCGATAATAAAATACATATTATACATATATATATATACATATACCTAAGTTTGTGATCTACGCAGGTATATTTAGGGCGGTCAAAAAAGTTTGGCAATGGTATGCAAATATTTATGATGCCCAGTTGAGTGATTAAAGCGTGTAAGCGTAATAGAACCACATTCGCATTATAATATTAGTAAGGATTATAGATGTATAAGTGTTAACAATGGCGAGTAGAGTTTTATAAATACAGACTGTGTCGTCAGGGATATGGAAAATAAATAACAATAAAACTCGTCAATCTATACTAATATTATAAAGACGTAAAGTTTGTGATTTTTCAATGTTATATAGCTCATTTATCGAGGATGCTTATAGGCTACATATCATCACGCTAAGACCAATAGGAGCGGAGCAATAGTGAAGAATGTTTAAAAACCGAGGTTTCTTTCCCTCTTGAGAGCTTTCGCTGCGTGTTAGCGTTAGCCCAAAGCAACTTTTCTACTTGAATAAAGTCGCGGGTAGAGGTTAGTAGCTAATAAACAAAAAAAAAGGAAATCAACTGAGGAATTGATAAGGAAAGGGTACAGAACTATTTATCTTTGCCTTCTAGATGTGTAAAATCTACTGATTTTACATTATATAATCTACTGATTTTACATTATATTTTGTTTTGAACACTACTGTGTTCAAAACAAAATAATTCTTTTTTATATTTGAAAATAGCATGTTTATACAACATTTAAGAATTGAAACAAAATCAATTTGAAAGGTTTTTGATGTGTTAGACTATTAAAATAATAACACTGAAGTACGTCTATTAGAACAATTAGAGCCTACATAGCCTTGGATAGGTGAAAGAGTGAATCAAATAAAAATATACTTTATGTTTTTTCTTAATGATAGGTCGACGAAAAAATGTTTCGCCGATCTTTGCTGAACCCTTCGTTGTCAATTATGGCAGTAATCCAAAGAACTCAACACCCTCCCACAGGCAGTACTATTTTTCTTACTTTTTTATTATGGCTCGGTTGTTCATATTATATGGCTGGATTAGTTACTATAATAACAGATAATATTTTTTTTTAATTAATTTATGTAAGGTAATTTTTTCTACTGCCTCATTTACTAAACTAGTTTTGTGTTCTTATCTATACTAATATTAGAAAAAGGTAAATTTTGTGAGTTTGTGAAGTTGTAGGCGGTAATGTAAGTAACTACTGGTCGGATTTGAAAAATTGTATCAGTGTTATATAGATCCCTTATCGAGGATGGTTATAGGCTATACATCATCACGCTAAGACCAATAAGAGCGGAGCACTAATGAATGTTTCAAAATCGGATTTTTTTTTCTCTTGACAGCTTCCGCTGCGTGTTAGCGTTAGCCCAAAGTATCTATTCCACGCAAACGAAGTCACGGGTAGAGGCCAGTGAACAATAATTTGCGTACAGTAAAATTACGTAAATGAGATATAATGTTTTATAATATTTCTCTTTGTTTACTTTCTAAGTTTGACCAAAATTTCCTACTACATGTTAAATCACTGTTTCCCAACATGGGGCCCACACCCCACAGGGGGGCAATTGGCAATTTGATAGTTTAGCGGGCAATTTGATAGTTCAGGGGGCAATTTAAAAATGGTCACTCGACACGACTTTAACCCTTTTGCTGTGAGTTACTTAAATGCAATAATCTAGCATCGGTGATAAATTAAATAAAAAAGACAAATTCTTTAAAAAAATGCTGTAAATAATTTTTTTTGTATAATTTAGTTTGACGTTACCAAAATATCGACTGCGTGATTAGAGTCGTCAAGTAAGTTTTTCATTATATATTTTGAAATTTTACTTATGTTCCTTTGATACCAATGTTATAGTGATTTCTTCCTAAGACTTATCATTTATATTTCTTAAGGGAACAAAACAATTTTTAAGTTTGAAAATTATATATGGGGGCATAAAAATTTTAGAAATGTTATGTTGGGGCATAGCCTAAAAAGTTTAGGACACACTGTGTTCAATGGTCATGTGGTTTAAGTTCATAAATACGCTAAATTTAAACTCTCTAGTGCTGGAACATATCGATAGATGTTTGGACATCGATTTCAAACTTGAAGATGGTAGCTAACCAAGCGATTTTAGGAAAAGTCCTACTGTACTGTTATGGTTTTATAACCATATTATTATTTTAAAAAAAATGTACCCGATCGAGTTTCTTGCCGGTTCTTCTCGATGGCTGGGTTGTTTTCCGAACCGGTGGTAGTTTTTGACGTTCATAAGCGCCTTATTAGGGCCTAAACTGAATAAAGAATTTTTGATTTTGATTTTATCACGATGTTTTTTTTTCACAGTAAGTTGAGATTAATTGCAGGGAATAATAGACTATTAATAATACAATAGATTAGTAAGCATTAGCACACATTCTATCATGAACAATCTTCAAACAGAAAAAGATCATAAAGTTCGTACCAGATATGAAATCATATACCTACATTTATCAGATACATTTACAAATAAATAATATGTCCTAATTTCTGACTGATTTGATAATGTACGGATCGCGAGCTCGGATATTAAATTATAGAGTAACTGGCGCTTATAACTCGCATTAACACCATTGTATATAAAGGTAAACCATATGCAGTTGTCTGTCTGTCAGATATGTCTATGCATTTTTTTAACGATAAATGTAAGAATAAAGGACAAATAAAGAAGTTAGACTTCTTCGCTTGAAACGGAAGTTGCACGCGCCAATGTAACACACAATGAAGTTAGTTGATATACAGTTTCTTGTGAGATCCTAAGTAACATTATAAATTCGAATGTGATTTTGTTTCTTTGTTTAGTACATTTTCAATTTTTTTTTTTTTCGAAATGACTACGCTATTAACCCAGCAAGGTCTTAACAGCTTCACCGGACTACTAAGGCGAGCGCTTAAGGCACTCAGCCGATTTTATTTTGGCAACCAGCTCAAGAGTGCACGGCACATCTCGGCTAGGCTGTTGCCTGTTGCATGCAAAATCGCGACCTATCTTAGCTAACCTAGCTAACTATTCATATATGTATGAGTTGTTAAAATGTATGTGTACCAAGCATACACGCCTCAACAACCCCTTCATATATTTACTATCGGAAAATTGAGAGTTTTTCAGTTCGATAAGGAAAAAAAAAGTAAACCCTTCCACTTTCATGTGTAAGCGTGTAGCCGTGCACGCGTGTGGGGGTGATCGTGTAGTGTTATAGCGGTGATGTATATTTGTGTGTCACCGTATCGCGCAAGCAACGCACTTAAGGGATCCCTACCGAGGGATCGAACCTAGGCTTGAGCCGCTGCCGTGGGAGGCCTAATCGGGTGTGCGGGAGCGAAATTAACCCCCAGACCACGGCGGCGTGATCTGTGGTTACGCGGGCGTGGGCGTGAACACGCTCTGTTTCGAGGAACAGGCTGGTACTGATCGTTCGCTGACGTGATTGAATCAGGAGGGTCGGTAAAAATGTGTCGCGGACGTATTTTATAACGCGCAACGTTAGGTACGGGTTCATAGTTTGCGGCGGATACCACTAACAGACTGGGATGATTCGCGGCTTATTCAAAATAACTAATCGTAAGTGATTTTACGTACGCCCAGATAGAAGGGATCTCTAGGTCTCTATGGAGATTGACTCTCCGGATGTACCACGGGGCACCGGTCACTTTACGTAAAACACGATTTTGGAGAACCTGCAGCTTATCAAAGTTATCTTTGGACATATGCGCAAAGACGGGGCAGCTATATGTCATCACGGGACGGATACACGTCTTATACAAAGTCAGCTTGTGTCTGAGAGACATCTTACTCTTATGACAAAGCAACGGATGGAGGCGACCCAAGACCATAGCGGCCTTGTTTCGCACTCTGTCTATATGTGAATTGAACTTTAAATGTCTATCTAATGTGACACCGAGATATTTGACCTCTTCGACCCAAGGGATATCGATTCCGTATAGCCTGATGGGCTCAAATTTATTAGCGCGTTTCGTGGGATCGAAGAGTATTGCGGTACTCTTATCGGGATTAACTTCTATGCGCCATCGACGAAACCATTCACCGAGAGTATGAACGGCTTTTTTGATGTGCTTCCTAAGAAAGTCCGACCGCCAGCCGGAAGTGTAAATAACGGTATCGTCAGCGTAACAACATACCTCGACCCCCCGAGACCGAGGTAGGTCACTGATGAACAGATTGACGAGCGTGGGGGCGAGTATGGAGCCCTGTGGCACACCGCAGCGTATCGGGTGGGGCAGCGATAGTTCACCATCCACTCTGAAGCGGAATGTCTTATCAGTGAGATAACCGCGGATAATATGAATTAAACTATCGGGTACGCGAGATTTACATAATTTATGGATGAGCCCTCCGTGCCAGACCTTATCGAAGGCCTTGGAGACATCGAAGAAGACTGCAATTGTGCGTTTCGGTTTACGTTTCGGATCGGCATTAAATTCAGAGAAAATGTATTCCGTGAGGCGGTGTACTTGATTCGTGCAAGAGTGTTTGGCGCGAAATCCGAACTGCTTAGGTGGTATTAATTTTAAATCTGTAATCGAGAACTGGAGATGGTAGCTTTCTTGCCGGGCTTGTGAATTCCTATCACTACGGCCTTTTTCCAGACGGCCGGAAAGTAACCCTGGGACATGGCCAAAGAAGCGGACCAATAGAGCTATGATGCGATCAGGAAGGAGTTTCAGAACCTCGTTCCTGATCCCATCGGGACCTGGGGACTTCCTAGGCTTGAGATGCTTAATTGCGCCTGCAACTTCATCGAAAGTAATCGCGGTTAGGGTATCCGCCGGAGGAGACGCGAATACATGCTCGCTGATTCGATTAATCCGTTATGGAAAGGGTCAGTATTATCAGTGTTTGGCGAGCACTGTTTCTCTAAGTTTGCGGCAAGGCATTCTGCTTTATCTATGCTATCGAACGCGGGAGGCAACCCGGGGCCTCTGTCGAGAGGAGGCATTGGAGAGACCATATCTGATTTGAGAGTTCGCGCTAGAGTACAGTAAGACAGGTGAGACGGCTGGAGACCCTCCAGGAGTCAGTCCCACCTGTCACCCCGGATCTGAGAAATACGAGACTTGACTGTTTTTCGTAACGAACCTAAACGATCGCGATTCTCTACAGAAGGGTAAGCGTCGTAAGCTCGAGTCGCGGCGTTCTTTTCCGTGATCAATGCTCTCACGTCGTCAGGGAGTATAAAACGGCGATCATTCGCCGCTTGTACCTCTTTCGAGGTCACCCTGACGGCGGTCTGGAGATAATCAACCAGGGAATCGATGGCCGAATCCGCGTCGGCTTTAGACACCAACACGTCCGGAATCCTGTCTAAACTACTAGACGACGAATTTTCTTTAAAATATTGAACGAGTTTCGCGTAATCCGCCACCCTAACCGACGGCGGGGTGAAGTCTGAATTGTGACCTAACTGTAAAACAACCGGGCGATGATCTAAATCAAGTTCGTGTACGACTTGTATGAGTCGTACAGGAAGCGTGATATTTTTTAAGGGAGCTATGTCTAAAACTGTGGGTCAGCAATGATCTTGATAGTGCGCGGGTTCCGAAGGGGCTATGACGTCAAATGCGAGAACCCTACCTAGTTCGTCGAGTATCCTCCCGTTACGAGAGGTACACGGACTATTCCAGATAACGTTCCCGCTATTGAGGTCCCCCGCTATAATAACTGAATCTCCTAAATTAAGTAACGCCTGCAAATCGGATCTTAGCAATTCTTTGTTCGGTGGCAAATACGCGGAAACTAAAAAAATATTCGAGTGACCGGTCATATACATTTTCATACCTTAACTACCCTTCCGTTCATTATGAAGTTTAGAAACAAATTATGAAAGGTACAGAAAATGACATAGCTTACATTTAATGAAAAAAAAAATAGAAGTGTTCTCGAGGAATAGGTCGAATCTGTATTAACGGAAGCTACTTAAATAACTTTTTCGAAATATGAATTTTATTTTATACTAGCTGACCCGTGCAACTTCGTCTGCACCAAATTGGTTATCACTGGTTTCCATTGTATTTTTAAAAGCGAAAAAATTGAATAAAACTGATACCCAATTACAGCCACAACTACCGTTTCTAATTGTGAATCCAAACTATCCACGGATTCACTGAAACATATACCCAGATTACATGTAACTTTTTTTTAAATAAGCCTAGTACCCGTTCGTAGCACCATCAAACATTCCGTTGTTTGTAGTCCGGTGAAGCTGTTAAGACCTTGCTCGGTCAATAGCGTAGTCATTTCGAAGAAAAAAAACATCTACCAGGATCAATTAAGATAAAAACTAACCTACATAAAACTAAATAAACATCTCTACCACTTACTTTATCATAACTATTCTCAACTTGTATTATAACATTTTTATACTCCATTGTATTAAAGAAAAATATATGAACACCGTATCGAAGCGCCTGACATCGCGCCGAAGCGTCGTCAACTGTCACTTGCTTGAAACTATTGTCTAAGAGTTATAAACTGTTTCGAAAATGTATTTTAAATATATTTCCAATTTATTTTTATAAATAATCTCTGTACCACTCACAACATAGTACCTATCACCTTTTGGTAATTTATCCATGTTGATATGTTTCTATTATAGATTATTCTAAGTTATTACACTAAATATTTGGCATTAAATTTATATCGTGTATTTGTCACACTTGATATTGGCGAAAATACCTACATAGGTAGAGGCCATACCGGAAAGAATCAATTAAGCCAGTTTTATATATTATATTCATCCGAACAACGGGCTATCTGGCTGCCGGTAAGAGTTGCGTTTATTTGTGTATATCGTACCTTTACAGACAAAAATATTGATTTTTAAAATTTAGGATGTATTTTTTCACTAACTTTGAAACGTTATTAAAATGGAATTATTATTGAAAGACATTTATGGTATTGAGAATAATGTGCTTGATGCTATTTTTTGGAAATAAAAATAAAAGTAATCTTAACCTATGCTAGCATAGCAGTAATTTTATTATTATTATATTTAGATATAAATAAGTACAAATTTCATCTTTCACACAAATTCAGTTATTAACTCAATATTTAGACCGATTTATTGCTATAAAAATAATATGTGTATAGAATATAGCTATAGGTATAGTTTAATGCAGTACTACTGGCTGCACGATAAAGATGCGATAATTGTGGCAGCGTATGTTATCGACGCATTTTTTTTTTCGAAATGTATACGCTGTTGACCTGGAATGGTCTTTACAGCTTCATCGAACTATTGAGGCGAGCGCTGAAAGCACTCAACCGACTTGGGATGTTTGGGCGACCAACTCAAGTGTGCACGACACACCTCGGCTTGGGCTGTTGCCTGTTTTGTGCAAAAATCGCGACCTATCTGAGCTAACCTAAGCTAATCTATCTAGATATACGTATATAAGTTATTGAAACGTGCATGTGTACCGGGCATGTGTGCCTCAATAACTCCTGTATGTATATTGTATCGGAGAAAATTCTCTTAACTATATAAGATAGGATAGGATGGAGAAAAATAAGGGTAGAACTCTATGTCGTCTATTTCTCTGAAAAAGAAAAACAGCGTGTAAGCGTGTAGGCGTGCACGTGTGTATAGGTGATGTGTGTGATGTTGTAGCATTGATGTAAAGTTTTGTGGCAATGTATAGCGTGAGCAGAGTACTCAAGGGCTCCCCGCCGAGGGAACGGACTTAGGTTTCAGCCGTTGCCGAGCGGGGCCTAATCTGGTGTGCGGGAGCGAAATTTATCCCCAAACCACGGCGGCATGATCTGTGGTTATGCGAGCGTGGACGTGAACACGCTTTGTTTGAAGAGATAGGTTGGTACTGATCTTTCGCTGACGTGATTGAATAAGGAGGGTCGGTAAAATGTGTCGCGGTCGTCTTCTATACTGCGCAGCGTTAGATACAGGTTTATAGTTCGCGGCGGATACCACTAAAGGGCTGGGATGATTCGCGGCTTATTCGAAATAACTACGTGTGAGTGATTTTATATACGCCCAGACAGAAGGCATCTCCAATACGATTTTGCGCATGTGCAAAGACCGAACAACTGTACATCATAATCGGACGGATGCAAGTTTTATATAAAGTGAGTTTATGTCTGGGGGATATTTTACTCTTATGACAAAGCAAACGATAGAGATGACCCAAGACCAAAACGGCTTTGTTTCGCACTCTATATGTGTGTGAATCGAAATTTAAGTGTTTATCTAAAGTGACGCCGAGATATTTCACCTCGCCGGCCCAAGGTATTTCGGTTTCATATAGCCTGATAATTGACGCATATATTTGAGATGGCGTCAATCCCAAATCATACATTTACGTTTATTGTTGTTTCATTGTATATGTTGAAATCTTAATATCAATAATGTTTAATAAAATGAAATTTGTTCTTTGCTAAAAAAAATAATTGGTTTGAAATTTATCATTTTTATTTATTAAATATATCAGCGGGTATATATATGATTGTTTATAGAAAAATATGTCTGAGTGTGATAAATTAATGCTGTTAATTGTGTTTAAAAGTTACTTGAAAAAAATGTTCCTAAACCTAATTATAAATCAAAATGCGCATTAAAAATACAACGTTAACCGGCTACCAAGTGTCCTTTCGGGCTAATACCAAACTCTCACAGAAAACCGACGTGAAATAACAGTGCTTGCATCGTAGTGTTTCGTTTGGTCAGTAAGAGCGCCGGAAGCTCACCTCTCTTCTCCTTTTCTCCTTAGCCTTCCCTTACCCTCCTCCAATATACAGGTTGGCAACGCATTTACGACACCCCAGTGTTGCTAGTGTCTATAAAGGGTGGTGGTCACTTAACATCACGTGACCCACCTGTTCGTTTGCCTCATATGATACAAAAAATATATATTGATATATTAAAGAACAAGGTATTCTAACATTCTTGTTCTTTCAACGTTGCCGGCTCTTGTACTAAGGTGTCGCATAAAAGTCTAGTTACGTTAATTACAAATTTTTGTTTTTCGTTATCCTGGAGAACCCCTTGCGTTTTATGGGACAAAAAGTATCCTGGATGTAGCCTTGTAATATCAGTTATCACTGTGTTAAATTTCGTTAAAAATGGCTTAGTACTTTCAGAGTAATACGGGCTTAGATTCTAGACTTTAATCCTAAATCCTGGAGAACTCTTCGCGTTTTATGGGATAAAAAGTACATTTGATGTAATCTCGTTATATTAGGTATCACTATGTCAAGTTTCGTCAAGATTGGTTCAGTACTTTCAGAGTGATGCGTGTGCATAGGGACAGACAGACAGACAGACAGACAGACAGACAGACAGAAAGACAGACAGACAGACAGACAAAAATTGTAAAAAGATTATTTTTGGCTTCTATATCGATAACATAGTCTATCCTGATTAACATTTTCAAAAAATATTTAATGTACAGATTTCGACTTGTTACAGTTTTATTATAGTATAGATAGATAATCAGCTTCAAACCGTTATCCATATGCATTTAATTTAATTTTGTGAACTTTTGATTCAAAACTATTAATAATAATAAATCTAATAGACTGTCGATAAAAAAATCTTTTATTTCAGACATTATAAGTCCATACAAGTTGTGTTAATAAAGATGTTTCTTAAAACCTACGTTAGTACATTCATATTTTAGAAATTAAATTTTTAAATTAATTATGTTTTCAAAATACATTTATTTATGTAACATTCTCCCTTCTTATGTGTGTTGCTACACAATGTTTTAGCCATAGACTGTCTGGTTTATTTGCACTGACACAGAGTATGTTGTTGTTGGTGCTGTCCCGTACGCGGTGCATCAGGGAAGCTGTTTTTTTAAACGATAACTTGGAAATTGTCGACGTGGGCCGCCACGAACATTCCTGATGCGCTACAGTAACGGGGCAGCCCCAACAGCATACGAAATCCATTATTATATTGTATACGGAGAGCATTGTAGGATTTTTGTGTATATCTGACCCACATGTTGCACGTATAGAGAGACTGACAGTAAGCTTTAAATAAAGTTATTTTAATATGTTCAGTGACATATTCAATGAAAACAAAACAAGAAGAAGACAAAGACATATTCAATGAAAGCTTAAAAAAATTTAAGAGGCGTATTATTTTAGAAACATAGACGTCTAGCATGATAGTTATGTATCCTTAATATTAAATTTGTCATCACACTAGGCTAACTGTGGTTATTGTTAAAATTGATAATGTTGTGTACAATTTGTAATTGGATTTCAGATTTATTATGTTATAATAGTTTTGTTACGTAAATAATCTCGATCTGTCATCTGTAATTGTACCTTTTTGTAAATAAATAAATAGATAAACGTTTGAACCTGCGAACCAGCATATTATACCTTACAGCCAACGCTCTAAGCTCCCTCTCTATACCCATGTCATCTTTTAGATTTTCTGTTACCCAATGACTTAAACATTTAAATTCAGTAATCCTTTTTAAGTGAGTTCCACAAAGAACTACTGGTTCAAATCTGTTAAAAAAATAATTGTATATTCACGCCAAAGATATAATTACGAAGTATCACATACGTACAATAAGTACAAACACTCTTTTTTGTACGATAAGTTACTGAAAGTTCAAGTACGTAAAATTAACTAAAAGCAAATCTAAATTCCTTCACACGTTTATTACCACAGCTAAATTAAATGATTGCAATTTCCTTGAATGCAGAAATGTTAACATAAACGGTCACTACGGAGAGAATATATCTTGTCACAGAACACGTAAGTGACTTTGCACTTTGGGAGGCCAGTAAAAGTTCTGATAGTATCCAAATACATTCAAAGGATTTGTTTTCTATATTGTTATGTTAGTACCTTCTTACCTACCTTAGTATTTTAGTATTTCCACAAGGTGTAGTATTACTAGTAAATATAGGACAGAGAATATACGTTCTATATTTGAAAACTATCAAGACTTATTATGAAAAGCCACAGCTTTATGTAACGCCAAGGGTTCTTGGTGTTCGCGCATATAAATTGACGAATTGTTTACGACAAAGCCTACTATAGTATATGTTGACAGTAATCATAGCCTACGAGTTACTTACAAGTAAATTAGGGTTAGCATTTCGTACGAAGTGTAATAACATTTATGAAAATATTAAAGATATGGTATATTAACCGAGGATAACAGGAATATTAAAACTATTGCTTTTTTCCCCAGTAAATAATCTAAAGTATAGCCTAAAATTATTCTTGTAGGAATTGAAAAAAAAAAACATAAGGATCGCTAACAATATTATTAAAATACCCGAAAGGATAAATAATAAATATTTCGAAGGGCTGTTAGATGGCCCTCGCCGATATTAATATAACGTTATTGCTTCGACACGAATAAAAACATCGAGTGATCGCCGCACTCGGCTACAAGGATAGCTATAAAACTTAAACCACTATTCACCCTTATCTTAGTATTGTTAATAATATTTCTTATCTTAACAATTTTAACAGCCATTGCTTTGGGATGATTGTTTCCTTCCTTTTTCCTTCATTAATTACCAAAACAAAACAAACTCATCGTGCTCCTCGAAACTTTTTCGTTTGAAGCAGTGTTGAACTTTATTGAAAACGAAATATTGCGTGATCATTTATTGATAATTATGAAACATGATAGGGCACTAAAAATAATAAAAAATAAGTATTACAATTACACTGTCAAAGTCTGATCAATAGAACAAATTCCTTTCTAAAAATACCAAGTAATATTTCTTTCAATTATAGAAAGTATTACAAAAATGTTGAAACTAAGAATTTCCAGAATAAATAAGAAAAATACACTATGACTGATCAAAAACAAATTTATTGTTCATCAAAATATTCTAAGTAGTTTGAAGGCGAAAGACAGTTTGCTACATACTACATATAAAATCATAATAAAAAAACTTTTACGAGTTAAATCCATGGTAACGTAGACACACACTTTTGAAATGGCGCCAAAATGTAAAAGCAAATGACAAGTAGATGAAACAAATTTCATTTTAAAGCCAGAGTTCCATTTTCAAATTTCGTTATTAAATATTCTTAGTGTAAGTGGCCAATTCTGGAAATTTGTAATGTGCCCTATTTATAAATATTAGAATGTGGTAATTTTTTTGAATATTATTATAAGTGGTAAATTTCTGAAGATAGTGATTCGCTTCTAAAAATCATGTTATTTATTGTTATTCAATTTCATGATTTTTTAACGTAAAAAGTAACAAACTTTTAATAAAAAATAAAGTATTAACCTTTCTTCACAAGCAGACTTTCTTTTGGTAGGTTGTAGAGCCAAGCTGATGCTATTACAGGGTTCAACATGAATGGCTCGGCTCGCCCGGGATAGCACCATTCTCTCACAGAAAACCGACGTGAAGTAACAGTGCTTGCATTGTTTCATTTCGTTCTTCGTAGGCCCACTTTTCTTCCCCTCTGCTCCCTCCCACATATACAGGCTCGCAACGCACTTGCTGCTCCCCTGGGGTTACTGATGTGTATGGACGATGGTGATCACTTAACATCAGGTGAACTACCTCTTCGTTTGCTGCCTTTGATATAAAAAAAGACAGGAAAGTTATACATTCCATAGTAGGTATAAAATCAAATACGGCAAAGTGAGGAAGGAGGTGGTAAGAAATGAGATAAATAAGTGAAGCACGTATCTTTTATGTATTTTGTCAATTTCCCTAAAGATTATAGTGATTGTCTATGAATACAATTTAAACTTAGCAGCTCTCTTTCAATTGTTTAATTATAGGTTGTCCTGACCTTGCCGCTTTTCATTTCATTCGCCTCAATTACCAAGGATTATTATCAAATATGAATTAATATAAATTATTTGGTCTCATATCAGTCTTATTATTTTAAAACCATGCCATAATATAGACAAATATAACAATATTACCGATCACTATAAAACATTATAAGTGAATTTTATATTTACATTAATTATATTTTTATTTAATTTGTACTCATCACCTGGTACTTCTTACCCGTATCCTTAGGTCAGCACAACGTGTATTCATCTTCAACTCTCTCAGCTTGTATCTTAGTATTAACACATGTTATTGTTCACACAATTTATCCACACTTTTTTCGGTCTTTCTCTGCTCTTATATCAGCTAACACTCATCTATTCTATACATATAATAAAAATGAAGTGTCTGTATGTAACAGCGAAATATAATTTTTTCACTGATTGGG
This sequence comes from Antheraea mylitta, assembly GCA_014332785.1. Lineage (NCBI taxonomy): Eukaryota > Metazoa > Arthropoda > Insecta > Lepidoptera > Saturniidae > Antheraea > Antheraea mylitta. The sequence continues at coordinate 2,873,401 of JACEII010000045.1, forward strand.
TATGGACGTATACACGCTACTGATAACAAAATTGCGATTTTTAAAATTTTTGTCGGTGTGTCTGTCCGTCTGTTTGTTCCGGGTAATCTCCAAAACGGCTGGACCGATTTTGACGGGAATTTCACTAGCATATAGCTGAAATTACTGCGGGTGACATAGAGTACTCTAAATAAGACTAAGTGTTAACCGCGGATTTGTCCGCAATGTATCTCGAAAACGGTTGGACTAATTTTCACGAAACTTTCAACAACAGATAGTGGGCATCATAACAAATAATTTAGTTTATTTTAATTTAGACTAGCTGTTAACCGTGGCTTTGCCCGCAATACTATCTCCAAAACAGATTGATCTTAGCCAAACTTTTATTTACGATAACTGGCCTTACAAAAAGTAATTCAAGCAATTTTAATTTATACTAGCTGTTAACCGTGGCTTTGCCGACAGTACTTTCTGCAAAAGGTAACACCCATTTGCCGGGGACTTTCACCTTACCTTATAAAAAGTAATTGAGGTTAATCTAATATTAGACTAGCTGTTACCCGCGACTTTGTGTAAAATTTAGCAAGATTTCAACTCATTCTTTATTTTTAATTAGAGAAATGATTATCAAGTAATTGTTTATAATTCAATATTATATTTTTTTGTAACTTTGATGATAAAAGAGGTCTTCCTAATAAGATTTTATACCACGAACGTATTACATTATTAGTATTGACTACTTCCATAATAAAATTTCTTGCAGAACAGACAAGCGTTTATTTTTTGTATAGACACAAAATCGTAATTATAATGACAATGTAATGTAAATGTAAATCTTTATGATAATATTTTAAGTTATTGTATCATTAGTTCCTTACACTGTGTAAGTAAGTACGAAGATAGTTATATGGTGGGTTAAAATTCCAAATATATTGCTGATGGAAAACCTCACTAGGTACATTGTTAGTGTATATATACATTTACATTACATGCTATTGTGAGTGGCGTGCGTGTCATACTTAGAATTGTTTTTAAAGGGCATTTCTATAATTGTACTTAGTTTCACAAGTTTATAATTCTTAAATGCAATTTAAAAAAGCGTGCGGAGCCGCGGGTACATTTAGTACTTAATAATTTTCTAGTCATATGACTTTCTTCTCTCCTTATGAAATATTTAAATCATGCTAATCTCTCCTTCTGTATAACTGATGCCATTTTCTAACTCCCACGTATATATTTGATAATCAAATCCATTCTGGTAATACGATAAATTAATCTTAAAATTCACATCTCTGTCATATGTAATCTTCTTTCATTCGTTTCATTCATGATCAAACATTCAGAGTGTACTCATCAAATACAATATAAAACTTAATAACCATATAATATAGCTTAATATTGGATAATGAAACTTCCTTGTGAATTTTACATCATTATATTGTATTATTATATTAGGCATAATGGGTATGATTGTGATAATACTAATCTCAAGGACGATATTTCTTTGAAATTATTCAACTCAAAGAGTTATATTTTAAGGTGAAAAGATACCTCGTCCAATTTACATAATATTAAAGTAAAGTTAAAGACAGTTTGTAAGTATTTAATATTAAACTAGGCATACAATTTTACAGCTAGTAAAATCAACAAAGGGTTATAAGGTATTATACTTTAATTAAACTTTTTGTAGACTCTAATCTTTAATCCTGTCTGGGCTGATGCTTATTAGTTTAATTTCATTTACTGTATTATATAATAACAATACATTCACTACTCTACTTTGTGGTATGTCTACTATGATATACAGTAAAATATCGATTTCTTAGTTTTTAATTTGTATCACGCTTAAAAACTAGTACCTAGACGATCGAGCCTAGTTCGATTCTTTAAAAAACATTTTTAAATCAAAATTAAAAAAGATATCTCCTTTGCTGACACTCGGATTCGAACTAGGGTTAGACGGGTTTTCGAAGCAGCCGATTTCCATCTGAGCTATTTTTGTTTTGACAATGGCGGCGACATTTACCTTTATATTGTGGCTATATTTTTTCATTGCCTGAAAACTCAGATAAAAAAGTTTTCAATGAATGAAATCTAGCTAGATCGATTTATCGTCCCCGAAATCACCTGCAAACTAAGTTTCTGGGAATCGTTTAAAGGTATTAGGTACATAGGCAGTACATTTTCTAGTTTGATAGAATCATCGGTTCAAATCAAAAGATTTGAATCAATCAATAAAATCTATCATAAGAATAAAAATTAATAAAATAGTATTAACCTTCAAGGAAGAGTTATGCCGAGAGATCCTCAGTTCCAAATTTCTCATAACACAATAGTATGGAATGGAGTATGAGAAATCGATTTCTCGAGCTTTCAGGTTATGCTGATAGTGTTACCAATTCAAATGACTAAATTTATAAGAATAACGAAAATATTCGTAAGTGTAAGCCAAGGTTCAAACCTGTTGAATGGAAGCGTTTCGTCGTTGATCTATACCAGCTATATTCAATCTGCGGCCCGCTAGGTTGAGTTAGCCCACCCGCTTATACTCTATTTTCAATTAATTTAAATTTCGTTCTCATGAGAAAAACTATGAGCACGCTGAGTAAATCAAATAAATCCCAGATAACCCGACCGCAATGCGTTCCTTATGATATAAAGGTTATACCAAGCTTGTTTTATTGGACAACCTTTCTTCACTACGTTGATACGTTGTTAATTTGAAATTACGTTTTTTTTATTTATTACCGAAATATTTGTAGTTTGCGGCCCGCAACACTATGAGTGAAACGTGTTCATGGCCCGTTTAAGAAAAGGTTGAGTACCACTGGTCTAGACCATTCAACTACAACGACTTCAAATTATTGCAAAGTAGTAATAGAATTAATTTAATTTTAAAATATAGGCCTTTAACTTCTAGCCTTTTTCATGTTGTATGAGGCAAACGGGCAAACGGGTTACCTGATTTTAAGTGATCACCGCCGTCCATAGACACGAGCAACATCAGGGGAGTCGCAAGTGCGTCCCCAGCCTGTGTTTGGGGGAGTGAGGTGTGGGGGCTGGGGGGAGGGGGCAGAGGAGATGGGCTTCCGGCGCTCTCACTGACCGAAGAAAACGCGACAATGCAAACATTGTTACTTCACGTCGGTTTTCTGTGAGAGGATGGTACTACTCCGGGTGAACCGACCCGTTCATGTTAAAACCAGTAATAGCTTCAGCGTGGCTCTACCACCAACACCTACCTTACATTTTTACCCAGCAAAACCAAGTACTTAACTTACTACTGTGGTAGTTCACTGAATATTGTCTTTGCTACATCATTAACCTTTCTCAGGCGATTTGGGATACTCCATAATTTATCCATCAACGTCATTCAATATTAACTGTTGTTTGTTTTTAAATTAAGCTATTATGAACGTGATTTATACCATGATTTCTTGATTATTGTTGAAGTAGTATTTATGTTCTCATTATAACGGATGGAGTAGTAGATATTATGTAACGAGCGGTCATCTGTGCTGCACACAAACGATGGTAATCCCACAGTGCATCCATCATTCTGTAATCCTGGCTCAAGCTCACCACCGCTCAAAACGGCTATAAAGGGACTTAAAACGATTACGTGCGTAAATACTCCTTATTCGCAGCCTCTGTTCATTGTAACGGCTTATTAAAATTATTTTTCATTTAAATTGGCTTCCATAAATTTGTATGTCATTGTTTACTGGTAGTGATAATGACAACATCGATTTTTATATACATATATATTTAAAAATGTTAGCATTTGATCATAGTCATGTATAGCCTGTAGGTGGTAGAGCCACGCTGAAGCTATTACTGATTTCAGCTTAAATGGGTCGGCTCGCCCGGTGTAGTACCACTCTCGCACAGAAAACTGACGTGAAGTAACAGTGCTTGAGTTGTTGTATTTCTTTCGGTCAGTGAGAGCTCCGGACGCCTACCTCCCTTTCCCCCTCCTCTTTTCTCTTCTGCTCCCCCTAACTCTCCCCTCCTTCGTAAACAGCCTGGCAACGCATTTGCCACTACCTGGTGTCGCTAGTCTCTATGGAGGACGGTGTTTACCACTTAACATCAGTTGAACCACCAGTTGCTTTGATACAAAAAATAGCATATTTTTATTTAGCCTAATTTAACGCTCTAACTGATGAATATCCCTTATTTTAAAGGGTAGTTATCCTTACTTTGCCTGCTAAAAATATTCATTAAATAAAAGTGGGGTACTCTAATTCTTATGTTTAGTTAGTTTTATTATATAACTTTTAACTTTTATTTCTCGTTGTTTCTAGCCGTAAACCAACATCAAAAAAATTCTACTGATATTCAGGATGCGGTTGTGGTATACTTTTTACAGTTATCGTAAAGAATTATCCTTGAGTAATTGAGAGTAGTTGTGTTAGTTGAGTCTATATTTTGTAAATTTGGTGATGTTTTACGTAATATAGTTAGTTTATTGTGCATAAGTGAAGTCAATGGAAAATAATACCACGAAGCATGACATTCTGAGATGCTACAAAAACTCGCTGGAAGGTTCTAACAAGGGATCCACCATCTTGTTAGAATATTAATTCACACAACGCTTAATATTGAAATTATCGTACGACGCTTGTAATATTATTAAATACGTGACAATGGCAGTAATAATCTGAAAGAATGAATACCAAAATAAAGTTTAAAAAAATCCTTAAGTAATTATGTATATTATCATAAAATTTGAAGTAACCCATATCTTTGTAAGTATTAATTATTGCTTTTAAAATGGTTCCAAATTAATTTTGAAATTAAAGATAACAAGAGTTTGCCTAAATCTACAAACTAAACAGGTATTACGGACAACTGTTTGTTTTTAATAAAACTTCGAATGTTGATCGTTTTTCTGATATTATTCTTATGAATTATTCATGTCGTACTAAAAAGTTAACAACTTTATGCGGAATAACATCAACAAACAAGAATGTTGATAAATCATTTGAGAAACCAACAATTCAAATTAATGTAAATAAGACTTTTGATTATATAACAATTGGTTTAATAACACAATAATGGACTCTTACTGTTATTTTTTTATATCATAGGAGGCAAACGAACAGATGGGTCACCTGATGTTAAGTGATCACCATCGTCCATAGACTCTTGCAACACCAGGGGAGTCGCAAGTGCGTTGCCAGCCTGTGTTTGGGAGAGGAATGGGGGGGTAGGTGGACCTTCGACGATGTCACTGACCAAACGAAATGCAACAATGCAAGCAGTGATACTTCACGTCGGTTTTCGGTAGGTCGGGTGGCACTACCCCCGGGCAAGCGTACCCATTCATGCTGAAACTAGTTATAGCTTCAGCTTGGCTCTACCACCTACAAAAGTTATTTTTTGTAATAACTTTACTTGCAGGAGTAAGTTATATATCTTTCCGGATATATTGATCAAGTATTAGTAATAAACATTAATCACTGGAAGTCCATCAATAAGCATTCATCCTTTCACTTTGCTTAATTTATGCAATACTTATTTGATCTTAGTTTCATATATCTAGCCTTTTAAAGATTGAGGTTTTGTGAGGCAATTCATTGTTACGTAATACGGAACACTTTATGTTTTAGAAATATTGTTTCTTTAATTAACAGTGTCCAAGACTCTACGTTAGTTTACTGTGTATATATTATTATATATTGAATTGTAACGAAACGGATATTGTCTAAATATTATCTGTGTTTAAATATCTACATATAGCAATTTTCATGGTGTTTGATTGAAAAATATAGAAGTTCACGAGTTGTAAGAGTTATCTAGCAAAAAGTTAAAAATAGTTCGCCCGTAAATATTCTCTTGTTTAAATTATCAGGCCCGTAGGTAAATTATATGCCCGATACATCGAAAGAAATCTATATGTACTTTCAAAGAACAACGAATCAGACTTACTATCGCTCGATTACACTATGTTATCACTTAAACCTTATAATGTTTTCCTAAATTTCTTCCCTTTATGTCTCTTCGTTTTCGCTTCGACTTAGAAAATAGAATTTTCTTTGGACGGATTATGCCACGCTTATATATTTTACAAAACGAGAAATCTCTGGAAGACTGACGTCATTATTCCACAGATTCGACAAGATTTGAGAATTTCGAACATTAGCCTCGACTAACCAACAAAAATAGAAAAAAATGTTTTTTTATTATGAATATCGTACATACTTTCATGTTCCTTTAGTATAAATGACTTTACATTATTAGCAATTTTGATATTACAAACAGACACATCAATTTGATTTATTTGTATAGATGAATACAACACACATCCAACATTCATTCTTGAATATATCGATACCTATATATAGAATTGTAACTAAATACCTAAATAATCTCCTACGTTCCAGTTAGTAAATGTTATATATAGATCTATGTTAAGCATAACAAACGAAAACCACAACTTTTTGATGAAACAATGTAATATAATACTCAGGTCACACACATGCTTTATTTTATGATTTATTACATCACCAAATTAAAGACCATAAGACCTAACTTTATGTTATTCTCTAATCTTCAAACAGCGTCTTAACAAGATGGTGGCTCCCTCCTAATGACTGCCCAGGGACGTATTTGTGAAAACTCAAAATACATGCTTCTAATTTTTAGTTTTTATTTATAATCCATTTCATTTTAGTACTATAGCTAAACTATATTAAGTAAAATGCAAGAAATGTAAAATAGTATAGAATAATAAAAACATAAGTTTTTGAATTAAAATAAGATCCCACCAAAAATGCCATAACACTTTTAATAAGCTTGTAAAAATTTAAAACTATTTAACCGAAAAATACATAATTTATACTTTTCGTTATTCTCGAGAAAATCGGTCCAACTGTTTTGGAAATAGCACTGCGGACGAAGTCGCGGATAACAAAATAAAATAGTCTAAAAGTTATTCCTTAAGGTCAGTTGTCTGCAAGTGAAAGTCCCGTGAAAGGCTATCCAAGAATTTCGGATATACCCCTGCAGACAATGTCACGGATAACCGCTAGTTTTAAATAAAAGAAAAACTAAATTACACCTATGAGGTCAGCTATCTTTCAGTAAAAGTCTCGTGAAAATCGGTCCAAAGTCAGCAATTTTATAAAATCATTCCTTCCATACACACCCATATACATTCCTAATAGACAGGATACGTCTATAGAGAATGTTCGATTTAGTTAGTCGTCGTGAGGGACGAACTGATGATAAAAAGTTTTATCGCCTATTTGTACATTTATAAGGTTATTTTTCCACGCGGATACTGGGAAGATTCGAAAAAGTTTACGTTCGATATAAATTCCACAGAGACGGACGTGGGCGGAGAGTTCGCGAGCCTCAGAAACTTTTAACATAACACACGTGCTCAGATCAAAGTTATTTATATTAATTTTTTATCATACGCATATAAGAAGTTATTATTTTTATTTCCATAAGTTAAATCAAACTTTATTATCATGATTACGAACTACAATTTTCTTGGCATCAAATAAATGAGTTTCTGGTTTGTTCTTTGTCATATAGTGACTTATTCATAATTCATAATCTTGCGTTATTTGACCATATATTGTATAATATGGGTGGCATCTTGTGTAATGTAGCTAGATTATTGTGTAAAGTGTAAGAGGGTAAAAGAAGGTAAAGTACTCAAGATTGCTTGGATCATAAAAAAGAGTGAAAAAAGGTAGGTAAAACAAACGCACTTTGGGGAACATCGTTCCTAATGGACCCTGGGTACGTTTTTTTATTGTAACTAATCCATAACTACTCGATTCTTACAGTCATACCGATATGAAATTACCAACTATTATTCATAGACAAGCGGAATTATATTTATGTAAACTAGCTGTTACCCGCGGCTTCGCACGCGTTTTTTTAAATATATTAAATAAATTTAAAATTGTGATTACACATCTAGTGTAAATTACAATAATACTATTTCAAAAATATTTGTATCACACGCACATCATCTACTGTAACAGGTAACGTGTACATTATGTATGTGAATACTAATAGTGTATCGAATGGGATGGAATTATGATCAGCCACATAACTGGAATTTTAAACTATATATCATCCTCAGTGCTCACACTATATAAGAAAATAATGAAAATATGAAGCTACACATTATCGAACAATAAAACAGCTAATTAGTTACTTATTTGCCCGTAAAATTCCCGTTCAAATATTACTTGTAGTCCGGTAAAGCTGTTAAGCGTAGTCATTTCTAAGAAAAAAAACATTCAAATAAGTCCAGTCGTTTCGGAGATTACCCGGAACAAATAAAAAAACAGACATATCGAAAGGGTTAAAAAAATGTTGATGTTTGTAGCATCACAGATTGTATTCACCAAAAATATTTTATTTTAATATAAATTACACTCTGTTTACTTTTATAATACGTAACATATCACAAATAATAAATTGGCAAAAAAAAATAATGTAGAATAGAGTTTTCTAAGAGTGTTTGGCGGGATTTCAGTCTGTCATGTAGTGGATTTTATATTTTTTTCATAATATTGTGTTACATGATTCTATATCGTGTAGAAATTGGTTGCGTATATATAATATCGTTCGTTTATTTTGCATAAGTGAAATGAATGAAAATAAAACCACGAAGCATTAATTCTATGGTCTTGAAGATTAAGAAGATAAAAAATTACGTTATATTATGTAGAGGATTCGGCGCTTATACCTTTACATTAACTTGGACATAGAAGAAAACTAACTATATTGACAACTTCAGAATTGGCTGTATGGATTAATAATACCTTCGACTGTCTTATTGGACGAATATTATTACTACTAAACTTTCTGAATAACAACACAAAATAAACTTAAGAAATGTTTGCGATATAAACGTAACACGTATAATTAAAAATCGAAAACAAAACTAACGTAGAATAAACTTTTTGAATAGGAATACAAAATAAACCATGAAAATATTTTTA